>JANAVB010029215.1:11128490-11473485 GCA_029216955.1 Iris pallida | reverse complement strand
AGCTTGCATGTTGGATTTTGGAGGATCCTGGGAGATCACTTGCATTGGTAGAGTTTTTTTATAATAATAGCTACCAGACAAGTATCCAGATGGCCCCTTTTGAAGCATTGTACGGAAGGAATGTCGATCGCCATCATGTTGGGGTGATGTGACAGAGACAGATATTGGGACCAGAGTTTGTGACTCGTAAGTAATACATCAAGAAGATTCAGGGACATCTACAGCAGCACAGGACCCGGCAGAAACAGTGGCCACCTCATCGACCCTTGAGTTCAAGGAAGGAGATCATGTTTCTTGAGAATCTCCCCGACTAGAGGTACAATCAGATTTGGAGTCAGAGGAAAGCTCAGCCCAAGGTACATCGGACCGTTCGATATGTTGGAGAAAGTTGGCGAGGTTGCATACAGATTGGCACTTCCGCAGTCATTGGAAGGCGTCCATGATGTATTTCATGTCTCCCAGTTGAGGAGTATGTGGCAGACCCTAACCACGTACTTGATCATTCAGAGATCACCGTGGGACCGACTTTGTCCTACGAGGAGCAGCCTGTGGGATCCTAGACCGCAGAGAGAAAGTGTTGAAGGAGAAGACCATTCGACTAGTCCGAGTTGCGTGGAAACACCATTCTCCAGGCGAATCGACTTGGGAGCGGGAAGATTCTATTCTGGAGCGTTTTCCATACCTACGTGAGGCGTCTGGTATGACTTAATTCTGTTAATATTCACTCTTTAGATTATGCTTAATTTAGTTTGTAAATTGCCTAGAATTAGAATTATGATTGTGTGATTCTTTTATCCTAGCTTGTTTCAATTTCGAGGACGAAATTTTAATAGTTGGGGAGAATGTAAACCCCTCAATTTTTTTAAAATTTTATTTATTAATTAATATTACATGATTTAATTGATTTATTATTATATATAGGAATTATTTATAGGTGTGACTATATTGGTTTGTGTGTTTGCCCCTGGGTTTTCTTAGACTTTAATCCTTAACCCAAACCCTAATCTCAAACCCGAATCTAGATTAACCCTTAACCTTAAACTTCATTGATACTAATTATATTGGTATTTATTATCTATATCTATTATATATATATATATATATATATATATATATTATAGTACTTAGTTTGTGAGTTGGGTTTGGAGTAGAACAGACCATCACCACCATCTTTAACCTACAGAACCCTACCCGAACCTTAACCAACTCGAACCCTAACCCTAGCGTATAATCCTAACCCTACCCTGGACCCTGGCCCACCAGCCAGTGGGTCGGGTTGGCCCATAACCTATTAGGGTTCCTTCTATATAGGATCACCATCAACCTATATATATATATAGTTATTCTTTTGTGTAGGCCAAAACCAAACCCTAATCCTAGATTTATCTCCTCCTAGCCGCCACCACCATCGAAGGAGCCTATCCCCGGCCGACCCCTAGTCACCCCCGGCGGCCTACTGATCTCAACGACCCCCCCCCCCTCGGCAGAGCTCGAGCCTGCGGATCGGGCGACGGCCGCGGCTGCAGTGAACCGGGCGGCCACCACCGACCGCTACCACCGGCGCCACCGCGACCGGAGGGCTCGCCGTCGAGCCCTGCCTCGGCGAGGTACTGCCCCGACTGCCCACGTGCCCTCTGGCACGTTGTTTTGTTTGCAACAATTAGGTTATTAATTGTTGAATTATTTGTGTAATTATATGGCTGTGTAATGATTTAATTAATGATTAATTGATGCTAATTACGATCTAAATTATTAGCCTAATGATTAGAGTCATTAGTGTAGATTCTATATTAATTATGTCAGATTTTTATATAATTTATTCGTAATTATTAAGCATTTAACTGGTGGCATTAATGCAGTTTTTGTGTAAATTCCACAGTATTATATATTCTGTTTTGATTTTTTAGAATTTAATTCATTAGGAATTACTTGTTATGATCTATACATAATTTGTAGGTAATTATGTAATCTAATTACTGTTAAATTTTCAGGATTTAACAAATAGTTTAGATATTTTAGTTATATTTAAACTGGGAATTATTGTATCTAAATGACAGTTTAATTTCACTATTTTGGATTTTATTAATTAATTCACAAAGAATTAATTAATGGTCTCTATACAAGACTTGTAAATAATATTTATATCTATTTACTGTAAAATTTCCAGAATAAAAATTATATTAGTTATTTATTTATATTTAATCAGTGTTAAATATATTATATTATATTTGGTTCACTACTAAGTTTTAATTTTTATTAATATAAATTATTATGGTAATGTTCATAAATGTTAGTCACTGTTGGAAAAATGTTATTTTCTGTGAAGTATGAATTTTCACAATTTATTAGTAAATTTTTAATATTTAATTCTAATTTCAATAGCCAAAATAGTAATTTTTATATATGTAGTTAAATGTTTTTAATTACTTATAATTAGGTAAATAATATTAAATATGTTATTTACAGTGGGTTTTCATGGAAAAGTGTTTTATAACCCAATTTAGATCTTTTACTATTTATTAACTAGTATTTATAATTATTAGCACTAATCTAGTTATTAGATAGATTTATATATTAAATAAAGAAATTCTAATTATGATTTTTTTTACAAATATATATATCTAAATTTCTGTCATTATTTAGCTTATTAGAATAAAAATGATTTTCATGGATTTTTAGAAATTTTGTTGGTATTATTAGGAATTTGTGAATGCTTGTGTTTATTAATTGATTAATTAATTATTTATAAGTAATTAATTAATTATTAATATATATTAGTTGTATTAATAATTTCAGAATATAAAATTATAATAATAAGTACTTCATACTTATTTGTATATTATTATTCATAATTATTGGTACTTATTAGCTAGTAATAATGGTTTGATATTAATTATTAATTAATTAGCATTAATGTATTGTTTAATTTGGCTAATTAGTAATTAATTAGAGTTAATGCTTATATAGGGTTATTTGCTTCGCGGACTCGGACTCTATTTTGGACCCGGATATCAGTTGCTGGACACAGGCAAGTACACCTTGCTTGATATTACTATACAGTATTTATTTTTGACCAGTTATTACTTCGTGTGCACTCGTCTCCATTGTTGACTACCATATATAGAATTAGTATAACTTGACACTTTCTCAGTCACGTATCACATATTAGTGAGTTGAGTGCAGAGGATCTGTGTTGACTGGCCATTAGCATGTGATCTTGAGTCTGTTAGAAGTTTGGTTAGTTTTACTATATATGACGTCTTGCATATTGTTCGTACCGCGTATACGGTATGAGTACATTGGGTGGGGAGAGTCTACTAGTGGTGTATAAGAATTTCTGTTTCCAATGGACGCTGGATGCTCGTAGCCCCTCGTTCCTCAAACCGTAGGACGCTTGGTGGCAGTTTCTTCTTCTTCTCTCCCTCTCATGTGCCACTAGAGATGTCTCGATGCATTTTCACATAGATGGTTAGAACACCTTATTGCTTCCTTGTATTTCCTATCCTTGTTTGGTTAGGGAAATACTGGGTAGCATTCTTACTAGTACATTTACATTACTGCTTAGTATTTTCTTGCATGTCTTTTTCCTGTGTATTTGTTATGTCCCTCTGAGGACCTGGTATCTTTTCCAGAGCTCGACGAGTACTCGTTCCCGGCTGATTACGGAGTTGACGGACTTTTTGACGACGACTTTGAGGTGGAGCCACAGCCTTGATCCTCTGGAGGCTAGCTACCTTCAGACGTGGGTTCCATTTCCAGTATTCCGTTTATTTCTTTTGCTACTTTATTTCATTCCAGATGTACTCATTTACTTTTAGTGGATTGTTCTCCTCTAGCCATAGTTGACATTTGGATTCTGTGGCACTGTGGATTTTCCATTCAGTTATCTATTACATTATTTCATGGATGAGACTAGTTTACCTGCCTGTGATGTTACTTATTAGTTATACTTCAGCGTACTACAATCGAATCATAGTCCATTAAATTGGGTTTAGCTATGCTAGATTGTACAGCTGGCATGCCACGTGTTCCCAATCCGATTATTTGGAACTGGGGCGTGACATGCTATGTCTCGGGGTCTCCGTGATGTTCGAAATCAAGTTGTCCCCGACCCATCGCTCCAGGAATGGATCAGAATCACCGTCCCCCAGTTGAAGTCTCATCACTGGCTCGGCGAGATCTTGCCCGTTAAGGATCCGACGCCACGCCGCCGAGGATCTGTTGTTGTGGATAGCCACAGACGGGTGGATGTGCTTGAAGTACCTGGCCTTCATAAATCTGGTCCATAAGTTGTTGCTCGTGCGAAGCTTCCACCATAACTTCATAGAGAAAGCTTTGACGATATTGGAGAGTTTGGTGAAACCAATGCCCCCCTCAGCTGAAGGACGAGCCATTGAGTCCCAGCTAGCCCAGTGATGCTTATCTTGGCCGTTGTAATGCCCCCAGAAGAAATCACAAAAGATATGTTCGATCGTGGATAGTACCTTCTTAGGCGGGGAGCACGCGGTAAGGGTGTGGATGGGGATGGAAGTGAGCACATGTTGGATGAGGATCATCTTGCCGCCCGGGGATAAGGTGGCGTTGTGCCACCCTTCTAGTTTCTTCCTGATTCTAGAGATCAAATCCTCAAAGATGCCACTGTTGGATTTCTCGTATACCAGGGGACATCCAAGATAGTGGAAGAAAGGTTGAGCCACAGCGAAGGATGTCAAGTTGGATAGATTAACCGCTTGCTCTATTTTGATGTTATGGAGGGCGTAGATAATACTCTTGGAGGGATTGATTTTCTAGTCAGAATACCTCGAGTACCTCTACAGTGTATTATGGACCACTTCCACCGCTCCAACGTCCCCGGAGGAGAAGATGAGAATATCGTCAGCAAAGGCTACGTGGGTGATGATCGGACAACCACTCGCGGTGTGATAGTGCTAGAAATTCGGAGTGCTAACCAAGTGGTTAAGGTTTCTACTGAGGGCGTCGGCGACAATGATAAAGACTGTGGAGGAAAGAGGGTCGCCTTGTCTAACTCCGCGACTGGATTTGAAGAATCCATCGGTTTGATCGTTGATGACCGTAGAAAACTACGAGTTACTGATGGATCTCCACACGGTGTCCAGGTTTTCGAAAATTCGAAAGCTCTAAACACCCAAATCATAAATTTCCAATCCAATCTGTCGTAAGCTTTCTCTATATCTAGTTTGATGGCTATGTTTCCCCCCTAGCAGGAAACTTCATGTAGGTGATTAACTCTTGGGCCATCATAATATTTTCCTGAATATTTCTCCTGCGAACAAAGCCGTTCTGCTTCTCGAAATAATTTTGGGGAGAATTCTAGCCATTCTGGTAGCGATAATTTTAGAGATGATATTGTTGGTAAATGTGCACAGACTAATGGGTCAAAAGTCGTAAAAGGACTCCGGGTTTCCTTTCTTCGGGATGAGGATCAGCTGGGCACTAGAAATGGCTTTGGGGTAAGTAGCACCTTGAAAAAAAGCAATAGCTGCTTCGGTGATGTCCTGCTTGATAATGTCCCAGCAAGTGCGAAAGAAGGCTCCGGAAAAGCCATCCGGGTCGGGCGCACTGTGCTCGTCCAGAGCCCACACCGCACCTTTCACCTCCAGGATGAAAGGGGGACTCTCCAGCTGAACGTTGTCACTGTCATTGATGAGGTAGGGTATTTGGTCCAAAAATGAGTTGTCTCTGGTAACCGTCTCTTTGGAAAATAGCTTGGAGTAGAACTCCGCCGCAGCCTCTTGGACGCTTTGTTGATCCGAGCAGATATTCCCCTTATCGTCAGCAATCTGGTGAATCGATAGCTTCTGTCTGCGGCCGTTAACGCAGGCATGGAATTAATTCGAGCTTTTGTCCCCCTCACTATCCCATTTCAACCTCGCTTTCTGTTTCCAGAATTTGGTATTGACCTTGATCCTGAATTTAAGAATGGCTTTGGTGAGGTTAAGGGCAGTCCTGGCCTCAGGAGTGCGGTCCTCTGCGAATTGGCTTCCGCGAGAGTAACATCATCCTCCACGACCCTAACGGCTTGGAAGATGTCCCCGTAGGCAAGTTTGCTCCAACTCGACAGAGCTTTCCTAGTTGCTTTGAGCTTGTTGCTCACCCGAGCAAGTGGGTCGTGAGAGTCCTTCCTATTCCAGGCTTCAGCAACGATGCCCAAGAATTGGGGTGTTCAGTCCAGAAGTTGAGGAATCGGAAGTTCTTTTTGACCAGATTAGGGTTAGTTTTAATTTCAACCAGCAGAGGGGCGTGGTCGAATTCTGTGGTGTTGAGGTGGGATAGGTTGGTGGTGGTCCCCATCCCGAGCCAGTGAACGTTAGTGAGGGCCCTATCCAGCCGGGAGTATTGACGCCGATCACCTTCCTGCATATTGCACCAGGTGAAAGCGTTGTCATTGAATTGGAGGGGAGAGAGATGAGCATCGAAGATGAAGCTGTTGAAGTCCTGCATAGCCGAAGATTGTGGGGGTCGGCCACCAATTTTCTCTTCTCTGCAGGTTATCGCGTTGAAATCCCCAATACAAAGCCAGGGGGTGTTGATATTGTGGTGATGGATATCAAGGAGGTCACTCCATAGATGCTTCCGGTCAACGATGTCACAGCTGCCATGGACAGCTGAGATGATGATGCGCTTAGGGAGAATGGGGTGTTCGAGCCAACAAGAGAGAGCTAGCCCGGAATCCCGGATGACCCCGAAATTGATTTCCTCCGATCCGAGGATCCAGATATCATGGCTACCGGCAATAGCCGAAGGAAGGTTCAGCTGAAGCTGAATAGATTTTAGTCTTTGGGGGGGAATTTTGGTTCAAGGATAATGATACCGATCTTGTAGATTTTTCGAAGACTGAAAACTCTCCTTAATGTAGGTTTTTTCCCAGGCCTTCGGACATTCCAGGAGAGGTGTTTAACATTAATGAGATTGTGGGAACAGTTTTTTGTTCTGCCTGGAAGCGAATCTGGTACAAATGGTTGTTGTTTCGGTAGCCCCTTTCTTTTCTGCCATTTTGCTAGAGGATGCTTCTGCCGTTATCAAGTTTGGAGGGTCGAAACTGGATGTCTCGCTATAGTTGTCGGAGGGATCTACCAAGTCTCCAGTAGAGTCCTTGGTGGGTTCCTCGTTTGGGATGACCAGGGAGTCGCTTGTGTTGTCAAAAGGAGTAACAGCTAGCTGAAGTGGATAACTTGCTGCTTGAACCCGTAATCCGCGCTGATCCTGGTCCGGTCCGAGGATCGTAAGGGCCGCTTCGATAGAATCTTCGTCGTTGTGGGGATGATCTGCTGCTTCGGAGACTGTGATCGCCTCGGCAGCCTCCGAGGCTGGGGGTTTTTTTGTGAGAGCGTTAGCATCTGGGATAAGGGCAGTTTCCGTTGGTAGGTCCTCATCTTCCGATCCTAGGACGTTGAAATGGTTGGATAGGGTGAGTGATTGGGTGCTGAAGGGGATCATGGCCTTGCTGGGGGATCCACTTTGATCCTGCTTGCCATCACTGGAGCTGAATCATGTGTGTGAGTTCGGACGAGGTAATAGCGGGGATTTGGGCATTCTCTCCCCAATTACCATATTATTATTTCGAGCCGGTTTCTTCTTGAGTTTTGGATGAAGACGATGGCAATGCTTTGGGAGGTGCCCACGCAGCTTGCAATGATTGCAAAATAAAATATGGTTGTCGTAGATGATTTGTTGGGTGTGAGTCTGGTTGCCCAACTCAATATTGATAAAATTTGGGGGTTCAGAGGAAAGGTCGAGCTCGACAAAGATTTTGGCATAGTGAGCCTTGGTCAGGTTACTGGTTTCTGGGGCCGTGGCCACGAACGTCCCGAAGGAGTTTGCAATATGCCTCAGAGCCGAAGGAACGAAGCATATGAGGGGCAGATTAGGCAGGGTCACCCAAGCGGCGACCATGGCAGAGTCAACTTTGGTGTTAAAGTCTGCTGACCAATTGATGATCTTCATCTGGTGGGAGTCGACCCTGCAGGTGCCCTTGGACCACACCGAGCTGTGATCAATGTCCAAAGATATGTGAAGGAGAATGTGTCTGGGGTCGAGGGGTGCCACTCTGTAGTCCGCAGAGAGTTTCCAGGTGGCAATCACCTCCTGCACCCTAGAGAGTTTGGGACATCCTGAGGAGAATTTGAAAACAAAAGTGTGGGGGAATGATGATGACAGCGATGTCAATTCTGTGGTGGAGAATGGCACTGAAGGCACTAGGGAGTCCTGAGGATACTCAATATCGGGAAGATTAACATTTGGGACCAGCATGACCTTCCTAGATGCTAAGTCCGGGCGAAGCGTGGCCGCGTAGGAAAGCGGAGCAGCTCCGACTGCTGGAAGGTTCTGGTTGGACGAAGCCTCAATCCGGGGCCCGGACGAGCCAGTGACAAGGGTTCCTGAACCGGAAGGCGAGGGAACAACTGTAGGGGGATCCGGTCCGCGGCGAGGATGGAGCCCAAAGTTGACTGCGGAGGAAGAACAACCAGGGGGAGAGAGAGAGGAAGGGACTACTGTTAAGCCGGTAGGAGGCGGGTGGGGGTCAGTGACTCCTCCAAGAAGGGGAGGATACGCCTGCACGTCAGAGGCCGCCGACGCGACCGGGAGGAGGTCTGCTGGGTCAACATCGGGAAGGGACACCTGGCTGGACCCGACCGACCATAGCAGAACCGACGAGGGTACGGGGTGTAGCTGCGGCCGAGGGGGGAACGAGGGATGCCTTAGCCGGAAGGGTAGGGTGAGGGGCTTCCTGGGCCGTCGTCGAGGAGACCTCATGGAGCCGGAAATGTTCGGGGCTAATAGCCGCGGAATGGAGGATAGTCGGGGGTGCCGGAGCTGCAGCGGAGACCTCGCCGAAATTCTCGAGGGGGGGAGAGAGGAGGTGAGGGGTGGGGGCTGGAAGTATAACGGGGTGGAGCAGTGGGGGCTTGGGATGTGCGTAGAGGAATGGGAAGGTATAAGGGTGGGTGTAGAATGGGACCTAAGATGATCAGAGTAGTGAAGATCTGCTGAGAAGTGAGGGGAGTGGGAAAGGGGTGCGTAGAATAGAGAGGAATAGGATGTCCCACCCGCTCCTGCGTAAAAGTAGGGGAGATAGGGAGCCAATTCATTAGCAGCGTAGAGGAATGGGTACGCTCCATCCTGGCGTAAAACCTCCGGAACGGGGTGGGGGCCACCAAGATGGGCCGGGGAGAGCTCAGAGCTACGCGTGTTAGCGTACGCGTAAAAGGGGAGGACCGCCTCGTGATGAGCGCCAAAAGCAGTATTCACGAGGGGCCTGACAGTGGAGGTCTCGAGGCCTGCACCGCAGGTGGGCTCCCCACCCGAGGAGATTAAAGCACCGTTCAAATTTTGAAAGTAGACCGGATAGGAGGGCGCGAGCGGCCGGAGGCCGAACTCCGGAGAGGTCCCAGCCCAAGACTGGGAGGCTTGGAGGCCGGAGCGCGGCGGACGAAGCAGCTGGAAGCTCCAGCTCGGGTGGCCGCTGGAGCCTGACAGCGGGCTGGAAAACCGGACGGCGATCGGAGAAGGTCGAGAGGCGAGGAAGACGGATGAGGGGGCGGAGCCAGGATGGAGGGGCCGGCGGTGAGGGCCAGGAGAGGGCGGGGGGAGCCGGTTCACAAGGGCCAGAACTTCGGGAGGCCAGGGTGCGGCCATCAAATCCCGGCGGAGGTGACCGCCTATAGCCGGACGGGAAGACTAGGCGAACGGAACGGAGGGCTGGGATCCCCTAGGGTTCCCCAGGGAGCGGCTCCAGCAACGAGATCTCATCATATATATATATATATATATATATATATATATATATATATATATATATATATATATATTATAATATATTTTATCTTGCGAGAAATTGGGGGTTAGTATATATATATATATATATATATAGAGAGAGAGAGAGAGAGTAAAAAAAAAAGAAAATCTAACCCCCAATTTCTCGCAAGATATTCCATCCTACGAGAAGCTATATATATATATATATATATATATATATATATATATAATTATATATAATATATATATATATATTTATATATATATATATATATATATATATAGAGAGAGAGAGAGTAAAAAAAAAGATAAAATCTAACCCCCAATTTCTCGCAAGATATTCCATCTTACGAGAAGCTAAGCCATAAAACCCACAACTTTTTTTTTCCACCCCGAGCACCAGGTTCATATATATATGAACCGATGGGGGGATCGATACTCCAAACCCTAACAACTCAACCAGATTCTTCGACCCCAAGCTCGCCAACATCCCCGCATGCACACCACCCCTCCGTGCGTCTACCCGACCCGACGGCCGGCAGCAATGCCGCATACAACCGCGCGCAGACGCAACACGCATTGTCGCAGTGCAGCAGCAGTCACCGCAAAGGTACAGTTTCTACCCTCAATTTCTCTATGTGCACTCGATCAAATCTCGATCCATAAATTCCTTTAGATAGCGTACATGACCCTCTTCAAACCCCGATAATTAAATTCGAGAATAGTTAACTAGGTTGCCCGCGAAATCAACACGAAGTCAAGAGAAATTCTGTCTAAAAATAGAGCAATAAAACGGTCAACCTACCCAACTTGGAAGCTTGATTTCTTTTCGGATATTAGTTTTTCTCGAAAACCATTGAAGGCAGTGATAGATAACATATAGAGTAAAATGCTTCTTGAAGAATTAATTTTCATCTATTGTACAAAAGGTTATATGATTTCAAAAATCTAGGAAAAAAAACTTGTTTTCAAAAACTAAAATTTTAGAAAAATTACCCGATACGGTGTGCGCCTCGACAAACCGGGCGACGTGGTCACAATCCATTTGCATCAAAAAATGCGTATGGATGTTGTCAACATGTGGGATTCGACGGAACCCGATTTCGTTGCGTATGTGCGACGAAATCGAGACGTACCAGTCGAGATACCCCATATTGATCCCTTTGCAAACTAGCCCATAACTTCGTACACGTTTCTTGTCTCGAGACGCCAACAGGACCGTATCATTTTTTTGGTCTTGTATGTCAAGTTTGGTCCGATTATGAGAAGGTCGACCGGAACGCACTTTTGGCGGGCCCGTGAGCCGATCCAACAGGCAAATTTGGGCACGGCCCATCGAAATCTAACTTTGGACATATGGTCGAGTTCATATCGTCAAATCGGATCCGTAGACATATAGTTTGATGACTTTATAGACTGTAGGTACTGGCATACTTTTCGGTACTAAATGGGTCCTACGACGGATATTATTTTGATCCGAAATTACAATTTTGCTTCTGTGTCCAGAATTGGACTTTTGGGTAAGCATTTTTAGACATATCTTTTATACCAAAAATATTACTGATGTCTATTTCAGCGTTCGAGGACGTTTGTGAAAGTTGACTTTCTTTGCTTCCCTTATCTACGGTTCGAGCTACTTGATATTGCCGTTTCGCACACCACCTCAGGCAAGATACCTTGTCATATTACTGCTTATATTATTTGCATCTTATTTTTAGTTGCTGCTGTAACCACCACTTTTCTAAAACAAGAATAATTTTGAACTTTTGTAAATTTATCATTAAATAATAGGATTTAATGATGTTAATAATTTATTGGTGAATTTAGATTAGTTTAATACTATTTAATTTAGTATATTGTGACGTTGGCATTTTACTAGTGTAACCTTAGAGCTACTTAGCCTAGAGACTAACCATAACCGTGGAGACCTAACCCATGTGATTAGAGTAGCTAATTACCACTTTTTAGGGTAAGGGTATTTTGATCATTTGTGACATTTAAATTAATTTGAATTTTGATTAATTAATAATGTGCTAATTGATATTTAGGCCTTACCCTAGAATTACCCTAATCTAGATATTGATCATGAGCCTAGATATTAGATTAGTAGCTTCCAACTAAATGACAGGGTTAGTAATATCTAGATATTATGTTTAGAGTAGATATTTAGCTTGGAAACCCTAATTTAGTTGGACATTTAGTTAGAAGGCTTGAATTACACCTAAAGAAAGCCCTTAAACCTAACTTGGACCAAACCCTAACCCTAGAACCTATTGTGGCCGGTCAAGAGGTGTCCCCCAATATAAACTTCATGTTAGCCCCCTTTTTTTCTTTTCATTACACCCTTCAAACCCTAATTTGTGTTCTTCCCTAAATTCACTCCCTTCATCCAAATCAACTCCAAATTGAGCCCGATCGATTGCTATACACTCCCCAAGTGTAGAGGAGTTCTCTAGAAGCTGGTTAGCAAGGATTTGGAGCAAGTTGGCCATTGGAAGTGGTGTGATTTTGAGCTCAAGTACAATTTCATTGAGATTCCAACTCTCAATAGGTAATGGTCTCTAAACCTATTAATTTTCTGTTTTCTTTCCATAGATGCACTCATTTAGGGTCCCCTAGCCCGAGGCTGAGTTTGGGTTCAATTCGTGTCCATTTAGGGTTCATATCGGAGGAGTATCGGAGTGTTGTGTAAAGTGTTTGGTGAAATACCACATATAATAGATTTTGGTAATTTTCTAAACTAATTACATGAACAGGTAGCTAATTATGTGTATAGTGTAGATCTAGTCGACTGAGTCAATTTTAGGGTGGTTTAGATTCGATTTTTGGACACAGGGACACGGTACGACACTATGTGCAGTATCCTGCTACCCGAACATGTTATTTCATCGGACACGCCACGTGGATACTTGATATTTGGCATGGAGGTAGGGGCAATGTCGACAATGTGCCCCCAAAGTTTTGAGAGGCTTGGTGTTGTGTCGAGTGAGTTCTCATGTCTGCATTGATTTTACACTGACACACGCATGCGCACGTATCGACTCTGATACGTGGTTCGTTACGACACTAGACACACTATGGACATGACTCAGGGTTACTTACACGTAGCCCTATGATTCACGTACCTACTGACACAAGCATGAGGTGTCTAGGTGCACAGGATGTGTCCTAGACCCCTCGACACGCGTACACGATGCAGTGCACTGCACTATTTTTCTGATACACCTTGCTGACACCCTGTTGACACTTGGACATGACTGCTTTGGACACATGTTTGACACATATTGGATACGTTTAGGATACCTATTTAGGACACATATTGACAATCCACCTTGACACACTATTGTAAAACCCCTAAAATTTTGAATTTTTTTATTTATTATTTAAAGAGACCTAAAAATAAATTTATGAAATTTAAGATTTTTTATTATTAGAAATGACCTTAGCCATTGTTGAGTTTTGGGAGCACAAGACGACCATGAATTTTGGCACGGAAGATGTAGCAGTGTGCCTTGACTAGTGTACTAGCCATGCTGGGGGAAGCCTAGTCATGGTAAGGACCAAACTAAGAAAACCAGGCCAAGTTGCGAATTAACCTCCACCGAAGAATTAGTTATTTATTAATTTAATTTTTGACTTTTACGAGACTTGGTTTGTCCAATTCAGCCTGAACTGGGCCCGGACCGAACCCAAGCCCATGTAGGCATGTGGTGTGACCAAATATGGCTATGTAGGCATGTTTTATGTATAAACAAATATTTACCAAGTTACTTTAGAATTTTATGTTTAATTTCTTATTATTAAGTTATTGGTACAAAATTTATATATTTTTATTATTTGTGATATTTGTACAAATTTTAGGCCCCAAATAAGGGTGTGTGGTATAAGTCCTCCAAAGCCACCATTTGAATTATTTAATATTTTATTATTAATATTATTTTGTTATGATTAAATAAATATATTATTATTATTGAGTTACTATTATTGTTTTATATTCATTGTCAAAAGATTTTAAATATATATGCAAATATGTAAATAGATTATATGGGTAGATAGTCTTTACTTGTGATTTGGATTTAAAAGAATTATTGTGCATATATATATATATATATATATATATATATATATATATATATATAAGACAAATGATTTTAAAGAGTTGTAAAAAAAGATAAGAAGAAAAAAAAAATCCATTGTGGTCGGCCCCACCAAAGTGGCGGCCGACTACAATTCTTAAGTAAGCCCAGCAGCAGCAAGCAGCTGCTCACGTCGAATAAGGGGGCCGACCCTTTTTGTAAAAACAAGAAGCACTTAAACTCTTGGCCGACCCCTTCTTAATATTATTGTTAACTTCAATCCTAAACCCTAATTTCTTCTCTCCACTTCCCTCCTCCTCTCTCCTCCGCTCACACCACACCCCCTCGGTCAACCTCTCTCCTTGGCAAGCGTGCCTCGCCATAGAAGCCCCGCCTCCCGGTCACCACGACGACAGCAACGACAACAACAAACACCCACAACATGGCAGTTTTTAATGTCGAGGTACCCAACTCCTTCAATTAATTTTTCCTTTAATTCTTGTCCGTTTTAGATCGTAATATTTTGTAGAAATCCCACATGACTCTCTATCATCCCCTTCAAGTATATTTATTTATTCTGCAACAAATTTTATGTTTAATTAAATTAAAAATCACAAAAATCAGTTTTTAAAAACTTCAAAACCCCGGTACGAGGTACGTACCGACAAACCGGACGACCCCGTCGCAAATCGAGAGTACCAAAAGCTCCGTATCGACTTTTTCGGACGTGCGGGCTTTGACGAAATTCAAATTAGTTGCATGTGCACGACGAATTTGATCCGTATCCGTCAAATTTTTTCCGTATCAGGCATTTTCGAAATTTCTCAATTACTTTGTGCACACTCATCAAATCGTGACAAACTTGCGCCATTGGACTCGAAATATTTTTCTGGTCCAGTGTGTCAAGTTCTGTCCGATTCTGAGATCGTTGACTGGATCGCCGTTTTGTGGGCCCTACTATCCCACTCAACGGGCGATTTTGTGCACGGCCCACCGGAATCCAAAATTGGACATACCGTTGGGTTCATCTCATTAAAACAAATCTTTAGACATGTATTTTGATGACTTTAGAGACCGTAGGTTCTGGCGCACATTTCGGTGCAAAGCGGGTCCAACGGCGGATATCGTTTTGATCCGAAATTATAATTTTGCCCCTGTTCCAGAATTTAACTTTTGGACCAACATTTCCTAGGTTATCTTTTATTACAAACTCGTTCCTGATGTTTGTTGCAGCATCCGGAGTCATCTGTGGGATTTGGCTTTTCTTGCTTCGCTTATTTGTCGGTTCGAGCTACTGGATCTTTTCCTTTTGCACATAACCTCAGGCAAGATATCTTGCCACCTTTACTGCTTTCATTAGTTACCTTTATTTATGTAATTATCGTATATTTTTCTGTACTTTATTTCAGTTATTTAATTTCTTGCATGTGGACCTAGAGTTAAGGGACTACCGTCAAATTTAGTGTCTCATTGACTTGTTACGGTTGTACACGAGTTGTGTGTGAGAGTTGTGAGTATCATATAGAGGTCACTTGTGTGTGGGCTTATCCCCCGTGCGCGTGCGTGGAAATAACTGTCAATAGATACATGTTAGAAGACTTGACAGTTATCTATTATAAAACAGTATGATGGAAACGATACGTGTTTATGTGTCATGGTTACGACATATGTATAGCATCATTGGGGGAGGGAACATCTATTAGCGTAGGGGCTACATTTACTTTTACACACATTTGGGAGATAGTGTCTTGGATGAGCGCTACGTGTTCCCAGGCCGATAGTGTCTCGGATGAGCGCTACTTGTTGGCCACTCTTTATTACTTGCTTGCGTGAATCCGTTACAGTTCCTGAGTAGAACGTTGTCCTCAAGGTTCATATCACTTAGATGGTTAGGGATCCAGTTGTGTTATAGTTTTATAGTATTTACATTTGCATTTATAATGCCATGTTCTTCCTGTATCTTGTTACGTCCCTCTGAGGACCTGGTTATCTCTCCAGGTGTGCGCTTCTATGATATTTGCATGTGTTCCTACCGAGGCCGTGATCTTCTCCATCCTTTCGAAGAAGATTGCACTTGGCTCGTCTTGTTATTTCATCTATTCCTTCTTGTACATTTTATTTGAGATAGTTGGTAGTGGACTTTGTCTCCATCCAACTTTTGTACAAATTATAATTCAGTGTTTATTCCTATTTTGTATCGATTTTTTTATTGTGGATAAGATTTGTATCATGGATTACTGCATTTTATAGCTTATGTATACATACGAGTTTCCATATATTGGAGTAGACTTCGTTTGTATGCAGCTGGCATGGATACGTACCTAGTCCTTATATTTTGGGGACTGTGGCGTTACATGTTTTTGTGGTGGCCCATGCAGGTTGAGTTTCTCACTTCGATTACGTAATTGTACTGATGTGAGCCTGAAATATAGGATTAGAATCTAGGAATCTCGTCCACATACTTGATCATCTTTCTTGATTTCTAAATTTCAACTCTCGTGGTCTCCCTTAATTTTTGCATCTTGCTTAAACTCTTTATACCAACACCTTACCTTCTCGTGCTTAGAAATGGTTAGGAAGATGGCTACACTACTATATACTCATTGGTGTACTCATTGGTCAAACACATGGCTAGAAGGGTTACATTGGCAATTGGAATATATTGAAGACTCTAATTGAGTTAGAAGGGCTTTTTCTAAAAAGTATGATTTTTATAAATAATAAAATTTTAAGTTGGTAGTGTTGATATTGCCCGCTTTGAGAGAGAAAGAAATTTTATTTTATTTTTTAGATTTCCAAGTAGTGATCATCAGAGGATTGATAGAATTTTATTATGATACTGCAGAAAGATAGTTGGAATCTACACACAATTGATTTAAAAATTGAATTGATTTTCAAGATTTGATATTTATGATTTATTGGATTATAGTTATACACCTTTGAACAGTTATGAATTTGGTTTGAGAATGATCTTAGATTTTAAATATGGTAGTAGGAATTATTTAAATCGAGTAGTACAAGTTGCGATTAGTATGTTAGTCGAATTTAAAATTTTAAGTGGAAGTAATGATATTGAAATTTTGGTTTAGAATATTTGGAAGATATGAAAATGATTTGGAGAAAAATTTCAAATTAAAATCGTGCCCCTTGATTGAAGATTTATAAATCTATTTAGATTTTTGGTTTAAAAAGTTGTGATTATGGATACCAAATTTTGGTAAAAAAAATAATAATTTGATGACTGATAAGATCATGTAAATATCGAGTTTAAGTTGGATTGCTAATATTTAAATTTTTGGGAGAAGTTACTAATGATGTGATGAAAAGTTATTTTGATTGATTAAAGAAAATTTTCATTTGAAAGTTGTGATTTTGTTTGAATGTCTTAGAAACAGAAGTTATGGTTGATGTGTGCGTTACATTATTGAGCTGTAAATTTTAGATTGCTCGTGATATGCTAAGGGTTATCTTAGAGATTATTTGAGAAAAATGTTGGAGTTTTAAAGTTACGAAGTGATATAAGAATTTTTTTTGGATTCATGATTTATGAACTCTTGAGTTTAAAAGTTGGAGTGGAAATGTTAAATTTTGGAAAAGTTAGTAGTAACGTGATAAAAGTTTACTTTGAGATTTATGAAAGGATTAGATTTTTGTCAGGATTAAATTTAACGGCTTGGAGTGAATACGAATTATGATAGTTTATTTTTTTAAGAAATTTATTAAGAAACTTTGGAAGGAAACTTGAGTTAAAAATTTTAAATAGTAGGCCACCAAGATAGCCCTAATAAGTTAGAAGTATTCCATACTAAATGCCATGTCACTCATGACCATGATAGTAGTATATGCACAGTTGTCGTTGGTCACCTACCAAGTTATGTGACTGTATCTCCATCTTGACTTACTCAACCTTCCCTCAAAACTAGATCTTTTATTGTGACCTTCTAACCCATTTGCAATTTAAATAATGATTTAATTGTTCCTTGACTATAATCATCTAGGAGACTATCTTCTCTCTGGAACTGTGTTCCTAAATTACTGTTTACTGGATTCCTTAACTAATTTTATTCATGCTTTAACTTGAACTCCTTTATTTTTTTTTGCGTTAGTTATCACCTCGTGAACTCCCACTTTCTATTTTAGATCTCTTGGCGTCCCTTACCGTGACTTTGATATTTAGAGTACAACACTAGACTTTTCTATCCAACCAATTCCACATGTAAAACCTAGACAAGTTCACCTTCAGGTAGACATATCATGTTCCACTAAAACATGTCTCCTTGTACTCTATTTTCTTGATATGACTTTCTGGTCAACATGACTAAACTATAACCTCTACCATGACACCAAAATACTTCTACTTCAATTAAAGATCCAACCTTGACTAATTCTTTTGACGCTATATGTGATTGTGTTCTACTTGATTCCTTAAATACTTAACTTTGTACCTTATCTTGATTGCTTGACCCGTTGTCCCATCACACTATTAGTTGAACCCTTGTAAGTTGGGTAGAATACCTCACTACCTAACAAACCTTTTCCCTTGCGAACCACATTTGATGAGTTTACTTTGACTATAAATTCAGAGGACCCTAACTTATCTAGACAACCAAGCCATAGATAAGGAAACACTAGGACAACTGCTTAGGCCCAAACTTCGGGCAAGACTTGACTTAAAAGATCTTGGACTAATTAAATTCTTCAACATTACCTCCCTTACTTATATTTCAACAATCTTACGCTACTAATTTAGCCTTAGTTTTACAAGCTTAACTTTTTCGTGCTTGATCACGACATATTTTATTGGGAGCTCCCACTAACATATTGTCTAATCAGAACCGGTGCATGATGGTCTGATTAACCTAGTGCACTTGGTTCACTTTTTGTATATCATTTACGTGGATGGGAACATAAATAAACTTGCCCTAGAGTCTCATCCGCGACTGCCTTGACAAATCTCTTTGAATTATTCAATCGCCTTTGAACCACATATTAGAATTCAAATCATCTTCCTTGGACTGTTGATGGCCTTCGTCTTTTACCTATTATGGATGGGGCATGTACTTGATTGATTAGCCAAACTATTCTCCTATGACCATGAAGTTTGTGTATACACAGAGATAGCTAGCCACTGACCTACCAATGTGACTTTATCCCTACCTTGAGTTCTTCGTCCTTTTCTCGACCTTAGATTCAACATCACAACCTTCTTAGAACTTGAGAATGATTCAACTCTAAACCTAGACGACTATATTCTCTAAATTGCTTGCCCTTAATCTAGCCGATTCCTTATCTCTTTATTCATGTCTTATCATGATTTAATTTAACCCTTAATCCTCCCTTACTTTATTGTGTTAACTAGCAACCCTCTTTCAAAACCATATCCTTGAGTTATTTTCATATATAACAAATCAAGACTCTCTAATTGCATGTATGTTTTTATCATCGTTCCCTTTCCAATCATTCTTGAACACACAAGAGTGATTCTAATCATCACTTAATCAAACTCTTGACCAAGACGATTAGTATCCAGTTTCTCTCAAGGAACCATATCTCCCAAATGTCTAATGATCCTCTTTGATCTACCCGACGCCATACTATTTCTTGATTGTGTTATCATGATTGTCTTAGCTTGTAACCTTCGTCCATTATCATATCCGTTCATCTTTATCTAATTCAAGACTTTCTAAATGCATATTGTGTTAAATGTCTTATCCTTGCCCTGCTCAATGATGTGATCGCATTCTTCTTGTCGTTATACCCTTGTACCTTCTCAACCCCCTAATTATTCTAAATTTTCAAGGATGAAATTCTTGTAAGTTGGGTAGGATGTAAAACCCCTTAAATTTTTGAATTTTTTATTTATTATTTAAAAGACCTTAAAAATAAATTTATGCAATTTATGATTTTTTATTATTAGAAATGACCTTAGCCATTGTTGAGTTTTGGGAGCACAAGACGGACCATAATTTTGGCACGGAAGATGTAGCAGTGTGCCTTGACTAGTGTACAAGCCATGCTGGGGAGAAGCCTAGTCATGGTAAGGACCGAACTAAGAAAAACCAGGCCAAGTTGCGACTTAACCTCCACCGAAGAATTAGTTATTTATTAATTTAATTTTTGACTTTTACGAGACCTGGTTTGTCCAATTCAGCCTGAACTGGCCCGGACCGAACCCAAGCCCAAGTAGGCATGTGGTGTGATCAAATGTGGCCATGTAGGCATGTTTTATGTATGAACAAATATTTCTAAGTTATTTTAGAATTTTATGTTTAATTTCTAATTATTAAGTTATTGGTACAAAATTTATATATTTTTATTATTTTCGATATTTGTACAAATTTTCGGACCCAAATAAGGGTGTGTGGTATAAGTCCTCCAAAGCCACGATTTGAATTATTTTAATATTTTATTATTAATATTATTTTGTTATGATTAAATAAATATAGTTATTATTATTGAGTTACTATTATCGTTTTATTTTCATTGTCAAAAGATTTTAAATATATATCTAAATATGTAAGTAGATTATATATGGGTAGATAGTCTTTACTTGTGATTTGGATTTAAAAGAATTATTGTGCATATATATATATATATATATATATATATATATATATATATATATATATATATATAAATATATATATATATATATATATAAGTTAAATGATTTCAAAGAGTTGTAAAAAAAAGATAAGAAGAAAAAAAACAAATTCATTGTGGTCGGCCCCACCAAAGTGGCAGCCGACCATAATACTTAAGTAAGCCCAGCAGCAGCAGCTACTCGCGTCGAATAAGGGGGGCCGACCCTTTTTGTAAAAACAAGAAGCATTTAAAATATTGGCCGACCCCTTCTTAATATTATTGTTAACTTCAATCCTAAACCCTAATTTCTTTTCTCCACTTCCCTCCTCTTCTCTCCTCCGCTCATACCACACCCCCTCGGTCAACCTCTTTCCTCGGCAAGCTGTGCCCCGCCGCAGCAGCCCCGCCTTCCGGTCACCACGGCGACAGCAACGACAACAACAAACATCCACAACAACGGCAGTTTTTAATGTCGAGGTACCCAACTCCTTCAATTAATTTCTTCTTCAATTCTTGTCCATTTTTAGATCCATAAATTCCTGTAGAAAGCCCACATGACCCTCTATCATCCCCTTCAAATAGATTATTTATTCTGCAACAAATTTTACGTTTAATTAAATTAAAAATCTACAAAAATTAGTTTTTAAAAACTCAAAACCCCGGTACGAGGTACGTTCCGACAAACCGGACGACCCCGTCGCAAACCGAGAGTACCGAAAGTTCTGTATCGACTTAGCGGACGTGCGGGCTTTGAGAAATTCAAATTAGTTGCGTGTGCGCGACGAATTTGATCCTGTATCCGTCAAATTTTTCCGTATCAGGCATTTTCGGAAATTTCTCAATTACTTTGTGCACACTCATCAAATCGCGACGAAACTTGCGCCATTGGACTCAAAATATTTTTCTGGTCCTGTGAGTCAAGTTTGGTCCGATTCTGAGACCGTTGACTGGATCGTGATTTTGCGGGCCCCAAGATCCTACTCAACGTACGATTTTGTGCACGGCCCACCGGAATCCAAAATTGGACATACCATTGGATTCGTCTCATCAAAACAAATATATAGACATGTAGTTTGATGACTTTAGAGACCGTAGGTTCTGGCGCACGTTTCGGTGCAAAGCGGATCCAACGGCGGATATCGTTTTGACCCGAAATTACGATTTTGCCCCTATTCCAGAATTTGACTATTGGACAGGCATTTCCTAGGTATATCTTTTATTACAAACTCGTTCGTGATGTTTGTTGCAGCATCCGGAGTCATCTGTGGGATTTAGCTTTTCTTGCTTCGCTTATTTATCGGTTCGAGCTACTGGATCTTTTCCTTTTGCACATAACCTTAGGCAAGATATCTTGCCACCTTTACTGCTTTCATTAGTTACCTTTATTTATGTAATTATCATATATTTTATGTACTTTATTTCGGTAATTTAATTTCTTGCATGTGGACCTAGAGTTAAGGGACTACCGTCAAATTTAGTGTGTCCCATTGACTTGTCATGATTGTACTACGAGTTGTGTGTGAGAGTTGTGAGTATCATATAGAGGTCACTTATGTGTGGGCTGATCCCCCGTGTGCCATGCGTAGGAATAACTGTCAATAGATGCATGTTAGAAGACTTGACAGTTATCTATTATAAAATAGTATGGTGGAAACGACACGTGTTTATGTATCGTGGTTACGACACATGTATAGTATCATTGGGGGGAGGGGACAGCTACTAGCGTAGGGGCTATATTTACTTTTACACACATTTGGGAGATAGTGTCTCGGATCAGCACTGCGTGTTACCCGGCCGATAGTATCTCGGATGAGCGCTACTTGTTGGCCACTCTTTATTACTTGCTTGCGTGAATCTGTTACAGCCCCTGCGTAGAATATTGTCCTCAAAGTGCATATCACTTAGATGGTTAGGGACCCAGTTGTGTTGTAGTTTTATAGTGTTTACATTTGCAGTTATAATGGCATGTTCTTCATGTATCTTGTTACGTCCCTCTGAGGACCTGGTTATCTCTCCAAGTGTGCGCTTCTGTGATATTTGCAGGTGTTTCCGTCGAGGCCATGATCTTCTCCATCCTTTCAAAGAGGATTGCACTTGGCTCGTCTTGTTATTTCATCTATTCCTTCTTGTACATTTTATTTGAGATAGTTGGTAGTGGACTTTGTCTCCGTCTAACTTTTGTACAAATTACAATTCAGTATTGATTCCTATTTTGTATCGATTCTTTTATTGTGGATGAAATTAGTATCATGGATTACTGTATTTTACAGCTTATGTATACATAAGAGTTTCCATATATTGGAGTAGACTTCGTATGTATGCAGCTGGCATAGATACGTACCTAATCCTTATATTTTGGGACTGGGGCGTTACAACTGTTCTGGGCACATTAGACACTTTGGGCTTTGTTATGAAATGTTTGGGTTTTTCGAATGAAATGTAAATAACTGATACTTATTGACTGAGTGTGGGGTTTATGGTTTATTAGATTTACAGTTGAGTATATTAGTTCAGTTTGCATATAGTTGAGTATATTATGTATGTTATGTATACAAGTGGGCATATAGATGATATGTATATAGGTTGTACTACAGAGTTTATGTTAGATGTTGAGTATAGGTTCAGTTTTATGAGATAGGTTTAGTTGAGAGTTATGTTAAGGTAGTATCTTAATATTAGAGTCTTGTGTTAGTTCTTGTTAGGTTGCATGTGTGTTTAGTTAGTGTGTTAGAGTTAGTGTCCTATGTCATTATGGTAGGGAAGAGTGTCATGTGTCCTAGCATATTGGTAGACTTCAGAAATGGGTGAAGTATTAGTACCAGGTATTGGAGATGTGGGATATAGGTTGAGGTAAAAGTGTTAGAGGAGAGTGTAGGGTTTGAGGCTATAGGAGAATCATGTCCTGCATCTTCTTTTGGACTTCACTGCACCTCAGAGACTCCATTTAATAACTACATCACCCTTAACGCATTTCATCACTTGTTTCATAATGTTTCACTACATTTGATACCCATAGACTTGAGACAATCCACTGTCTTCATACACTTCCCTATATACTCGCACTTATTATCTTGCATGCACTCACTCTTTCATGTCATGCATACTGTCCAAAACTTCTTGTTCAGTTCGCAGGTAGTATAGGATCCAGTCATACTTTAAATGTTCAGTGACCAGTTCCTTATTCTAGTTTATTTTTATCTATGTTCAACCTTGTCAGTCCCCTTCTTGGTTAGTTCAAGTTCCCCCTACTTTGCATTGAATTAAGTCATAGTTAGAGAGGTAGGGGCCCAACTCCATGGTATTATATTAGTTAATATGTATATGAGAAAGGAATTAGTTTAGTTCAGTCAATAGTATCTAGTTATATAAGCCTATATGTATTTGAAGTTTAGTGGCTTGAAAGAGTGTTGAGATAAGGTATTGGCACCACATTACCATATCTAACTTTATGGCCTAGGAACATTGGGTATAGTCCCAATACCCTAGATGTTGACCAAATAGTTCAAGTTTGACTAAGTTGGCTAGATTGTATTATATACTTCAATTATTATATATTGAACACATTATAACCTGTATTGCTCTAATTAGGACATTGTGACTCCGGTTTCGGACATCTGTATTCATCAGTCATTCAGGGTATCGGGCGAATACATTCTCTGATAGTTCTTTTATTTACTTGTCGATTACTGTATTTCAGTTCAAGTTAGTTCTATTTGATCTCTATTACAAACAAGGATTGATATTTCTGGATTCATGTATGTGACACACATACTATACTTGTCTAGCCTCTATTCCAAGAACCATTACAAGAATCACTACAAGAATCACCTACAAGCATCTTCATGTTCTGGCTAGATTTGTTCTCGATTTACGTGTCGGGTTATGGATTCACTTATACTTATTGCACGAAAAAATACTTGAGTAGATATGTAAACATTCCTAGATACTCGAACTGTAGGACCGATTGTAGGAACAGGTTGTAAAGCGCAATACTCTAGAGGGGGGGTGAATAGAGTAGGCAGCGAAAATTAACTATTTAAAAATGTTAGTAACAAGATCACAGATAATATATCATAGATATGTAAATAAAAAGTAGAGAGTAGAGAGCAAACGCAAACACAAGGATATATACTGGTTTCCTTCTTGTGAGGACTAGTCCAGTCGGAAGAACTCTAGCTTCCAGTTGAATCCACTATGGAAAATCACCACAAGTTTTCATCCGAAGTTCTTGCAACTTCTACAACGCGAGCTTTGATCTGAAGTACTCGACCAACTTCAATTGTGAAGTATGTACCTTCAATCAAGCCTCTGATTACAATCGCTCTTGAAACTTCTAGACCGTACCGCACTGGCAAATCGACTAGAGGATTGTAACTGGCTTGGGATTTGAAAATGAATAGCTCAGAATACTTTGGAAGAAGTAGTAGGCTTATAGAGAAGAGATATGAAAGTGAATGAGTGTGTAGAAATGATCAAAATTCTTCTCTATTTATAGTTTTTCTAAAGGCAAAATTCTGACAGAAATCGGGCAGAATTCGGACAGAACTCTATGAGAAAATCTCATTGGGATCCGTAACTGCAGGAAGACCAAGTTCAAAAAGCAACGTTCACTAACCGAACTCCGGCCGAACTCTGGTCGAATTTAGGCCGAGTTCTGCTAGGGTTCTATTAGGTTTTTACAAACTGGTTTTTGGGCTTTTTGAAAAGTCAAACAGTTAGAAAGTAGTTTGGACTTTTGTAAGTGGGCTTTTTTTCAAAATGAAAGGGTATTTTGAAAACGTTTCTTGGGTAGCCTATTTGCCAGTACGATGCAGTGTACATCATATTCCTAGACTCAATAAATATGAAAGATACATTGATGAAATAGAAAAACCAAGAGCCCTTTGATGACGCCTTTCTTCAAATATTTGAACAGACTTGAAGACGCCTTTTTCACTTGACGGCGGTCGTCCAAAGATAAACAGATCTGGAAATCTGAATACCTTTCGGGGGCTTCGCCCCCGAACCCCTGACTGAGGGCGTTGCCCCCTCGACCCCTGTCCGTTGACCGGGCAGCTAAACCCCCGATGCGAGGCCCCGGATAGGTCGTTAGGCGGTTCAGAGAAATCTTCTTGTATAACGCCGTCTTTGGCCCATCATTAATTCTCCATTGCATATGTCCTAGTTTGACAAAGCTTGATCATGCTTATTGCATGTCTACAAATACATGTTAGACAAACAAAACAATATGATACAAGCATAGCAATATTGATATAGAACATTAGGACAATGCTAATATTAGGACAATGCTAAGTTTAAGTAGCAACATGATAGTGATTACATGAATATTAGTGACGTCAATATGTTAAACTTCATTGATTAGCCATATTCAAAAATATGATATAATCATTGGGCTAACAATCTCCCCCTTTTTTATTATGGCAAATCCTTTAAGTTTAATGTATATACAATAGATGCATGTATTACTAATAAACACATAATACTAGAATATTGTGTGCTGACTTAAACTTATTTCTCCCCCTTTGACATGATCAAAAATAAGCTCTCCCATAATTAGACGTAAGTAGAGCTAAAATGAACTCAAGCATAAGTAAAGAAGGAATGCAAAAATAATAATGATCAAGGATTAGGAGAATAGTATAACGACAAGTGTTTAGAAAATTGCATAACTAAAGAATAAAAACTTGTCAACACAGTATAGTTAGTTAAAAAAAATCACTCAATAAATAGTTTACCAACTAGAAATCAAAAATGATTTTAAAACACATTTTGTTCATCATATTGTGTTTTGAAATAGACCAAAAAAATATAAATATAGTAGGAATCAATCATTGGTCATAAATGAATCATGTGGAATAGAAATTCGCAGACCTAGTATATATAAAAGAATCAAAAAATATAATGAGACTTTTAACAATAATCTTAAAAAATATGATTCATAATTTGCCCATACAAATTAGTGAATCAATTCCATAAAGAGTATAATCATCGAAAAGAGATCAAAATAAGTATACTAGAATCTATTAAAAAATCTATACCAGAGTTCATGTATTTGAATTCAATTACCTTAGCATGATATATGAATATCCATCAGAAGGTAATGAAGACAAAATTCTTAAGAAGGAGAAATTCAGTCGACTTGAATGCTCTTCCGCAAAGTATGATCAGTCTAAATATAGATAGTCATGAACTTTGAGATAAAACCTCAATAAGAAATGCCAAAAGTAATTTTAAACTCAACCAAATAAGGATAATTAAATAAATTAAATTAATTCAAACTCAAGGAATAATCAAATAAGGATGATTAAACATATTTAGCAAGATAAATCTTAGAGACTCAAAAATGAGGTAATTGGAAATAATAATAATCATATATTCTCTCATCTAATACAAATCCAAATATCATGAACAACTCAACAAGATATTTAAGGTAAAAGAATATATGTCAATGATGAACTAGCTATACCACATATTAAGGGCATAAAAGAATTGAAATAATTAATTTGCTCCCCCTTAAAATATGCGTATATAGTTCAAAAATAATTTATATGCATAAAATAGATAAAAGAAATAATCACAAGATCTAAGGGATATCCAAGATATGCATCTTTTCTTTCCTTTGATCAAATGCATATAAAATTCCAAAAAAAAAATAAATATCATCTTTAGGCAAAAGGAAACATCCAATAAATAAATGCTTAAAGATGAAGAAAATATGTCTTCAATAAAAAAATAACACAAATTATTTCATGTAAGTAAAAGATTTTTGAAAGCTGTCTTTAATAATAACATTTGAGTACCGGACAAATTCAATAAATCAAAAAAAAATCAAAAAGACTTTTCAAAAATGTGGAATTTATTACAAAAAACTGTCTTAATAAATGTTCGAATACGTCCATTTAGTCCTTAGACTGAAAGCTGTCGATTCGAATCACGGAAACAATTTTAATAAAAGAATTCATAAATCATAAATAAATCCTTTTGAACAAATAAACATAACTAGATATATGTCCAAAGAAAAATGTATTCTAGATATATGGCATGTCAAAGGAATAATTGATTTGAAACAATTAACTACTCCACCTTTACATGGCTATATCCAAAAATAATATTATTGACAAAATTTTAAAATAAAATTCAGAGACATATTTTCGAAAGTAGAAAACTAATTCAAAAATATTATGTCTTCTTATCAAAGTTCATTTCTTCCCTTTTAAAGCCTTAGCACGGTGTTCACTGACAACCGTAGGATTAAAGAAAAGAAACGCTTTGAGAGAGAGATTCAATTTGCATGACTTCTCCCCACAAAGAATTACTGTTATAGACAGTAAGTAACTTGAATAAGAAGATAATAATATAAAGCTCAAAATCATTAATATTACGAATATTACACAAGCTAAAGATGAAATCACAATACCATAATATTCAATGATTAGTCACGAATACGAAAAACAATCATCTTTAGACAAAAGAAGAAATATCCATTAAATAAACATTTAAAAATAAAACAATCAAAAGATATTTCAAAATAGCATGATGAATAATCGTATAAGTCAAAAATGACATAAATTGATCTATGCTATAGAATCTCACAATCGACAAGATAGATCAACATATGCTACCTTTTGTGAAAATATAAAACATTAAATAATATTATCCATCAAATCTCAAATTCAAAATCCATCAGATAACAATTACAACTAGATCTCAATAAATCTTTAGTTTATAAAGCGTTGATCAATCTTGGGTTAGTTGTAGAGGTACTGTCCCAGCTAACGGAGGTTCACCGGGGAACACTTAAGTACCGCTTCGCTTCGACCGTAGTCGTGGTGACAGACAGACCCTTTGTAGGCTTGTACCCAAAACAAATCTCTTCTTTAATAACCGAAGATTTAAGAAGAATTAGTGCAATATAAAAAATATATATATATATTCTATGGACTTAAAAAAAACTTTAGAATAATGTAGCATATGGTATAAGATGTATGAATTACATTTATCTATATATGCTACAAAATCATTGGGTAACAATAAAATATAAAACATTTGTAAATCAAAATGAAGAACCTAGATACATTGATGTATTCTGGAATCTAGGAGATTTGACAGCACCTTGGATCCAGAACTAGATAATAGTTACAAGTACACCTTAATAAATCTTAAGTCTATAAAGTATTGATCACTTCGGGTTAGCTGTAGGGACCGATTCCCAGCTAGCGGTAGTCCGAAGACTAGTGCACCGTGTCGCTTCAGGCTATTTACACCTGTATGACAGAAGGACCCTTTCGGCTTGTTCCCAAAATAATTTCTACTCTTAAGAACTTAGATTCAAAGGAATATATGCAGTATCATCGAACATCGTCGAAATCCAGAATTCCTAAAAGTAAATACTAAATAATGGTTTATCAAGATCAAGATATTTAAAAATATCACGTACCCTAAATGTCAACCAAAAAGCCAAGAAAAACATACATCATTAAAAGAGGCTTTGAGGAAGAAGCTAATACATGAATTGTCCAAAGTAATCAATAGCTGATGTATGAGATATGCACAAGTTTAAAAACTACTTTTCAAAATAATATAATATAGAACTTGAACTTAACTCATATATCCCATAAAGATATTTATACAAAAATATAAGAAACATATCAGCAATATATGAATGATAATGCATTATTCATGTATCATTAATAAAAAAATTATCACAAGATCAAAAACATGCATAAATATGCTTTATCAGAAAAGATGTAATTGATTCATAAGAAGTTAATCAAAATAAAATTTGAGAATCAATAGTAAAGTATATTATGCAAGCACAAGGTTAACATAAAAATATATGTATATACTTTTCAAGTAAATAGAAGACTTGTGCTAAACATACATACTCAAAAATACCGATCAAAGTAAATGTGACATGTTAAAGATAAATCGGTAAGAAGTGGCCAATTAAAAAATATTAAAGACGAATAAACTAAAAACAAAAGCTTCTATAGATTAGAGTGGTATGCATGCTTCAAGGATAAAACTAAAATAAAGAGCATACATAGATAAATGTGTCACACTAATAGAAAATAACATACTATATAGTGTGAACTAATCATTTAAGCTAAACAGCTAGTCAAGCTAGCATTATGTCTCACATTGATTCAAACAATAAATAATTTAAAAGACATCAATGAAAGCTAATAGTAAGAAGTCAATAAGAACATACTAGATATTAAAAACTATTTAGAAAGCATGTTACCGAAGTGGTTCTAGTGACCACACTTATGTTGGTACAATTGCTTGGAAGATGACCTTTGTAGCTTTGCAATCACCAACATATTCCATGGTTCTATTTGGTATGAGAAGCTTCACCTGCAATATTAGGTGAAGACTTTAGTATTCAATACTTGGATCCACATTTGTTAGCTTTGGGAACCCATTTGCACAAGTTCATATCAACAAGCTTTCTAATCTGACAACAATTAGAAACATGTCCATTCATACCACAATAATGACAGAAAGAATTAACATTAGTGCTATGTGCAGTAGTATGAGAACGTGCAGTGGTGTGATATGATGTGCGTGGATACTTGTAATAGAAAGCATGGTTATGTGAAGCTTTAGCTTTGCTTGCTTCATTTTTAGATGATATGTCGTGTGTGACTTTGTGATGTGCTAAGTGTCTTGTGTTAGACTGAGTCGTAGGTTGTACTACCTGCTTTCCCAGTCTAATCTCTAACTTTTTAGAGTTAGCACAGATCTCATCATACTTAGCAAAAAGAGCATCAATTCTATATGAAGCAATAGAATACTTCTTCTTTTCTGATTCTAATTCCTCCTTAAGTTTAGCATTTTCTTGAGTGCTTTTCTCAATACAATTAAGTGCCTCATGCAATCTAAACTTCATTATGGAAATCTCAGTAGATTTATCAGAAGGAGAAGTATCTCTAGCATCATTCAATAAGCAAGTAAGCTTTTCAATCTCACGCTTATAGGATAGAATATCCTTTCTAGCTTTCTTATACTTATCTAATACTTTCTTGTGTTCTTCTAATAGATTACTGAAAGCATCAGATAAATCATCATAAGAAAATTCACTCTCTCCAGAAAAAGAATTATTTTGTACCTTGTTAGATAATGCCATTGAGCATAAATTTGCAGCTTGATGGGGTCTCTCTTCTTCTTCTTCTTCTTCTTCTTCAGAATCTCTTGCTTCGCTTTCACACCATATGCTCGTGCTAGTGTACTTGTGAGATGATCTTTCTTCTTTTGATTGTTCGTAGTGACTCTCCTTTCTAGCAGTAGTACAATCTTCTTGGATGTGGTCTATCTTCTTGTAGTTGTCACATACAAGCTCTTCTTCATATAAAGGATTGTATTGTACCTTAAATCCTAATTCCATCATGCACATATTTGCATCATTATAAAGATATCCTTCTCTCTGGAGTTGCTAGCTTTGCTTTCATACCTGCACTCATAAGTAGCTTCAAGAACTTTTTAAATTTTATGTGATGTTATGCAAGTATTAATAAGATTAAATATATTTGTGTCTACAACACAATAAAAGATATGCATAGCTTTCGCATCAAGGCTAGCTAACTTCTTCTCTTCCTCTGTGTAACTATAATAAGGCTTATTAATTATAGAGGATGTGAGAATAGAAGTGATAGTAGGCTTCTAGTAGCCATTGACAACAATTGACCATAAGTCAAACTCTAGAGACTTCAAGTAGAAGCTCATCCGTGTCTTCCAATAGCTATAGTTTGTTCCATCAAATAGTGGGAGTCTATTTGAGGATTGCTCTTCAGTTGTGAAGTACATACTTGCCATATGTGATATAGTGATCTATGTAACAGCAGTTATATAGTAACAATATTACCTTGCTTTACCTGTATAACCCGATCTGATAATGAGGATTTGCTCCAAGGATGTTAAGCCAAAATAATAGAGTCCTTGCTAGGATACCAATTGAATGAGCAATTGGTATAAGCAATAATATCTCTATAAGGAGCACCTGCAATAATATCTCTAGAAGGAGAACATGCTCTGATACCAATTGAAGGACCAATTGGGATCAGAATATATTACCTCTAGTTGCTGTACCTGCTCTGATACCAATTATAGGAGCAATTGGTATGAGCAGCAATATCTATATACCAAGCACCCGCTCTTTAGTTGTAGCACTGGCTCTGATACCAATTATAGGACCGATTGTAGGAACAGGTTGTAAAGCACAATACTCTAGAGGGGGTGAATAGAGTAGGCAGCAAAAATTAACTATTTAAAAATGTTAGTAACAAGATCATAGGTAATATATCACAGATATGTAAATGAAAAGTAGAGAGTAGAGAGCAAACGCAAACACAAGGATGTATACTAGTTTCCCTCTTGTGAGGACTAGTCCAGTCGGAAGAACTCTAGCTTCCAGTTGAATCCACTATAGAAAATCACCACAAGTTTTCATCCGAAGTTCTTGCAACTTCTACAACGCGAGCTTTGATCCGAAGTACTCGACCAACTTCAATTGTGAAGTGTGTACCTTCAATCAAGCCTCTGATTACAATTGCTCTTGAAACTTCTAGACCATACCGCACTGGCAAATCGACTAGAGGATTGTAACTGGCTTGGGATTTGAAAATGAATAGCTCAGAATACTTTGGAAGAAGTATTAGGCTTATAGAGAAGAGATATGAAAGTGAATGAGTATGTAGAAATAATCGAAATCCTTCTCTATTTATAGTTTTTCCAAAGGCAGAATTCTGACAGAATTCGGACAGAATTTGGGCAGAACTCTATGAGAAAATTTCGTTGGGATCCGTAACTGCAGGAAGACCAAGTTCAAAAAGTAACGTTCACTAACCGAACTCCGGCCGAACTCTGGCCGAATTTGGGCCGAGTTCTGCTAGGGTTCTGTTAGGTTTTTACAAACTGGTTTTTAGGCTTTTTGAAAAGTCAAACAGTTAGGAAGTAGTTTGGGCTTTTGTAAGTGGGCTTGTTTTCAAAATGAAAGGATATTTTGAAAACATTTTTTGGGTAGCCTATTTGTCAGTACGATGCAGTGTACATCGTATTCCTAGACTCAATAAATATGAAAAATATATTGATGAAATAGGAAAACCAAGAGCCCTTTGATGACGTCTTTCTTCAAATATTTGAGCAGACTTGAAGACGCCTTTTTCACTTGACGGCGGTCGTCCAAAGATAAACAGATCTGGAAATATGAATACCTTTCGGGGGCTTCACCCCTGAACCCCTAACGGAGGGCGCTGCCCCCTCGACCCCTGTCCGCTGACCGGGCAGCTAAACCTCCGATGCGAGGCCCCGGATAGGTCGTTAGACGGTTCAGAGAAATCTTCTTGTATAACGTCGTCTTTGGCCCATCATTAATTCCCCATTGCATATGTCCTGGTTTGACAAAGCTTGATCATGCTTATTGTATGTCTACAAATGAATGTTAGACAAACAAAACAATATGATACAAGCATAGCAATATTGATATAGAACATTAGGACAATGCTAATATTAGGACAATTTTAAGTTTAAGTAGCAACATGATAGTGATGACATGAATATTAGTGACGTCGATATGTTAAACTTAATTGATTAGCCATATTCAAAAATATGATATAATCATTGGGCTAACAATCCTGAATACGCATCGAAAGTTTCTTTCAGAACCTAGCTTGGCCCTTCCTTTTGCCTGGCATCGCATCTCGTATATCAAGTTTCTCTACCGATAGCATAATATAGCCCAACAATTATAGCTGTTACATAGATCACAGTATCACATATGGCAAGTATGTACTTCACAACTGAAGAGCAATCCACAAATAGACTCCCACTATTTGATGGAACAAACTATAGTTATTGGAAGACACGGATGAGCTTCTACTTGAACTCTGTAGATTTTGACTTACCACCTCCCTGTGACTTATACAAGAACGATATCGCCATCCCTCACCTGATCAGTGTACGATGTGCCAGATTTATTCCTAGCTGTTTACATGTCGATCTCAGTATTTTAAAACACACTTTGAGTATTGTCTAGAATCATCACTATAATCATCATACCAGAATTATCACAAGGATCATTACAAGCATCACCTTACTCGAATCACCTACAAGAATCACCCTACTAGAATTATTGACAAGAATCACACTCGACTCATATTATACCAGACTTATTCTGGGATCATACTTGACTATATTGTATTGTCTGGACTTATATCACCTTACTCTAGTTCAGCTAGCTTTTATTTACATTCTTCATTGCCATGATCTTCTGATTCGTTATATTATTTCTCTTGTACTTTAATTGTTGTTCTACATTATTACCTGTCTAAAACTTCCATGCTTCATCAATATAACTGTCTATAACTGCTCTATAGTCTTTGCCATTTACTTAAAATTTCTAGATGAGTTGTGCTCATTTCAATTCTGACTAGATATGTTGACAAAATATTACAGATGTTTGTCCTGAGGACACATGTCCTACTTGCTATGGATCCGAAAATAAATTAGCTACCTTTGGCCCCGACTCTCAGGAGTGATCGGAAGACTAGTTTAGTAGACTTGTTTTAGATTTCATGTTTAGAACTTGAATTGTAATAAGTTGAGATATTGACTTTGTATTTGAGTTTGTTTGAGATATTATTATTTAGTAGTTTTATTTTTGTTGTTGTTGTTTAGTCTCAGTAGTTGTCTAGACTTCTGTGTTATCTTATCGTGCTTAGATTGTGATTGAGTTTTATTATATCTATACTTATCCTCTGTCGGAGTTTAGATTTATGACAAGTACATTATATATTTGCATGAGTTATTTAGATAGTTACCTAGTACAGCGTTCTACCACCGATTCTGCGGCGTAGGCTGGACGCTGTTACGCACCTGTACCCTTACACTGGGTGCGGGTCGTGACAGCTGTACAGTTATTTCTAGCTCTTTAGTTACTTCACTGTTTACTATTTCTGATTTACTTTACCATACTTTTTGCTATACATGATGCAACTGCTAGTCGTATTTTTTGTTCTTGCCTTTAAACTTTACATATGGAACTAGAATTAAGGGACTATCTTGTCAGATGTATTTCATAAATCTTGACATAGTTGTACCACGAGATATGTGTGAGAGATGAGTAGCATATAGAGGTACTTGTGTGTTAGTTGATCACCCGTATGCATGCATTAGGACTAACTACCAATAGATGTATGATAGAAGACTTGGCAGTTATTACAGACTCATATATGTTATGGAGATGACATAGATAGACATTTGGATGGAGAGAACAGTTCTTTGACGTATGGGCCACCTTCGTACTTTCCTTATTTAACCTGTAAGCTCCGCCAGAGATGCAGGTCATTGATACCCTCTAACATTGACTGAGCGTTATGGACGTACCCCTATATTGATGCCCTCTGACGTTCATGAGATGTTACGAATGTAGTATTTTGCTGATTCCCTCTGACATCACGGAATATTATGGACGTAGGCCCATGGTGCCTAATTGGGAACTATGTCGATCCTATTTATACCCAGAAGTGCCCATGTGTCGAAGGGTTGTTCTTAACTGCTTGATCACAGTAGAATGGTTAGGTGATCTTAGTTGTTATCATGTCACCCCCATTCTAATAGTAACATGGGATAATGTCGTATCACAGAATAGTGTGCTACCCCTTGTCCTTGTTTGGTTGTAGGGGTAGTCTACTAATTTGATGATGTGATATTGGGACATGCTACGATTTGGACTATTTACTTGTGACTTTATGACATATTTTATATTCAGTTTTTATGGCATGTTCTTCCTGTATCTTGTTATTTCCCTCTGAGGGCCTGATGAATTCTCCAGGTGTGTACTTTTATGATTTTTGTAGGTGTTCTAGCCAAGGCTGTGATCTTCTCCATTCTTTCGAAGAGGATTGCTCTTGGGTCGTCAAGCTACTTTTTACAAATTCTTTCTTTGTATTTCTTTCTTCTCATATTGTGGTAATGGATTTGTCTCCGTCCAATGTTACGCACAAAAGGACAAATTTAAAGTTGATTTTATGATATATTTATTCTCTTATTTGTGGATGAGATTAGTTGTCATAGTTTACTGCATTTTACAGCTTACGTATATTTATTATACAGCTGGTATGTCTACGTACCTAGTCCTACGTATTTTGGGACTAGGGTGTTACATCTTCTCAGCTTCGTAATCGTCCTGCCGCATAGTCACTGCTCTGTCGTATATGATGATGAGAGAAAACTGTAGGGAATTGTATGTGCTTTAATGATCAGGCACATAAGTCCTTGTTGCATAGTGCTACATAGCGGTGCTCTGCTATATACAGACAAGTGTAATTATTATGCTGATGTAAGTGCTAATGTTTTAAGCGTAACCATCATCTACACGTATTACAGAGTGGCATAGCTTTTAATACAGTATTAGATCGACTTATACGGCTAGGCATTATGCACCTAAAGCCCTTGCCGCATAGATTTTCGAAGAATTACTGTGTCATTCTTGAAGTTCTTTATTTTTCTACCGAGCTGCATAGCGCTTGCCGCATAGTGCTAACTTCACTGGTCAGACTATCATGTTTGGGTACCTCGGCGCATAATACTTATGCGCATGAACTAAAAATTTCCTATGCTTCTACATGATTGAATGGGAGAATTCCCACTACCACTTGCAGGCCAGCCGGGCCGTGAGCGCAACGAAAACAGGCTTCCCAAAAATCTAGCCCCAGCCGGGGTCAGCATAGAATGAAGGGGACAGCCCTAATGTTGTGTTGGCAAAGAAAGCAGATTGCAGGCGGATAAAAGCGGACGTGGGGAATCGGGTCAGAGCGCAGCATAGGTTACAATTTTGTCTTATGCCATTAATTGCGTATCTTAGATTACTGTCAACGAAGTTCATCATTAGTTTGGGTGACCACTTCGTGTGTAGAGCTTACAGTGGCAGGAATGGCCGCTACAACGAGTGTCTCCTCTGAAGCTCCTTCTGTTTAGGTTTCGTACCGATTAATCTAGTTCGAGACCTTCATGTGCTTGCGGAAAGTGTCGCGACTCGTATATCCCAGGGAGAGTATCTCCTCGAACTGTTGTTGGTCAAAGCCCATAACCAATTAGTCGAAGAGAGTTTCCATCTTGTGCACATATGATTGCGTCGCTACTTTCTCATTAGTGTAGCAAGTCATCCCCAATAGGGTTTCCATTTGTTTTGGTGTGAAAAAGAAAGAAGAGATATGCTTGCTCCTTTAAAAAAATACTTTCTTCTATGCATAATGAATTCCTTATTACAACTATTACTAAGTGTGTAATTGTCGAGAATCCAACTAAATAAAAGATTCTAGTGACATGTGAAGGTGGAGGTTGGATCGACACTTGATCACTTAACATATCGCTCTCGATGCTTGGGGCACTGTAAAGTAGAGTGCTTTTCGATGCTTAGTGCTCAAGCTTTTATCTCCCTTTACATGCTTGTGCAGTATGTCAATTGGGTGGGTGGGTAGGTGGGTGGGGGGGTTATTTATAGCTATAAGCTCAAATGTCGACATTCTAGTGACTAGAGCTTCCAACGCTGCTTGTGGGCATAGTGCATTAATGATACACATTGAGTCATGTCATGCAGTTGCTGTAGAAGCATGAAAAAGGGATATTACTTTTAATCCCACGTCGGAAAGGAGAAGAGAAGAAGTCTCATTTTCACTCTATATAAAGAGCCCCTTTGCCTCCTTTGAAAAGGGCACCAAAATTAAAAAAAAAAAGGGAGTTCGTTCGAGCCACAAAAAGTTGCAACAGTGCCTCTTATTCTTCTAGATCGGCTGCAAGTTCTTCACTTGCCATATTGGCAAGAAAAAGTTAGGCTACTATGAAGAAGTCCAAGATGGCATGGGCCATGCGCCCTCAATGTGCTATGCCATCAACTAGCCAGAAACGTGTGTTGAAAACCATGCGCACGGCTAATAGCAGGATATACAGAAGTTGACTAAGGTGCCTTCGAACCCAGAATGGGTCAACTCTCAAAGTTCCTGTCTCGCTTGGGCGCATCTTTTGCGTTTGGAACCAAGTCGTGCGAGGTAAAACTTGTGACTTTAAACCCATGCGCCCACGTAGGTTGTGTGCATGAAGTGGGTTCAAGTCGCAATACATATTGCTCCCCCACCAATGATCTGGGCATATCTCATGCGCTGGAACTGGATCAGGGGGTGCAGCATTCACATGACCACCCTGGCACTTGGCCTCGCCATGCGCCTGAAAGGGGTATGAAAGTGAAACCATCCCCTCATGATTTGTGTATTGTAATCACTCACAAACACCAATCAAGAAAGCTGACCATTAAGTACGATGCTCCCCTCGCGGGGCATACTTGTGCTAAGGTCGCCATCAACTGCTGCTGCCACAAAATAGTAGCTCCACTACCAAGACAGTCTGTGTTCCAGCGACTTCAATCTGCTGCACATGTCCGACATTATCTCAAAAATATGATGCCAATTGAAAACTTTGTAACAGCCTACTCTCAACTAGGTGCATCACTCTGATGTCTCAGCTAGGCACATCGTCTCAGCCTAGCGCATTAGTCTACCAGCGCATTACTCTGTCCCGTCAGAGCGAATCACTTCCTCGTCAACGCACAGGCGCATCTGCCAGCCTGGGGCTCTTTCATCATAATGAGGCTTGGGCACATAAAACCCAAACTATGCATTCAACTCGGCACCCAATGCCATCTCATAGAAGAATACTGTGGACAATGAGAATCGAACATAAACTATCGTGTCCATTTCCGTCGCATCTCAGTCTTCTGAAGGAGTTCATCGTCAAAGCTTCTTCGAACAAGGAGATCAGGAATCCACAGTACAATGTCTCGCCAAAGAGGAGGACCGGTCGAGTTCATCTCCGTTTGGGAAGAAAAGTAAAACGAAAAACAAAACTTCTTTTCACGCTGCTACTTATAGGCCAGGACAAATCAAACCCATGTGCCAAGTGGCAACTTTCCCGAAGTCAGTGTAATGAACTTACATTTATGGTGATGAATTTGCTCCTTCGAATTCAGCATCAAAGAAGTCATTAAATGCCTCAAAAGAGCCAACAAAGTCTGACCAATGAGGATGCGCCACATAGCAGATGTGCTTGTCAACACCACGCGCTCCGTACTGATGTGCCAATAGGACATAGACCCATGCACCTAGTAGGGCACAAACTGATGCACCCACTTTAACTCATCACCTATCAAGCATTTAATGATATGTGACAGAGTCGGCAGCACGCTTCCCGGAGACTGAACAGTTGGCAGCTTTTGGCAGAAAACGAAGAGCCGCAGACGTCAGCATCATCATTACTTGCTTTTGTCGGCTACAGCTGTCCTTGCCACGTGGCTGACCGATCACTTGCATGCGCCACCACAGCCATGCACCCAGCAATTTATATGCACCTCAAAAGCCATGCGCTTCCGACTTACTCATGATCCCAAAAGAGAGAAGCCAAGTCTCCGTATGCGCTTCCACAGCCATGCACTCGAAGCTCTGCATGCGCCTCAGAAGTCATGCGCCCAGACTTATCTGTGACCTCTGGAAGTCATAGACCAAGTCACCCCATGCGCCAGATCCTAGGCACATCCTGACAGATCACCCTCCACCAAATCTGAGATCTTTGAGCCATGAACACGCGCCACGTGTCATTTGACTCATTTCTGCCTACGAATGGGTTCTAACTGTAGTGCCCCGCTTTCAATAGTTTTTGCCATTGATTGTCATAGAACAGAACAGTTTTATAGGAGGACTGAACTTTAACTCACAATTATAAACTCCCTTATACAAAAGAGAGCCTAGGAACAAAACCTAGGAAAAGCAATCTAAGTACAATTATTTAGTTTTGATTCTGGTGGTGACGGTAGAGGCTCGGGAAAGTGCTATCAACTCTGCGTTACTCCTTGGACGATTGAACGCAACCTCGACTCCGACGAAGAAATGCTCTCTCTCTCTCCGTATGTCTTTGTGTCTCTCTGTGTGTGTACAAGGAAATAGCACCTTGCTATTTATAGGAATTTATGAGTAATGGAGGTGTACAGCCACGTAGCTAATTTTGGGCCACATTCTTGTAACTGTGCCTCGAGAAGTGGGCAGTTAGGGATTGGTTAAGATTGATCATGATCTGTTTGTTGCACTAAATCCGAACTGTCAAGACTTGGTCAATTTCTTCTACGTGTCTAAATTGCTACTCTATGGCGAGCCGCATGAATGATGCATCCTGGCTGAGCCGCATGAAGGACTGTCCTATAGCTGAGCCGCATGAAGGGTGTCTCATACCCGGGCCGCATGAAGGTTGTCTCATTACTGAGCCGTATGAGAGTTGTCTCATGACCGAGCCGCATAGGAGTTATCTCATGACTGAGCCGCATGAGAGTTGTCTCATGACCAAGCCGTATGAGAGTGATATCATGACCGAGCCGCATGAGAGTGGTCTCATGACTGAGCCGCATGAGAGTGGCATAGGCGAACCGCATAGAGAATTTTCTTTGGAACTTGTGAACTGTGCCAGATATCATGAAGATTTTCTCGCCTTTTTAGGAGCATGTCACGTCTCATCTTTATGTCAGAGCCATCATCTTTGTCAGAGCTGTCGCCTTTATGTCAGAGCAATTATGGCCAGCTGTATAGGCAGATTTTGAACCGCATAAGGCCGCATGAAACTTTCTGACCCGCATGAAGCTTTCTGAGCCGCATGAAGCTCCCAAGGATTTTGAGCCACATGAAATTCCCTAGGTTTCGAGCCGCATGGAGTTTCATGTTTGATTCTGGGCCGCATAAGAATCACTATTCTTTTCCTTGCTTCTACAAGACCCCCTTCAAAGTTTTCAATTTGTAAAATTGAAATACTTTGAATAAGAAGCATGGGTATGTCCGCATAAGCTCTTCATGCCGTATAGGCTTCTCTGGCCGTATAGGCTTCTCTGGCCGCATACTGGTCTTGTGCCACATAGGCGTACCATTAATTGTTTCTGATTTGTTTTGATTTTAAAGCCGTCTTTTGGATAGGATCCCAAGAGTCGGCATTAAATATTTAGATTTGCTTTGATGATTCGGAACAGTCTTTTGCATGAAAGGGGATAGAATCCTAAGGGTCGGCTTTATCTCCTAGGCAGCACGAAATCCGAAGCGTCTATCGGTTCACACACCTCTTGCTAGCCTATAAGTACGAGCAAATTTTGAATAGAGAGGTTCTTTACCCTCTTTTTCTTCAATCTTTCTTGCCCTAGCCGTCATCTTCTCTACTCTCGATCATCCATGGCCCCCAAGACTTCTTCCAGTGCTGAGCGAAGGACAAAGGAGTTGCCTCTTCATCGAATACGGCGATCTCAGTTTACCCCAACGTTCATCCTTCTATTGATGGTAAGAGCATTTGGGAAGAAAACTACATGAGTTAAAACCCTAACTTTCATGGCTATGTCGCATGTTTTATGCGCGGGCCTTTCCCTATTATACTTTGGCATAGTTAATGCACTTTTCGTCTTCATTGAACTGCTCAAGTTCAGTGTGATGAATCTGTATAAGCTGTGCTGTATGGGCGGCATAAACGCCTCATGGCTGAGCTGTATGGAGTACGCTTCATATCCGAGCCGTATGAGAGTTGCTTTATGACCAAGCCGTATGAGAGTTGTCTCATGTCCGAGCCGCATGAAAGTTGCTTCATGACCGAGCCGCATAAGAGTTTCTTCATGACCGAGCCGCATTAGAGTTAATTCATGACCGAGCCGCATGAGAGTTGTCTCATGTCCGAGCCGCATGAAAGTTGCTTCATGACCGAGCCACATGAGAGTTGCTTCATGACCGAGCCGCATGAGAGATGTCTCATGTCCGAGTCGTATGAGAGTTGTTCCATGTCCGTGCCGCTTGAGAATTCTTCTATGACTGAGCCAAATGAGGGACGTCTCACGACCGAGCCGCATGAGAAACGTCTCATGACCGCATAAGCAACTTATGAACTGGGCCGCATGAAGACCCACCTAACGGAGCCGTATAAGCTCAGAAAACATTAAATGGTTTTCTCTGGCCATCTTCTGACCTATTTTTTTTGTCTTTTTCAGTAAAGTTGCTGGTCAATCCTTCACAGGAGCTTCTTGTAGGTCAACCTCAGTTTGCTGTGGGTGTGAGGTTCGACCATGTGGTCGATTATGTGTCGGCCCAAATCACCAAAGATCAACCTGAGGAGAGGCTGAGGGATATCATGAACCAATCATTTTTCTTTCTCTTGAGTATGATGAACTCGAGAAAATTAGGGAGCACACATCTGAAATCCTCATTCTTCTTTGGGGATGCTCTGACTGTAAAGAACCCCAATGTTCTAGATATCTCTGAAAGTTAGAGTTTTTCTTCCAACGGGATGGCGATCCACATTCCTCAGATGGAGCGTCACTTCCCACTGTCTTGGTTCAATATGCTGCCGATGGACAGGAAAATGGCGGACTCCCTGACTCTGAGCCAACAGAGGATGTTCGTGGGTGATATCTACTATAATAAAACATCGAGGTCGGTAATTGCAAGCAAGCTACAGATCAGCCGCTCTGTGATGGAGTTAGCCCCGGGGATGACGTGACTGCTGATGATGCCTTCATCTATCAGTACCGCCGCATGCCTTGGGAGTACACCACCATGCTCGCCTGTCGGATGGTGCTGGCGTGAGTGGACAGATACTCCTTTTTCGTGTATGTTCTTTATTTTACCAATGAAGAAGTAAGCGCCGTGCATCTTGATGGTGCTGTGTCTCCCAAATTCTTGCCCGAGAAGATGCTCCTCTGGTTGCAGAACATTCGTCCTGCTCATCTGGTGTATCGTAACCGTAATTACGTCTTTTTGGAGCCTTACTTACCCAGCCGATTCTTCCGACAATTTGGGTATAGTTAGATGTTTTTGGACAATCCCAGCTCCTGTCTGGGCTTTGAGGGTGGCGTCCTTGACGGCATCCGGGCTTGGCACTACTATAGCACGGTTCACACCCGTGCCACCTTCTCTGTTCCTGACGCTGGAGAGTCGGGACACATTTTGTACATGGCATCCTTGTACCATGTTATGGTGAATAAGCCGCCAAGAGATTTTGACCCAAGTACCAGCTTCATTGTTGGTACTATCTTGGAGGAGAAGCCAAGGATCAAGAAGGGGAGGACAGTTGATGTATCTGACTCAGAGTCTACCAATGTGGACGAAGAGAAAGACCCCGATAACTTGCCTCCTCCTCCTGTGGATGATTTGGTGGCAAGTCAGCCCCCTGTTGCACCTAGTCCTTTCCGAAAACGTAGCAGGCGTGCTCCCTCTGCCGGCGGCATGACTTACTCTGGAAAACGGGCTGTGGTCAAGCCTCGCAGGCCGATCATTAGGAAAAGAAGTGTAGACGTCGACGCCGTTTCGGAGGTGAATCGAGTTACGATCCTTTTTTTTTGTTCTTCTTTTCTGAAATAATCTGATCATTTTCTTTTTCTTTGTAGGCGTCGGAAGAAGTGAACTCCTCAGAGCCGGCTACCGCCTCTGAGGTTGACCCGGCTCTAGCCGCCTTAATTAGAGATATGACAGCCGAGCTTACTTCCACCAGGGTCGTCCCGACGACGGCTGAGATTTCTTTCGCTGCTGACATCTCAACCCGGGGTGATATAGGCTGTATTGAATCGATCCCCGAGGTTGCTGAACCTCAGCCGGTTGATGCTGACCCAATTGTATCTACCTCCGGGGCGGTTGGGGCAGAGGAAGCGGTTGCAATCGGCTCAAGTATCGCCGTTGAAGAGGAGACGGTGGCTGTGAGTGAGCCTCAGCTTCAGCAACCCTCTCCTGGTAAGCTAAGTCATGTCTTGACTAGTGAGAAGGTTCATTTTCTCTATCTTTATATCCTTCGGGTTAAGTTTCGATGGTTGCTCCGGACATACAGTTCCTGCTCCTTCGCTGCCAACGGCGGACATCATCGGGGGGGAAGTCGCCAGGGGGGATCTGGTGGAAGAAAGTATGCCTCCTCCTCCTCCTCCAACTCATACCGAGCGACCTCCTGCCGGAACAAGTTCAGAAGAAGACGTAGTAGAACTGCCGGGGCGGGAAGAAATGGTCCCTGCACCCTCCTTGGTTCATGTGGCTCCAACACCGGAGTTTGACCTTTCTGCCCTGCCGAGTCTCCGGATCCTTCGGGCCGCGGAGGAGGATATAGCTGCTATTCAGGCGTGCTATCGCTCAAAACTTGTTTCCCTAGTAATAGGGGCATCAAGCTCTGGTGCATCTTCTTCACGACCGTCTTCAACCCTGCCAGCTACTCTTTTTTTGACACTGTCTTCTTTGGAAGTTCTGGATGAATCGTCAAAGGACGTGGTTGATAGCTTTTACCGCCATCTGAAGCGAGGGGTCGAAGCTGCCTTGGAGAGGGGAACATCTTCGCATTGGCTCGTCAATGTGCCCGTGGTCAGATTGAACTCCTCAGAACACTCCTCGGCGGGACAGGGATGGTCGAGCTCCTGGAGCCCAAATTAGTGGAAGCTGATCAGTTGGTGGCTCAGTTTTAAGGACTGCGGCAAGTTGATCCGTCTTTAGCAATAGATCAGGAGCGTGTCTTCCTTATAACAGCCATATAAAAGGTAAGGACGGTACGGGATACGTCCAAACCTGCTCTAGTGAAGGACCTTCGGGATCTATCTCTGAAGTACGATGAACTAAGCCGCAGAGGAGAAGATTGTATCACTCGGGAAGAGGCCGCCTCTCGCAGGATAGCCGACACGAACGAGCAGATCCTCCAGTTTCAGAGGAAATTGGCTTCTTTAGAGTCTGAGCTCCAGGCTTCCCACAAAGATAAGGAGCTAATTCTCCGGGAGACCGACCAGATCACCCGAACCTCTGATGCCTTGGAGCGTGCCCTGAAGAAACTTGAAGACGGTTGGCAGGCACATGCGCATCTGGAGGATGCGGAGAGGTTGACTCAGGAGGCTCAGCGCCGGGCCAAGCCGAGGATTGAGCGGTCAACGACCAAGCTGAGGAACCGGCTCAGAGAATTGTGTGTCGTCGAACCATGATCGGCTTTTTTCTTTCTTTCATTATTATGTTCCTCCATTTTTTAAACAGGGACGTGGTCCCAGAAAATGTAGTACTCTTGATTTTAATTGAATGACTATGTTTACATCATCTTTTATCTGTTGTGCTTGTACCGTTTCTTTGGTATTATGGTATTTGCCCCACTGGGGGACTTTCTGTGGACCTATTACCCTTGGTATACCTTGGTTTTAGGTATGGATAATAAGTTTGATAGAGATACCTAGAACAACTCCATGGTAAAGCGGGCATGGAAATTCTTGGTATTGGGCGAAAGAATGCCATGGAACAGCTGGGTTCCAGAGGCATGTGATGGTGAGAAAAGGGGCGCATGTACTAGAGGACCGAGTACAGCATTTGTGGTCAGCTACGGACATTTATGGTCAACTGTGGACATTTGTGGTCAACTGTGGACATTTGTGGGCCTATTATCCTTGGCGTATGTTTCACTTAACAAAATGCCTAAAATTGGCTTTTGAAATAAAACGAGAAAAAGTACAAGAAGTACAAATTGTTCTGGGAAGTATTGCTATGGAGGTCTGATCTGAAGATGATCACTTTGTTCCTTGGACCATACGATGATGATGAAGAGTACTGCTGGAAGATGAACAGCCGGAAGAAGTAAGTCACCAGAAAGGTATCGACGCACTTGGGCACTGATGGCGAGGTCGAATGCTTTCCTGCTTTGCTTCACTCTGTTCTGGAAGAAAAGTTAAAGAAGAATGCTCTGGAAAATCAAAGTCTCTGGGCTCTGATCTCTGTATATTCTCCTCTTTCTTTTTTGTCTATATGAAAAATAAGTCTATTTATATACTTAACCCTTTGTGCGTAAAAAGCAGCAAAATTGAGTCTTTACGCTAGCAACTGTCACCCACGATGCAACTCATCCTCCACGCACATTAACACGTATCCCACTACTTTAACAAAATGGGGAGAGCACGTACATACGTTCCTCGAGAAGTATGGCATAAAAGCCACGTGGGCAAACCACGTTCTTAAATGGTCAGGAAAGATCGAGCGTAAAAATGACCCAAAATACACTTCCAGCGTAAAGTAGTAGACTAGGCGTAAAATAGCCCAAAAATAGACTTCTTGCGTAAAATGGCTGATAAAACAGCCTTGAGCGTAAAAAGTAGCTCAAATAAACTTTACGCACACGTCAACTTTGAGCGTAAAAAGCTCATGTAGTATTCATGCGTAAAAGAAGTCATCTTTTGAGCGTAAAGTAACCCAGTCTACACACTAAACGATAATGTTGGTTTCTGTGTAAATCAAATCTCTTCGAATTCTGTGTTATACACTGTCAGCAAATCATTATGTCAGATTCATTATTACTTGCATTAAATGCATGATCTGACAGCCTGTCCCCGGCGTAAAGTAGCTTGCGTAAAAAATATCTCACGTAGAGTAGCCTGCGTAGAATAGCCTGCATAGAGTAGCCTGCGTAGAATAGCCTGCGTAGAGTAGCCTATTGAGCGTAAAGCTCTATTTCTTTGACTTGGTTTATGAAGCATTTTTTTACGCTCCTACAAGACCCCCTTCAAAGTTTTCAAATATTTTCAAATTTTGAAATACTTTGAACAGAAGCGTAAAATTCGGGATTTGACCAGTCAGCGTAGAGTTCGGGATATCCAACGGTCATCCGCGTAAAAGTTGGGATATCCAACAGTCGGCATAAAATCTGGAATTTTAACCGATTAAAAAATTCCCTATAAATAGGGTTCTTCGGGGAGAGAGAAAACTTTACTTGTTCTCCTTACTTTCGTAATCCCGATCTTTTTCGAATCCTCTTATTCCCCTTTCATACTTTTGCATTCAATTCGATGGCCCCCAAGAAATCTGTCGCCGACATCAAAGGCAAAAAGCCCGCCGTCGATTCTTCGTCGGTCGACCGCACGTAAAATCCCGTCCGGCCATCCACGGCGTCTCAGCAAAGCAACCCCGCCGTGGCTCCTCCAATGAGGGGTAAAACACTGCCCTTTGGCCGAAAAACTCATCGGAGAAGAAGACCTAAATCTTTTATTTCACGCTCACGTTATACATGTCAGCGTAGAAATTAAGATAACAAAATACGCCCACGTTATACGTGTCAGCGTAAAATTACGAATATACGCCCACGTTCATACGTGTTAGCGTAAAATTAAGAAATACGCCTATGTCTATATGTGTCAGCGTAAAATCTAAATTACGCTCATGTCTACAAATGCCAGCATAAAATCTAAATTATGCTCATGTCTACACATGCCAGTGTAAAAACCTGAAATACGCTCATGTTGATACGTGTCAGCGTAATTTTGAGAATACGCTCACATCAACATGTGTCAGCGTAAAGTTTAGAATACGCTCATGTCTACACATGCTAGCGTAAAATTTCGAATACGCTCACATCAACATGTGCTAGCATAAAGTTTTAGAATACGCTCATGTCAATACATGCCAGCGTAAAATTTTGAATACGCTCACATCAATATGTGCTAGCGTAAAATTTCAAAAAATGAAAGACTTTGTGTAAAACAAAGACTTTTTTACACTTTTAAAACTTTTTATCAACTTTAATAAGCGTAAAGTCAAAATCTTTACCCATAAAATTTCAAATTAGAATTTCACTAACTTGATTTTTCTTTTTCTTTTGGCAGTGGACTTGTAAGCTCATCCACTCGCAGAAGTCTTTGGCTCATCAGTTGGCATGGTGGGCTCGAATTATGTGGAGAATCTGTCTCATGTAGCGTTTCCCCAATCGAATCCAGACTACCCCATAGAGAGGGCACAGTTGATAGCTGCCCAAGGGGATAGGATGCTGCTATCCATGATAAATGGAGAATTGTTGACTTCACTGAATCAACAACAATTTGCAAAACTAGCCTTCTTGTTTGGGGATGTAATAGACTGCAAGTCACAGACACACCCCAAGAAGGAGTCTTGGGTGTTCAAATATGGAGATAGAGCAATGTATCTCCCTGACATGGACAGAGATTATCCTTTGTCAGCATTCATCCATGCCACCCACCCTCGACAAATGTTGTGGAATCTGACTCCTAGCAGTCACGGAAGGCCGGGTAGAATTGTATTCAAGAGGGATCATGCCAACGACATGGGGGTACTACGTCAGTGTTCCCAATGGCGGTGTCACTTCTTTCTCTGGCCTCATGCCAGGATTTACTCCGAGTGAAGATTTGGCCTTAATCCAACCAGTGCAGACCCAGATGTTTGTCAATAAGTTCATAAGGGCTGGGGTATTGTATCCCCAGACAAACCCAAGGATACCGGGATGGTTGACTCCTTTCAACCAGAACTGGATCCAGATTAGCATTTGGATGATGAAGAACTTCCAGACAGAGTTAAAAGATATTGCTTGTATGAAGCAGTGGCTTCCACTAGTCAGGGCATACCATCGAACGGTAACTTGTTCATGGCCCTGATGGAGATATACATAAGTTCAACTGAAACTTTTGCGACCCCGAAAGGTGAAATAGGTCTCGTACTCCATGAGATGCAATTCATCTCGAAGCTACCAATGGGAGAAGCCCCATATGAAGAATACATTCTCTCCAACCGGGAACTTGCTGAAATCAGGAAGAAAAACCCTTAGTTGGTTGAAGTGTATGAAGAATTGATGTGCCACTATATAATCTGCACTACTATGTATGAGAGTGGATCTCATCTAGCATACATCAACAAATGGACAACGTATCTCTTCTTCCATAAAGATAAAATATCCAAGGATGATAAAGAAAGATTTCAGGAAAACAAAGCTCCAGTTATCAATATAGATTCAACAATTCCTGGTAACAAAATTCGGGATATGATGACTGTCTACAAATTCCCGAACAAGTATTTGTCCACCAAGACTGGGGAGTTCCCTGCTGGAACTGAAGCCTTGAGCTTCCTCGGATATGGTAGCCAGAAAATCTCCAGGAAAGCCTTGCTGGCAGGCTTCCTCTCTTTATGGTTGAAAAGATGGGTCGTACCAGAAACTGGTACATTTGATAGAATCTACCGTAACGTACTATGGCCAGCAGTACGTTTGGTGTTTAAAGTCAGAATTAATCTGCTATCGGCAATGGTGTGCCGAATAAATGCAGGTTTGAGAACTTTTGGTGAGGAGTTAATCAACAATGCTCCTCATCGGAACGCATTCCTCAGGGTAGAAATGCCCTATACTTATTTAATGGGCTGGCTGTTGCACCACAACTGCAGATTGTTGCCACCAGGCCCGGGTGATGATGCGGAGGTCTTCCTCCAAAAATTCAGCAAAGCTACATGGATTACCACGACAGTGGCAGATACCCGGGCAGTTTTGAACTATTCTTATGGTTGGAACTTTTTCTGTACCCGGCCACAAGTTCCAGCCGACTGCTTCGGCGTTCAATTTGAAGATGAAGTTGAAGGAGGAGCTTTATTGCCACCATCAGTCTTCAAATGGCTACAGTGCATCAGACCCGCTCACCTGATGTACAGAAATGAAGATAATTGTACGTTCTAACCATATCTACCCAGAAGGTTCGCTCGTCAATTTGGGTATGACCAACTTCATGTTGGTAATTCCTCTACCAGTTTCCGTCACTATAGGAAACTGCTTGATGGTGCAAGGGGTTGGAGATATTTTAGTATTGCCCGTACTGGTGCCAGATTCAGAGTCTCAACCGCTACCAGCACTACAGAGCTACGTATTCTTCATTCGTATGCTCACTTTTACGCTTCTATCCGTTCCTTTGCCCATGGCTACAATATGAGAGGTAGCCTGAGATGGCCCAAGGAAGGCAATGTTGAAGAGCCAGTTAGGGTACCAACAGACATCCCTAACGATGCAGTTGTTCCAGATCCATATCTGGAAGTTATTGCTACAGGAATTGGGGAAGAGGCTGCAGAACCTATTATTATTGGAAAATTCCGTAAACGGAAACAAAGTGCAGCTGTCACACTTCCAGAAAAAACCCCAGAGAAGAAGAAGAAGAAGAAGGCTACCATAAAAAGACCTTCCAGATCAAGAGCCTCTACTCCGGAGAGTGACACTCAGGCGGATGAGCTGTAGCATATAGGATCTTCTTCAGTTCACCCTGGAGAAGGATCTTCAGCACCTCAACTAGCAACATCTGCAGTGGTCTTATCTCCCCGACGCCTCAGTTCAGCACTTCATTTAACTCTGCTACAAAAGGTACAAGTTGCTGAAGACGTTGCCCCAGTACAAACTGTTGATTCGGTATTTATCACATCCGATGAACCAGCTATCACTTTTGATGACAAAGACTGGGATGGAGATTATGATGCATACTTGGAGCATTCCACACATACTCCAGGTAAATATAATTTATACAAAATCTATATAAAACTATAACTTTTGTATATTTAATTTATTTTGTTTAATTTTTTTGTAGGTGTTATTATTTCCCCGAAGGTTGTGGCTCCTCCTCCTCCTCAAGAAGATATTTATGAGGAAAACGAGGAATCTGAGGAGGAGGCTTCTTCTTCAGAAGAGGAAGATGCTCAAGAAGAGGTAGCACGAGAGCCCGAAGTAGAGTCTCAAAAAGAATGTCCTCCTTCATTCGAGGTACAACATGAGCCAGAAATACAGGCTTAGCCAGAAGTGTCCTCTCCTGCTGAGGGCAAGGATAAAGAAGAAACTACAGTAGATCTTACTGTAGATGATGAGGAGACTACTGAAGAAGAACTAGATTTTAATGAAGATTCAGTTATTGAAACACTTGATGATCCTGCGAAGCCAATATTTGAAGAAGGTAATGAAGGCACACTCAAAACATCAACTGAATCTGGGGAAATTGTAATAGCATTCTCTGCTATTACCACTGATCCAGTATAAGTCTCTGAAGAGTCAATGCCATAATCAGAGTCAGCTCCCATAACTGTCATTCCGCCCGCACCTATCACCGCCACCGAAACTCTAGTAGTTTCAGCTCCAGAAACGGCTGGAGTAACAAATATTAAAGACACTATTCTTGAAGCTCCTGGTAACCAGTCGGCTATGGTAGTAGTAACAACAATGGCTTCATCTCAACCTGCTATGACAGCAACAGCCTCTGTTCCCAGTCTTCAGAGAAGAGACTTAGTAGATATTGCCGCAACGCCGAGTTCAAGTATAGAAATGAATCTCCTAGTTGAGATTCACACTGAAACCTTTTATAAAACTCTGGCGACTTTACTCAAAATGGTCCTGAATAAGGGCCTCAATTATGAGAGCTTGAAGGCGGCAATGGCTCTTACCATCAGAAATGTTGCTATGTTCAATGATGCGGCGAGAGCAACAGCATTAGAGAAAATCGTGGAGGGACTTGAACAGCCCATCAGAGAGTATCTTAAGCTGTCAAGTGAAACTGTTGAAAGTCTCATCCAATAAGAGTATGACGCCTTATCAGCTGATTACCTCGCTCGGAAGACGAGATATAATGAAGCCCTCCATGAATATAGCACAAAGGTCACCAAAGAGAGCTTTTTTGGCTGGCATAAAGCCTGAGCTGGATAGCCATAGAGTAGCCTATGACACCTCAAATATGGAAATTCAGCTATAAAATGATAAAATTCAAGAAGTTGAGGCTGAGCTGGCTCGCTTGAAGGCAGAGAGGGAGCAGATGATCTTGGCTCGGGACCAGCACCTTACTCAGAGCTCAATTTTGGAAGAACAGGCCTACAGAGCTGAATCTACTATCAGGACCCTTGATGAAGCCAAGGATAACTTAATAATCAGCTTTGCTGGACTTTCTCATATTTGCACTCCCGAAGCTCGACGTGCTGCAGCTACTCAAACTATTTTGAGCTCTCGTGACAAGCGGCTAGCAGAGCTACAAAAATTACTTCAAGATATCTCTGCCCTGCCTTAGGAGAAATAAAGAGCTTTTGTAATCTTTTATCTTATTCATCCTGTAATGTTCACAAAAAATGAATAAAATATTTGTTTTGTGATCCTATCATTTATTTTAAAATTAAACAATAGGTATGAGATAGAAAACACTTATCAGAGGTAATATGGACATGAGAAGTCTTCTAAACTCAATAAATTGTATCTATCCAGAGGTAATATGGACATGATAGATAATGAGATCTTGTTTTCTGTTTAGAGTATAGAATACTATCAGAGGTAATATGGACATGACAGATTATAACAACTCAAAGAAAAATAGATTAATATCTATTCAGAGGCCAAATGGACATGATAGATAAGAAAAATAAGCAGACTTACTATTTATTCAGAGGTTAAATGGACATGATAAATAATAGATCCAAATTTTTTAATCAACTGGTAAGATAAAGGATTAAAATTTCTCTCCAAGCTTAACCAAACATTGGTAGCTGGGGGATAAGGAAGAAATTCAAACATAATATTTGTTTAGAAATTTGCCATTGATCGGCATCATGAGCAAATCTCCATTAGGTTTAGACAACCTATAGGCACCATTGGAGAAAACTGTCTCGATGACATAAGGGCCTTCCCATTTTGCTTAGAATTTTCCTTTACTCTTATGAGTCATCACCATCGGTCTTCGAACAGCTAGTACTAGTTTACCGACTTTGAATATCCTCTCTTTAACTTTACGATTGAAAGTTCGAGATATACGGGCTTGATATAGCTCAATATGTTGTTGTGCTTGAAGACGCTTCTCGTCCAATCCTTCAAGTTCTTGGAGTCGTAAGCGATCATTGTTCTCTGTAGTTAGCTTGTTAGCAATTACTATTCGAAGAGATGGAATCTGGATTTCCAGTGGAAGGACAGCCTCACATCCGTAAACCAATAAAAATGGTGTAAAACCAGTAGAATTTTGGACTGTCGTTCGGTAAGCCCATAAACATTCTCCAAGTTTTTCATTCCAATCACGTTTATTAGAAGAGACGAACTTTTTGAAGAGTTTGATGATCGTCTTGTTGAAAGCTTCGGCTAAACCATTAGCGGCTGGATTATAAGCCGTAGAAGCCAGATTTTAGATTCGATTCTTATCACAGAATCGACAAAATGCCTGACTGGCGAATTGTGGTCTATTGTCATGAATTATCTGTCGGATAATCCCAAAACGATAAATGACATGATGTTTGATGAAGCTAACCACATTAGATGTTTTTACTTCAGTAAGGGGAACTGCTTCTGCCCATTTAGAAAAATAATCGGTTATAGCCAGTATAAACCGATGTCCCTTAACAGAAGGAGGGTTAATTGGACCAATAATGTCAATGCCCCAAGCTTCGAAGGGCCAAGAAGCTGTTGTAGGATGTAGGAATTCAGACGGTTGATTGAATAAAATTAGCATGAATCTGACATGCTTTACACCTTCTGGCATAATCCACAGCATCTGCTATCATTGAAGGCCAATAATACCCCATTCTTCGAATGCGGTCTTGTAATTTTGGACCTGGTTGATGAGCACTACAAACACCATCATGAGCTTTGCGGAGTGTTTGTTTAGCTTCATTTTCTGAAAGACAGCGCAGCAAAAGTCCATCATATGAACGACGATATTACTTATGTAGAGACGAATCATAATAAAATCGAAATGATCGTCTCTTGATTGATGCAGCTTCTTTTGGATCTTCAGGTAAAATCCTATGAATTGCATAGTCAATAAATGGACTTCTCCAATCCTTCTGTTGGGAACTTGATTCTGTAATATAAATCTGTTCAATATGCAGATTATTCTTAACACAGAATAAGTCTCGATCTAACAAAGTAATGGTATTTTGTCTTCGAATTAGAACAGCTAAATCTGCCGCTAAACTAGCAAGAGCATCAGCATCCAAATTCTGAGAACGTGGTACGAATTCAATGAAGAATTCTTTAAATGAGAGGACCAATTCGATTACCACTTGATGATAAGGAATGAGGTCAGGATTTCTGACTTCATATGTCCCTCTAACCTGATTAACAATTAGTTGAGAATCTCCATAAGCTTCCAGGAACTCGATGTCCAATTGTTTTGCTACTTGGAGACAAATAAGCAGAGCATTATATTCTGCCACATTATTGGAGCATGGCTCATTGAGAGAATAAGCACAGTATATGACCTTTTGTCAGGAGAAACCAAGACGATTCCTACACCAGAGACGATATTGCCTTTAGGTCCAACTCGTGACGCTCCATCAAAGTATAATTGCCAAATGTCATCCTTTAAAGTCATGTTGCAATCTACAACCTCATCTGGAATGTCCTCATATAGCTTCGATATTTCAAGTATAGGGTGAGCTGCTAAGAAATCAGCTAATGCTTGACCCTTCATTGATTTTTGAGGTACATAGACCATGTCATAAGGAGTGAGCAACATTGCCCAGGTAGCTAACCTGGAGTTAAGAATGCTTGGTTTTCTCATCAATACCCGAATAGGATTTATTCTGGAGATGACATGAATAGTCTGTCCTGTCACATAATATCGTGTCTTTTGAACAGCAAAAACCAAAGCCAGACATTCCTTTTCTACAGGAGTATACCTGTGTTCAGCTTCGACCATCATTCGGCTAAGATAATAAATTGCTTGTTCATGACCCATATCACTTATCTATGTAAGAAGAGCACCAAGTGAATGATCCAATGCTCGAACATATAGCAAAAATGGTCTTCCTACCACTGGTGGTACCAGAACAGGTAGATTTGTAAGGTATTGCTTGATGTCATTGAAAGCTTTCTGACATGCTTCATCCCAAATAAATGATACATATTTCTTTAATAGACGGGAGAAAGGTTGACATCTCCTAGAGAGATTGGATATAAATCTTCTGATATAAGCAATGCGACCCTGGAAGCCTCGGAATTCTTTTAGATTGCGTGGAGGACACATTTCAAGAATTGCTTTGATTTTATCAGGATCAACATGAATACCTTGAGAAGTAATGACAAATCCCAAAAACTTGCCACTGGACACCCCTAAGAAAGACTTAGTAGGTTTTATTTTCAATTGATGCTGACGCATCAATTCAAATACTGTCTTCAAGTCTTGAATGTGATCATCCTTTGATCGACTTTTGACAGCAATGTCATCTACGTAACATTCAATTGTCTTTCGTAGATGTTTTTGAAAAATGTTGCTCATAGCCCTTTAATACGTGGCACCGGCATTTTTAAGACCAAACGGCATAACTGTATAGCAGTAGACTCCAAGGGGCATACGAAAAGCAGTATGTTTTTTATCTCCTGGATGCATTTTAATCTGATTGTATCCTGAGAACCCGTCCATAAAAGACATGCGTTCAAAACCGCATGTATTGTCTATCATGACATCATTAATGGGAAGTGGAAATTCGTCCTTTAGACAAGCTGCATTAAGATCTCGAAAATCTATACAAACTCGGACTTTTCCGTTCTTCTTCATAACAGGAACAATATTGGCAACCCAGTCTGGGTGTTGTTCTTCACGAACAAAGCCACATGTAATCAGCTTTTTGACTTCTACTTCGATTGCATCCATCATATATGGTCGAAAATGTCGTTGCTGTTGTTTCACAGGCTTGGCATTAGGAAGAATATTGAGTTTATGAGTAGCAACTTTAGGATCTAGACCCGGCATATCCTCATAACTCCATGCAAAGATATTAATATATTCTTTAATCAGTTTTATCAGCTCTTCCTTCTCATCTTCGGAAAGGTTTTTACTGATGAATATTGTCTTGGACGTAGTTCCATCTCCAATATCAATCTGGACAATCTCATCCTCTATAGGTGGTTGTCGCTGTTCAAGATGAAGCTCCCACTGAGTGTCCATCTGTTGGGCCCAAGGGTCATTTTCAAATGGCTCAGATTCATCTTCAGTTTGAACCATGTTAACTGAGAAAATACACTCAGATTCATCATAATAGTCTCCTCCAGCATATGAGGAGTAGGATGTATCAGATTCGATAAAATGGATTTCTTCCAAATCTGAGGATTGTGAAAAACTAGAAGAGAATTCTTCTTGTATATCGTCATTAAGCATGTGGGACGGATCATATCCCAACCCATGATGAGTTTTCTGATAAAACGGATCACCACATAATAGTAATCGTCTACCTTTGCCTTGATTGAGACCTTGCATAGTCTTCAAATCATATTCCATTTTCTGGATAATCTTGAGAGATTGTTGACTATATTTGTCAATTCGAATTTTTCCTTTATCTTTATCTCTAAGATCATCGATCTGAACAACCGGGATGTTTCTAGCCAGGCCAAACACAATTTGGTGCTTATTTTTCTTATCAGACAGAATCACGAAATAAGATTCTTCGTGACGTCTAAAAGTTACACAGGCTTGTGATGGCGAGACTACATGAAGAAGATAGGAAGAAGATGTTAGGAACTTTTGAGCATAAGGTCCAACATCGACATGAGGAGGAAAGGAGTTTTCTTTATGATCAATGTACAAGATTTCTTCTGTATTTATGTCATCTTGATATTGATGACTTTGATCATCAGAAGATAAAGACATTCTTTCAACAAATTTGATAGCCATATACTCTAAAAGAAAATCTTCATTGATATCAGAAAGTACAGAATGATCAATATTTACATCATTTACAAGTAGAGTACTACGCTTAGGATTTATCATTAATGGACCGTCATCCGTCTTCTACGTAGACTTGCCAAGGTTGATGATCAATGGTGATTCTGGATCATTCGTACGAGAAGTACGTCCCTTGACTTTGATCATAAGAGGTTGAACTTGGCTCTTGGCAGGAATATTCACTGATTCCTTAGATGAAGCTCGAGTTTTTCCTTTGACCTTGATCATCAGAGGTTGATCATTGACAGGTTGGGGTTGGATTCGACCTTTGACTTTGATCTTCAAAGGTTGCTCTTCTGGAGGATCTTTATTGACAGACTGATCTTTAACAGGTGATTGATCTTCAGCCATATCTGATATCTCCTTCATATGCTCTTGTTTGTAGAGTATTGAGTCAGAAAAATAGGCTTCAACACCCTTGAAAGGATTGATATCAGTAAATTCAGTCTTCATAACCCCTTGTGAATCTACGTACTTGAAGCATTGGTGGAGAGTTGAAGGCACAATGTTATGCTCATGTATCCACGGTCTTCCAAGAAGGATGTTGTAGGATACGTCTGAGTTAATAACATAGAAAGTAGCCATAGTTCGAAGATCACCAATCTGAATCTCTAGACGAATCTTTCCCAGTGGTTTACTCTTGCCAGAGTTGAAACCAACTATTGTAGTACTAGTGTAAATCAAATCACTAGTAGGAATCCTCAAAGGTCTTAGCATACTTTGAAGAATAATGCTAATAGAAGACCCATGATCAATATAAATCCTGTCAATTTCAGTGGATTCAATATATCCAGTGTAGCACAAAGGCCTGTCGTGCTTGTTATGCTTCAACAGCATGTCTTCTTGTATGAAGGTAATATTAGGAATTACCTCCATCACACTATGACATTGTGGACACGACACTGGTGTATTATCAGGACTCTTGAGTTGAGCCAAGCATGAGTCTGCTTGTAGTAAAGCTTCACTCAAAGTCTCTCTGCTTTCTTTAGAAAGACGCAGTAGCTCGAATATAGAGAGTCTAGCCGGAGTATTGGCTAACTGGGCTAGAATATCAAATTTGTAGGGCTTCATCACCACCCCTTGATTTGAAGCAGATTTCAAAGGGACGTCAAAGCGTACTGCTTTTTATTTTCCTTTTTCAACCACCGATGGTTTAGCAGGAACAGGAGATGGTTGAACTGGTATTGCTTCAACAACGTCCTCTGCTTCTTTGGAAGATCCTTCATAATATTTATGGTACTCTTTTCCAGATCTCGTACCAGCAAAGCTTTTCTCCTCAGACTCATGAGAATGAAGTACCATATTGCAGGATTTAGTCTTCTTTCCCTTAGCCTTCTTCTTGCGAGAATTTTTATGAGGAAGTTCAGAACCCAATCCAACAGTAGATTTTTGACTTTGAATTTGTAAAGGAAGTCGCATTCCTTTATCATAGTTCAAACCATCTGCCTTTTGAAAGTCATCGCCCATCTTTTTTATGAGATGGACTGATTATTGACTGTACAAGTGAATGGGCAGCAGACTTTTAATAGATGGTTTGACAGAGGAAGAAGAAGCAGAAACCTCTGTAACTACAGGAGAAATAGAAACCTCTATAGCCACATAAAGAGTATTAGGGACAAGAGAAAAAATCCCTGTAGGAGCTTTCTCATAAGCAGCAAAGACTTGTTGTACCCTGTATAAGGGAACACAATTCATAGCTAACCACTGCTGATGAGTGAGTTTGAGCTTGGTAGGAGGAGCTAAACTTGGAGGACATATGTTTAAACCTTTCAGCCTATCCTCCAAAGGAATGCCATCCCAAAGATGATCCAAATCATCAGGATCTGGAATAATATGAGAAATCATGTTGCAGGTTTTAACTTTTCTACCTTTCTTGGATTTTGAAGTTTTACCTTCATCCTCCATTTTAGGTACTAAGTCAGGATGTACCCACATAATTTCACCATTCTTTAATGTAAGAGGCAACAATCCTTCATTTTCCTCTCTGTCAGGCAGGATATTCACAATCTTCATCGTCGCCTTCGAAATTGGGATAATCCCATCTGGGACTTGCTGTGGAGGAAAACCTCTAAATTGAAGAGAAACCATATTAGTTGTGACTGTTTGCTCATCGTTAGTTAAAGCGATGGCATTAGCATTTATTAACTCTTGGATTTTCTTCTTTATGACATAACAAGCCTTGGTGGGGTGATTTATATATCTATGATTGATACAATATTTTGGATTGTCAGTCAGATTCACCTCATTAGGCCTTTTTGGCTCTGGAATCTGAAGTTTGCCACTCTTTACCAGACATTAGAATATCCCTGGGATATCGCTTTCGTCAAAAGAGTATTCTTCTTTTGGCTTAGCAGACTCCTGATTATTCGGCGTCATTTTGTTTTTGGAAAGATTAACCATAAGGGTATCCTTTCCTTTCCCATTACGATTGCCGGAATTATTACCAGAAGAGCCTTTCTTTCCTTTATCTTCTGAGGCAAAAATCATCCCATGTTCACGAGCCAACCTACCATTGGTCTCGGCAGAAACTGCTGCTATAATAAACGAAGCCCAGTCTGTGAATTGGGAACCCGTAAAGACAGCAATGGATGGTCGCAGATTCATCTTGCATGTATCAATCAATGCTGAATCTGGCATACCATAAGGCATTTTCAAAGTTGCCTGTCGAAAATGTTCAATGAACGTCCGAGTATCTTCCTTCTCCTTTTGTTTGATCTCTATTAAGGAGGACATATTCATATCCATACCTCCTTCATAAAAGCGGGAAAGAAATATTGCTTTAAATTCGTCAAAAGACGAAATGCAATTGTCGGGTAAACTATGATACCAGTCGTAAGCTGAACCCGTCAAGCACCCGATGAACATTCGAGTGAGAAGAGTATCATTTTTCTGCAGATGCACAGTCATAATATCAAAGTAATTGATATATTGACTAGGAGAAGCCTTTCCATCAAACAATACCATTGATTATGGCTTGAATTTCGGAGGGAAGGGTACATCATTCCAATGAGGAGGATAAGGTTGCTTAATCCCTAACCTTTGGAGTTGATCTTTGTGCTTCAGAACTTCAAACTGTACCTTTAGTTCACGTACTGCTTGAATAGCTTCACTGGTTTGAGGAAGCACATTTGATTGAATAGTTGTTGGATGTACCGTGACCCCCACCGGAGGTGGTACATCTTCTGGAATGATAAGATCTGGAGATGCAGAATTTTGATTGACAGCAGACTCTTGATTATTCAAAGGTATGTCAACCCCTTGACTATCTTGTGTTTGTGCTGCTGCCTGCACCGGTGTTATTACTGTCGGCTGAGCAGTTTGCTGAGTCATTATTATTTGGTGCATGCTTTGCATCATGGTATGCATGTCCTTTAGTGATTGCTCAACGGCAAAGAGATGTTGTTCTGTATTAGCAGATGACGTCTCCGGTTCATCTCCAATAGCATAGGATTCAACCTCTCTTGAAGATACAGAGGGATTGGTATAGAGGTATGAATCGATACTATCAGTTTCGGACTCAAAAGATTGAGTACCCCCAGCTTCTGAATCAGAAGTCTGCAACTGTCTTTGTCTTCTTGATCGAGTATTCTGATATACTCCTTCAAAGGAATCAAGAAGTCTGTTGAATTATTGTTGACCTGGAGTTTGGGACGAGTTGTGTCTTGGACGTCGTCCTCTGTTGGTATGAGATGCCATGTTGACTGACGCATATGACAACTCATGTTCTTGGTCATCAACTTGCTGTTGAGGCACATTGAAGCTCAACCGGTCAAAAACTGACTGTTTAGAAGCCGCACAACAACATTTGATTACAATCTGGTGACACTCACAATGGTGATTCTCTTGGCGGAGTGTCACAGGAGATTGTCTATTTTTACACTTTTGCATTAGCAACTTGCGTAAATCAGAAGGAGTAGAGGGAGTAGATGAAGTAGTCTTCTTTATTACGTTTGGGGTAGAGAAATGTTTAGTCCCGTGTGTATAAAGAAGATTACTGGCTGCATTCGCAGAACCAAACTGTACATTTTTACGCGCTTGGAGTTGCGTACATAAATTCTGAGATTTTTGAGCACAAAGAACTCCAGCAGCATTATGCATAATTTGTAGGTTTGGTACCTTGCGTAAAGCAGTATAAGAAGGCTGTTGGTGAAGAACCAAAATTTTACCAATAATATTTTTACACTGGTTGCGTACAGGTAAATTTACTTTAGATGTAAAAACATCATTGTGAATTTTATCTACACTGTCACAGACAGGAGATTTACCTTTATGTGTAGAGCGTAAAACATGAGTATCTACCACGTCACAGACGGAAGATTTTTCTTTATGCGTGGAGCGTAAATTTTGTGTGTCTACCGCATCATAGACGGAAGACTTATTTTTATGCTCAGAATGTAAAGCATTGGAGTCTACCACGTCACAGACGGGAGACTTGTTCTTATGCACAGAGCGTAAATTTTGGTTTTTACGCACTGGGCGTAAAACCTCACTTTTACGAGTTGGGCGTAAAACTTGGCTTTTACGCGTTGAGCGTAAAACTTGGGAATCTTCTCCATCACAGACAGGAGATTGGTTTTTACGCTCAGGGCGCAACACTGAAGTAAGGACTGCCTCGTTACAAACGGGAGCCCCTACAACAGGAGTAGGGAGGATTCCTTTGCCTTCAGAGGCAGTAGGGAGATCCGAGGATGTTTTGAATTTGGGAATCCAAACTTTTTGCGTCTTTCGCGATTTCTGAACATTGGAGCAGTGAGTACTACCCCCAGTTCAGAGCATTTCTTCGTAGGCAGTCTGGTCGAAGTGTACAACCCGAGTCTTCTTTGTCGATCCGATCGACACATCATCGTATTGAGCAATTGCCTCCTCGTCATAGGAGAAGGTCGTCCCCAGCAGAGTTGCCATTTTGTTTCACTTAACAAAATGCCTAAAATTGGCTTTTGAAATAAAACGAGAAAAAGTACAATAAGTACAAATTGTTCTGGAAAGTATTGCTATGGAAGTCTGATCTGAAGGTGATCACTTTGTTCCTTGGACCATACGATGATGATGAAGAGTACTGCTGGAAGATGAACAGCCGAAAGAACTAAGTCACCAGAAAGGTATCGACGCATTTGGGCACTGATGGCGAGGTCGAATGCTTTCCTGCTTTGCTTCACTCTGTTCTGGAAGAAAAGTTAAAGAAGAATGTTCTGTAAAATCAAAGTCTTTGGGCTCTGATCTCTGTATATTCTCCTCTCTCTTTTTTGTCTATATGAAAAATAAGTCTATTTATAGACTTAACCCTTTGTGCGTAAAAAGCAGCAAAATCGAGTCTTTACGCAAGCAACTGTCACCCACGATGCAACTCATCCTCTACGCACATTGACACGTGTCCTACTACTTTAACAAAATGGGGAGAGCACGTACACACGTTCCTCGAGAAGTATGGCATGAAAGCCATGTGGGCAAACCACGTTCTTAAATGGTCAGGAAAGATCGGGCATAAAAATGACCCAAAATACACTTCTAGCGTAAAGTAGTAGACTAGGCATAAAATAGCCCAAAAATAGACTTCTTGCGTAAAGTGGCTGATAAAACAGCCTTGAGCGTAAAAAGTAGCTCAAATAAACTTTACGCATACGTCAACTTTGAGCGTAAAAAGCTCATGTAGTATTCATGCGTAAAAGAAGTCATCATTTGAGCGTAAAGTAACCCAGTCTACACACTAAACGACAATGTTGGTTTCTGTGTAAATCAAATCTCTTCGAATTCTGTGTTATACGATGTCAGCAAATCATTATGTCAGATTCATTATTACTTGTATTAAATGCATGATCTGACAGCCTGTCCCCGGCGTAAAGTAGCTTGCGTAAAAAATAGCTCACGTAGAGTAGCCTGCGTAGAATAGCCTGCGTAGAGTAGCCTGCGTAGAATAGCCTGCATAGAGTAGCCTATTGAGCGTAAAGCTCTATTTCTTTGACTTGGTCTATGAAGCATTTTTTTACGCTCCTACAGCGTATCCTGGTTTTGGGTACAGATAATAAGTCGAGAGAAAGCCAACATACTTACTCAGAGGTAATGAGGACGTAGTAAATATGAGGGTTTTACTACGGAGTCTTCCTACTCAGAGGTAATGAGGAGTGGCAGGGGTGGACTCAACGAAGGGTACATAGAACAACTCAGAGGTAATATAGACATGGAAGTTCAATGTAAGGGGTAATTTGTTTGTGATGGAAGAGAAACAACTCAGAGGTGACATCGACGTGGTTGTTTCTGGAATTTTGTGGACCTGTTACCCTTTCTTATGTGCTGATAGCGTGGGTAATAGTTTATGATAAAGATGCTCTTTTAGGGAGGAAGCTCAGAGGTATGATTATACATGACTCACTACCCAGAAGATGCGATATGGATTCATTTGGAATGACCAGAGTGTAAGTTCAGCAGTACTTAAGGGTACATAACTCAACAATCTGGTTGATTCGGCGGATGTCGTTTAGACATAATATTTCTTCAGGAACTTGTCGTTGATGGGCATCATGAGCAAGTCTATGTTTTACTTCGCGAGACGGTATGCACCATTGGAGAATACAGCCTCGATGATAAATGGACCTTCCCACTTTGGCTGGAACTTGCCTGCAGTTTTGTGAGTCATAACCATCGGCCTCCGAACTGCCAAGACGAGATCGCCTACTTGGAATGTTCTCAGCTTGACCTTCTTGTTGAAGGATCCAGAGATGCGGGCTTGATAAAGCCCGATTCGTTGTTGAGCTAGCAGGCGCTTTTCATCTAAGGCCTCCAGCTCTTGTAGCCAACGACGGTAATTATCATCCGTCGTCAATCGGTAAGTGAGGGCGATATGGAGCGAGGGAATTTGAGTCTCCAATGGGAGAACTGCCTCACTTCCGTATACCAGAGAGAATGGTGTGTTCCCAGTGGCTGTCCGGACTGTAGACGGTACGCCCATAAGCATTCGCCAAGCTTTTCATTCCAGTCGTGTTTGTTTGAGGACACGAACTTCTTGAGAAGCTTGATTATAGTTTTGTTGAATGCTTCAGCCAGACCGTTAGTCGTCAGGTTATACGGTGTTGAAGCAACATTCTGGATTCGATGTTTGTCGTAATTGCGAGTACGAAGCGATGTCCTCTGGATAAAGGCGGGGTGATTGGACCAATGATATCCATTCCCCATGCCTCAAATGGCCAGGATGCCACCGTCGGATGTAAGAATTCAGATGGTTGGTGTATGAAATCTGCGTGGACCTGACAAGCTTTGCACTTTCTTGCATAGTCTATCGCATCTTCTACCATCGTAGGCCAGTAATAGTCCATCCGGCGAAGGCGGTCTTGTAATTTTGGGCCAGGTTGATGGGCCCCACAAACGCCATCGTGAGCTTCGCGTACAGCTTTTTTGGTTTCTGTATTCGACAAATACTGGAGCAGCAACCCATCATAGGATCGTCAATACAACATTTTTGTCTCTGTATCGTAGAAGAATCTGCGAGAACGTCTTTTGATAGAAGTGGCTTCTTTCGGATTCTCCGGCAAGATGCCGTAGACTACGAAGTCAATAAATAGGAGTCTCCAGTCCTGTGTTTCGTCGACCGCCAGGGCATAGTAACTCACAGCAAATTGCACGTTATTCTTAGGACAAACCAATTCATGGTCTATTACGTCCACCAAATGATGATTATGATTTAGAACCGCCAGAGAAGCGGCAAGTCCTGCTAGGACATCGGCTTCAATATTTCGGAGTCTTGGAACATGTTCTATGAAGAACCCTTTCAAGGACGTGATGATGGCGATTATTATCTGATGATAGGAGATCATGTCTTCATGGCGAACTTCATATGAGCCTCGGATCTGATTGACGATTAACTGTGAATCGACATATGCTTCCAGGTACTCTACCTCGACTTCCTTCGCAAGTCGGAGGCCGATGACTAAGGCGTTGTACTCGGCCACGTTGTTTGAACAAGGTTCCGTGAGTGAGTATGCCCGATTGATCACCAAGCCAGAGGGAGAAATCAGTATCACTCCAACCCCGATGACGATATTGCCCTTGGGCCCGGTTCTTGAAGCACCGTCGAAGAACATTCGCCAGACGGTATCACGGGAAGCCATATTTGAATTGGCGACCTCGTCTGGGATCTCTTCATATATTCTGCTTGGCTCCGAACCTGGATGGGCCGCTAAAAAGTCTGCCAGAGCTTTGTTAGGGTTATATACTAAAAGCATCACTTTTGTAGTAACCTTATTTTCTTAAATTTTCTATGAGAATCATATGGGCAAATGTTTACATATTGTATTTGTTGCAAGTGTTAATGCAAATGTCTGATATTCTATATTGTAGATAATATGGTGTGTGGTGTCACACAGAAGATCATATTATCAGTTTTCTATGGAGTATATAAATAGTTCACAACCTAGATGGACTTGGACAATCTATTGGAAAGGTTGTAGTGTAATCTGGTATTAGTCTATCTTGACTATAGGTTTACACTAGTACACTTTGTGTGTATTAAACAGGACCACTTGAGGTTGTTCTCTTTGTACTGACTACATAAGAGAACAAACACCTCTGTTATTATGGATGCTTGTACTCTAAATCCGGATATAATAACGGACATGTATATGCAGTATGCATTACTTTGACTCATAAAAGAGTGAGATTCATTATGTATCAACAACCTCTATGAATTGGGTAATAACATTGTATGTATGATGGACTGTTGATTATAAATGGAATCTATGTCCCGATACATCGGGTTGATGATGTCCTCTTAAGGAGCTCATAAGGATTGTCATGTAAATCCTGCAGGTGGATTATATCCGACATGACAAATAAAGTTGAGCGGTACTACTTAAGGATAAAAGATGTCGAATCAATATAGTTGTCAGTAACTTAATTTGATCGACGGACATACGATATCTTAACATGGGGAGCCAAACGAGCATATAATAAAAAGAGCCCACAAACATAATTTGGGATTAGGGAGGTAGTAAAATAATAGCTCATTAGTAGACCGAGCTATTGTTAATGGGCCTGAATTGTGTGTTCGGGCTGAACACGGGATATCCAGATCCGTTAGGAGGCCTAACCCTAATTTCTTCTCATGGTCCCTGCCGTAGCCTATATATATCCTCTATTCTCTGGCCGCCAGATTACTGATCAAAAAAATCTAAAATTTTCTCTAAATTTGTGATTCACGTAAGGAAAGAAAGAGAGGGCTGCCAAGGAGAAGAAAAGGTTGACAGATCGTCGCCCACACGACGTCCAACTCGAGGAAGGAATACGTACAAAAGATCTTAGGGTCGTCCGCTCGAGATTGCCAGGAATTACTTGTCTCCTTTCCGCCGCAGGTATAATTCGTGAACCCCAGTTTTCGCCTATGAAGGGTTAGAATACGTATTAGATATGTTTAACTTTCTATCGATCAATACGCACACCAAAGAAAGGGTCCTGGGAATCCCCAGTTCCATCAATTGGTATCAGAGCCACTTTGGATCTACGTATTGATTGATACGTCCATGTTGTCCAATAAAACCTGCGCTGTGTAATAGTCGTTAGATGTAGATCTGTTCTAACTCGATTTTGCAGGCATCTTAGATCCAACTATTATGGTCCAATGCATATTTTTTGATTGTGTTATTTAAACCACGAACATGTTATGGATGTTGTTGTTGCTGTGGATGTGATTAAAATCATGTGGGTTGATCGTGCTTATTATTTTAATTTTTTCAATCTAGATTATGTGTGAACTCCTTCGGGAGGCATAGAATTGATATAATTTTAATTATTTTTGATCAATCGTGATGGCGGTGGTGGTTGTTTCTGACGCCGGACGAGATGCTGGTTTTAAGCAGTCCAGAGGCAGACAGATGATTTTCGATGAAGAAATTGACAGCCAAAACCCCGAATAGATCTGCGCAGCGCCAGATTTTGGATTCGGATAGTTGAGGACGGAGCAGCAAAGATGACCATAATAGTTGAATATTTTCTCTTATTTTTGTTATTTTGCTTTTTCTGATTATGCATGTTTATTATTGTGTGGTTGTTTTTTTGAAAAACTAAGCCTACATTAATAATGGACAACATGGACATAATATCAACTAGTAGAAAAACCCTTATTGTTAAATAACTAAGTGGGAGAGGATTTTTATTTAGTATAAATCCTATGGTCTCCATTACTGGTTTGTAGGTGATGTAAGTATACTTGCATGTTGGCTTTAGTGCTTTCCTCCATATCGGATGAGTATAATTATGGATCACCAGTACAAACTTCCTTAGGGATAATTATAGAAAGTTACCTAGTATGTGTTCACTTCTCCATCTGAAGGAACTCATTACAAGGTAATGGACTTAGTATTAAGTAATGGTATACACTTAGATACAAATAATGGTATCCTTCCCATCGGAGTCACTGCTATTATTTGTATGACCAGAGCAAGACCAGCATATTAATTTTATTTGTCATAAAGTTATATTGACATGATAGTAAAATTAATAAGAAAAATCTACTTGAACAAAGTTGAATTTGTATACGTCCACACTATCGTGGCATGCTAAATTCATGGTGTTCAAGGTGTTGGTGAATTTCTTATTATTGTTTTGAAGGAATCAATATTTAGTTAATTCAAAAGGTTTTTTTTGCCCTACATAATTTTGTTTATGTGATTCTCAGGATTTCAAAAATGGGTTCTTTCAGTCCACTTATGGTGATTCTTAAAAAAAAACAAACTTACTGGACCTAATTATATTGACTGAAAACGTAATTTGGACATTATTCTGACTGCTGAGGAGTACAAATATGTACTTGTTGAGGAATGCCCACCTAAGACTGATGCTAACTCTGATGAAGAGGTCAAAGAGGCTTATAAGAAGTAAAAAAAGGCAGATGAGATGGCGCGGTGTTACATTCTGGTATCTATGTCAAATGTACTGCAACATCAGCATCAGGCCATGGCCACAGCTTATGACATGATGTATAACCTCAAGGAACTCTTCGGACATCAGAGTAGAGCAGCTAGGCAGTTTGTTATGAAATGTTTGATAAATACAAAAATGGCTGAGGGTACACCAGTAAGGGATCATGTTCTCAAGATGATGGATCATCTAAATGAGATGGAGATCCTTGGAGCTGAAATCGATGGGGAATCCCAGGTCGATATCATTCTCGGGACTCTGCCTAAAAGTTTTGACAATTTCTGCCTTAATTACAACATGAACAAAAGGTTGTATAGTTCGGCAGAACTTGCAAAAGAGCTACAGGATGCTGAATCTCTCTTTAGGCAGAGTGGTCATGTTTTTGTTTCTGAAAAGGCTTCTACTTCTAAGCCAAAAGGCGGTAAGAAGAAGAATAACATTCAGAAACAGGCAAACTCAGCAAAGAAGGGCATGGGACCTCAAGGCGCGGTGAAAAAGCCGAAAGACAAATATTTCAAGTGCAAAGGGTCAGGACATTGGAAGACTGATTGTCCACTTCTTAAACAAGGGAACAAAGAAGGTATATCTCATTTACTAGTAGTTGAATCATGTTTAGCGGTATTATCTGCCGGCACCTGGTGTGTAGATACAGGAGCCACTAATCATGTCTGCAATACATTGCAGGGGTTCCAGAAAACCAGACGGCTCAGTGATGGAGAGATATGCTTGTTCATGGGTGATGCTACAAAAGTATCGGTCGTTGCATTAGGAGATGTTACTTTATCTTTTGGTAGAAATAAGTCTTTGACATTAAGAGATTGTCTTTATGCACCTTCACTTAGAAGGAATTTAGTTTTTCTTTCTATGTTAGTTAAGGATGGATATTCAGTTTATTTTAATGACAATATTGTTATTAGAAAGAATAAACATTTTATCTATTCTGGTGCATTGGTTGATAATTTGTATGTCATTAATCCTATTTTGCCCACAATGTAACTTATGGAAATGAATAATATGTCATCTAACTTAAATAAGAGAAAAGAACCTTCTTGTATGAACCAAACATATCTTTGGTACTTGCGATTGGGGCATATTAACCTAAGAAGGATTCAAAGACTGGTTGAAGATGGACCTTTGAGTTCATTGGAAGTGAAGGCACTACCAGTCTGTGAATCCTGCTTGGAAGGTAAAATGACCAAAAGGCCTTTTACGACAAAGGGGTATAGGGCCAAAGATGTGTTGGAATTGGTTCATTCTGATTTGTGTGGACCCATGACTATCCAAGCTAGAGGTGGCTTTGAATATTTTATCACATTTATTGACGATTATTCAAGGTATGGATACATTTATTTGATGTGCCGTAAGTCTGAGTGCTTTGAGAAATTCAAAGAGTACAAGGCTGAAACGGAAAAACGTTATAGAAAATGTATTAAGTCATTACGATCAGATCGTGGTGGCGAGTACCTTTTTGGAGAGTTTAGGGATTATTTATCAGAGGTTGGGATTATATCCCAATTGACTGCACCTGGAACCCCCCAACAGAATGGTGTAGCCGAAAGAAGGAATAGAACTCTTATGGAGATGGTTAGATCAATAATGAGTTATTCGAATTTGCCAGATTCGTTTTGGGGATATGCCTTAGAGAATGCAGCTTATATTTTGAACTTGGCTCCTTCTAAGTCAGTACCTCTTACTCCCACAGAGCTGTGGATTGGACGTAAGCCTAGTCTGAAACATGTTCGCATTTGGGGTAGTCCAGCACATTTGCTGAATGGGAAAGCAGATAAGTTGGAATCTCGTACAGAAGTACGCTTGTTTGTAGGCTATCCAAGAGAAACGAAAGGAGGTTTATTTTATAGTCCTAAGGATCAGAAGGTCATTGTTAGCACCAATGCCCGATCTTAGAGGAAGACTATATGATGAACCATAAACCCACAAGTAGAGTTGTTCTAGAAGAACTGAGACATGAGACACCAAGTACTTCAGTACCAATAGTACAAGAGGATGAACCACAAATAACTGCACAACGTGTCACAAATGTTACACCACAACCGATAGTACCTCGTCGTAGTGGGAGGGTTGTGATATAACCTGATAGATATATGTTCTTGGGAGAGTCGTCAGACTTCGTCCCTGAGGAACAAGATTATGATCCCTGTACCTACAATGAAGCACTCCAAGATAAAGATACAGAGTCTTGGCAAAAAGCAATGATATCTGAAATAGAATCTATGGATTCTAATCAGGTCTAGGAGCTTGTAGAACCACCCGTTGGTGTAAAAGCCATTGGATGCAAGTGGGTCTATAAAAGAAAAAGAGGATCAGACGGTAAGGTTGAAACCTTTAAAGCTCGGCTTGTAGCAAAAGGTTTTACTCAAAGAGAGGGTATCGATTATGAGGAAACCTTTTCTCCTGTAGCCATGCTTAAGTCTGTTCGAATTCTTTTATCTATTGTAGCTCATCTCGATTATAAGATTTGTCAAATAGATGTCAAGACAGCTTTTCTTAATGGAAGTCTTGAGGAAGACATCTATATGAAGCGACCAGACGGGTTCATTGAAAAGGGCCAGGAGCATCTTGTTTGTAAGCTCAAGAAGTCCATTTATGGACTTAAGCAAGCTTCCATATCTTGGAACATATGTTTTGATCAGGTGATAAAATCCTATGGATTTGATCAATGTCAGGATGAATCATGTGTATACAAAAAGTGTGACGGAAATATGGTGGTGTTCCTAGTACTTTATGTGGATGACATCTTGCTCATTAGAAACAATGTGAACGTATTGTCTGATGTAAGGGTATGGTTATCCAAACAGTTTGATATGAAGGACTTAGGAGAAGTAGGTCACATCCTTGGGATCAAAGTTCTACGAGATCGCAAGAAAAGGATGTTGGGCTTATCTCAAGCTTCCTTTATCGATACTGTACTAACTCGTTTTAGTATGCAAAATTCTAAGAAAGGTTTCTTACCTTTTAGACATGGAATTGCTCTATCAAAGGAGCAGTGTCTGAGGACACCTAAAGAGATAGAGAATATAAAGGCAGTTCCTTATGCTTCAGCAGTAGGAAGCTTAATGTATGTAATGCTATGTACGAGACCAGACATCTGCTTTGTCGTAGGCATGGTCAGCAGATATCAGTCTAACCCAGGATAAGAGCACTGGACTGCTGTAAAGCATATTTTGAAGTACCTGAAAAGGACTAAAGAGTATATGCTAGTTTACCAGGCAGATAGTTTAGTTCCCTTGGGGTATACAGTCTCAGATTTTCAGTCATATAGGGATTCCAGAAAATCTACCTCAGGTTATGTGTTTACTTTGGGAGGTGGAGCCATTGTGTGGAGGAGTATCAAGCAAAAATGTATTGTTGATTCCACCATGGAAGTCGAGTATGTGGCAGCCTCTGAGGCAGCCAAAGAAGCGGTTTGGCTCAGAAACTGTCTGTTGGACTTGGATGTGGTACCTAGTTTGCCTAAGTCTATTACACTTTATTGTGATAATAGTGGTACATTTGCAAACTCGAAGGAACAACGAGCCCATAAGACAGGCAAACACATTGAGCGCAAGTACCACCTGATACGAGATTTCGTAAAGAAAGGAAAAGTTGCTGTGATCAAGATAGCATCAGCCGACAACCTAGCTAATCCTTTTACAAAGAGCTTACCAGCTAAGGCTTTTGACAGTCATGTTGAGGAAATGGGAGTCAGATGTGTAGCAGCATGGCTTTAAGTATAAGTGGGAGATTTGTAACAGTATACTGAAAAGCAATACATTGAGTATAAGTGGGAGATTGTTAGGGTTATATACTAAAAGCATCACTTTTGTAGTAACCTTATTTCCTTAAATTTTCTATGAGAATCATATGGGCAAATGTTTGTATATTGTATTTGTTGCAAGTGTTAATGCAAATGTCTGATATTCTATATTGTAGATAATATGCTGTATGGTGTCACACAGAAGATCATATTATCAGTTTTCTATGGAGTATATAAATAGTTCACAACTTAGATGGACTTGGATAATCTATTGGAAAGGTTGTAGTGTAATCTGGTATTAGTCTATCTTGACTATAGGTTTACACTAGTACACTTTGTGTGTATTGAACAGGACCACTTGAGGTTGTTCTCTTTGTACTGACTATATAAGAGAACAAACACCTCTATTATTATGGATGCTTGTACTCTTAATCCGGATATAATAACGGACATGTATATACAGTGTGCATTACTTTGACTCATAAAAGAGTGAGATTCATTATGGATCAACAACATCTATGAATTGGGTAATAACATTGTATGTATGATGGGTTGTTGATTATAAATGGAATCCATGTCCCGATACATCGGGTTGATGATGTCCTCTTAAGGAGCTCATAAGGATTGTCATGTAAACCCTGCAGGTGGATTATATCCGACATGACAAATAAAGTTGAGCGGTACTACTTAAGGATAAAAGATGTCGAATCAATATAGTTGTCAGTAACTTAATTTGATCGACGGACATACGATATCTTAACATGGGGAGCCAAACGAGCATATAATAAAAGGAGCCCACAAACATAATTTGGGATTAGGGAGGTAGTGCAACAATAGCTCATTAGTGGACCGAGCTATTGTTAATGGGCCTGGATTGTGTGTTCGGGATGAACATGGGATATCCAAATCCGTTAGGAGACCTAACCCTAATTTCTCCTCATGGTCCCTGCCGTAGCCTATATATCCTCTATTCTTTGGCCGCTAGATTACTTATCAAAAAAATCTAAAATTTTCTCTAAATTCGTGATTCACGTAAGGAGAGAAAGAGAGGGCTGCCAAGGAGAAGAAAAGGTTGGGAGATCGTCGCCCATACGATGTCCAACTCGAGGAAGGAATACATGCAGAAGATCTTAGGGTCGTCCGCTCGAGATTGCCAGGAATTATTTGTCTCCTTTCCGCCGCAGGTATAATTCGTGAACCCTAGTTTTCGTCTATGAAGGGTTAGAACACGTATTAGATCTGTTTAACTTTCTATCGATCAATACGCACACCAAAGGAAGGGTCTTGGGAATCCCCAGTTCCATCAAGATTGACTTTTAACAGCCTTCTGCAGGACGAAGATCATGTGGTAGGGGGACAATAATATCGCCTAGGTAGCAAGACGAGAGCTGAGTGCGCCTGGTTTGGTCATGAGGACCCTGAGGGGGTTGACTCGTGATATAACATGGATGGTTTGTCCTGTAACATAGTGTCGTATTTTTTGAATAGCGAACACCAAGGCGAGACATTCCTTTTCCACGGTGGTGTATCTATGCTCAGGCCCTATCATCATTCGACTGAGATAATAGATAGCTTGTTCATACCCTGCATCATTGTTTTGTGCTAGTAGATCACCGAGGGAATGCTCCATCGCTCGTACATAGAGCAGAAATGGCTTTCCAGCGACCGAGGCCACCAGGGCTGGAGGGTTCGACAGATACTCTTTAATATTGTCGAAGGCACGTTGGCACTCTTCATCCCATACAAAGGAGACGTATTTCTTCATGAGGTGTGTGAACGGTTGACATCGCCCGAAGAGGTTAGAGATAAACCTCCTGATATAGGCTAACCTCCCTTGAAGGCCTCTGAGTTCTCGGAGATTTCTCGGGGGACCCATCTCCATGATTGCCTTCGTCTTCTCAAGGTCTATATGGATTCCCTGGGCGGTAATGATAAAACCCAAGAATTTTCTGCTAGATACGCCCAAGAAGGATTTGGTGGGATTTATTTTCAAGTTGTGTGCTCGTATCAGGTCGAATACTGTCCTCAAATCGTGCAGATGATCTTTTTTAGAGCGGCTTTTAACGGCGATGTCGTCGACGCAACACTCCACGATCTTACGCAGGTCATCTCTAAAGATGATACTCATGGCTCGTTGATATGTGGCGCCAGCATTCTTTAAACCGAAGGGCATGACTGTGTAGCAGTACACACCTGTTGGCGTTCGGAATGATGTATGCTTTTTGTCGTCAGGAAACATCTTGATTTGATTGTATCCTAAGAAGCCATCCATGAAAGACATGTGCTCAAAGCCACATGTATTGTCAATCATTATATCCGTAATAGGAAGAGGGAACTCATCCTTAGGACATGCTTCGTTCAAATTCCGGAAGTCGATGCAAATTCGGATCTTCCCATTCTTCTTGAGGACAGGTACTATATTGGCCACCCAGTCTGGATGTTGTTCCTCATGGATGAAGTCGTTGGCTATTAGTTTGTTGACCTCAGCTTCGATAAAGTTCATGATGTCTGGGCGGAACCGTCGTTGCTGTTGCTTGATCGGCTTTGCGTCCGGATGAATGTTGAGCTTATGGAGTACAACCTCGGGGTTTAGCCCTGGCATGTCTTCATAGCTCCAGGTGAACACGTCAATATACTCTTTGACTAGTTGAAAAAGTGACTCCCGCTCTTCGTCTGTCAGGCTTTTGCTGACGAAGATTGGCTTTGGAGAGGATTCATCGCCGAGGTCAACTTGCATGACCTCATCTTCGGTAGGAGGATCTCTTTGTTCAAAATGCTTCTTCCACTGTGCATCTAGCTGTTGTACCCAAGGCTCTAACTCAAGAAGTTCGGTACGTCTTCGTCTTCTTTATAGGCGTCAGCAAACGCCATATTGACAGACCAAGTTTGCCTGAGTACATCTCCAATGCTAACATCCGAATCTGAAGTGGGCGATTCGGTTGAATGTGTATGCCATTCGCATTCCTCATCCGAGCTTTCAGAAGTTGTTGTAGGTGTAACATAGCCTAGACCACGTCTGGTCTGGTTATAATAATCATGTGGTTTTCCAGCCGGGACTGGCAATTACAAAGGTAATCGTCGGCCGATGCCATAGTTCAAGCCTGGTGTAGTCTCCATATCATACCCCTGTTTTTGCATGAGGTACTTGGATCGGGAGCTATACAGATAAAGGGGCAGTCTCCCGGTGTCGGGTCTGAGATCGACTTCTTCTGGCCTGAAGGATTGTTGACCATTCTTTCGGCCGAAGATAATTGGATGGTACTCCTCCGGGACAATGAAGCAAGCACCCTCCACAGGAGTAAGTTGGTTCGCGGTATAGACATTTGTCGCTTGTGTGTGTAAGTTGGTGCCTACACCGTGTTCCATAGCATACATTATACGGAGCTTATTAAGCTCGAGGTAGTTCAAAGATAGCCCTTATAAAATAAGGTATCTTTTCAGGTGGTATTACATCATCAGCAGACGAAACATCAGTGTGGGCAGCCACATACTTGGCTAGCTCTAGCTCCTCTTCAGCCACATCCTGAATTAATGAAGACTGGGAAGATGACCTGGACAGGGGTTCCACTGGTGGTGCAGGACGTGGGGTCGTTGGCACACTAGAGGTCCCTGGCTTAGCGCTTGATGCTGGATGTGGAGTTGTTGGCTCACTAGCAGTCCCTGGCTTAGCGCTCTGCTGTCAGCTTGTCTTGGGCAGACGAATGACCATTGGCTTAACAGAGGAATTGATCTCTTCTGTTTGTTGTTGGCCGGCCCTTGGCAGTCTGATTGTCAGTGGCTCTATAGTGGATCTCGGCCCTTGACCAGACCTTGGCAGTCGGATAACCATCTGCTCCTTTTGTACAGTGAGCAGCGGGAGACTAGTTGCTTCCTTACGCACAGTGGCTACAAGCGGTACAGTTCTTCTCGATTTGCGGGGTTGGAGATGGATCTTCAAAGGCTCTTCCGGTCCCATTGTAACCTCCATCTGCTCTTGAGCATCCTCTTTGATCAGGTGCCTTTTGGATTTCTCGTACAAGCAGGAATCAGAATAGTAGGATTCAACCCCTTTGAAGGGATCGATGTCGGCGAACTCTGTCTTTAGAATCCGTGCTTGTCGACATATTTGAAGCACTGGTGTAATGTGGAGGGTACGATCATATAATCGTGTATCCACGGATGCTCCAGGAGGATGTTGTAGGACGTATCTGCATCTATAACATAGCAAGTCACTTTCGACTGCAGGTCGCCAATTTGGCATTTCAGGCGAATCTTCCTAACAGGATAGCTTCTTCCGAAATTGAAACCACTGATGGCGGTGCTGGTAGGTGTCAGCCGATGCATAGAGATGCGCAGGAGGTGAAGCAAGCTCTTCGGAATGATGCTTATCGAAGAACCGGGATCAATGTGCATCCGATCCACCTTGATGTCGCCAACGTATCCAGTGTAATACAGAGGGCGATCGTACAGGTTGGCCTTGATGAGCATATCCAGTAGAGTGAACACAATATTGGGCATGGCACCTGTACAAGCGCTGTCCTGGAGATCCGTCGGCGAGCTCTCCCCTGTAAGCTTGACCTGAGCCAAATACGCGTCGGCATTCTGGAGTGCGTCGCTCAGTACGACGCGAACATCCTTGGAGAGTCTCAAGAGCTCGTATAATGACAATTTTGCTGGCATGTTGGCCAATTGTGCCAGGATGTCAAAATTGTAAGGCCTCTCCAGCCCCTGAGGTACGTCTTTACGAAGCGGCTTGTCGAAGCGGGTCTCCTTTGGCTTAGGCTTGTCGGCCGATGGAGGTTGAGAAGGTCCTGGGGCATCAGCAGTAGCCGGCTGACGATCTTCAGCCGAGTTACCCGGTATAGGTTGAGATTGTGCACCGGATCGGGTAACGACAGCTGTTGCTTCTTCGGTTCCGGCTGAGATTGTGTGGCAAGATTTAGTCATCCCTTCCTTCTTTTGTCGGTGGAGGATGATGCTGACTGGGTTACTTCAGGCACCAAGTCTGGGTGGACCCATATGACCTCTTCTCTTAACGTGGTGAGGGGCACCAGCCCAGTCGTCTGGTCTCGGGGAGGTAGAAGGTTAGTGACCTCCATTGTTGTCCGGGGGACGGGTACTACGCCATCTTGAGTCCTCGTTAGAGGGAAGCTACCGAATTGGACCGACACCATGTTGGCAGCCATGGTTACCTCCTCGAAATCAATGGCCAGAGCCTTGGAATCGATAAAAATCTGGATGTACCGCTTCAATTGGAAGCAGTCTTGAGTAGCGTGGTGGACATAGCGGTGGTAGTGACAGTACTTTGGGCTCTCCATCTCTGTAGGTCGAGGTTCACGTCTCGGCGGAGGGAGCTAAATTCTATCTCCTTGCAAGAGCATGTCAAAGATGGGCTTGACATGGCTATCTTCGAAGGAGTAAGTCACCTGAGGCCACTGCTTTGGTTCAGATTTCTGGGCTGTGTCGGCCACCATAGCCTGCTTGCCCTTGGTGTCTCGGTTGTTAGAGGAATTACCGCCATTGTTATTGTTGGTATTAGGGCGTTTGCCCTTATCTTCTCCATCCGAGATATGTAGCCCTAGTTGGCGAGCCTTCTTCAGCTTTGCTTCTGTGCTAGTGGCACTGATGATGAAGGTCCTCCAGTGTTTAAATTGACTTTTGCCCATCCAGAGTCTAATTATGGGGAGCAACCTCATCTGGCAGATTTCAATCAAAGAAGAGTACGGATTACCGGAGGACAACTTCATCGTGGTTTGGCGAAACCGCTCAATGTAATTCCTTGTCAGCTCCTTCTCTCCTTGAACAACATCCATGAGGGTTGGCATTATCACATCTTGTCCCATCTCGTAGAACCTCTCCAAAAACATATGTTTGAAGCCGGCAAAGGAATGGATGCAGTTATCCGGCAGGTTGCGGTACCAATCGAACGCGACCCCCTCTAATGCCCCAATGAACAACCTCGTGAGGATGGCGTCGTCATGTGGCAGATGGTCTGTTGTGACCTCGAAGTAGGTCATGTACCAGCTTGCAGAGGTCTTCCTATCATATGGATTGATGTTAAATGGCTTGTATCGTGGAGGAAGGGGACATCTCTCCATGCAGCGGGATACGGCTGTCGTATCCTGAGGTCCTGAGAGATTTTTCGGGCGTAAAAAATTGCTCGGATCTCCTGGACTTCTCTTCTCGCCTCCCTGGCCTCTTCTGCAGCAGCGGGAGCTGACATTCCGGGTGGATTGTCGCTCGGGGTTGGTGCGATTGTGTTTGAGTCCGCATTGACGGTGGGATCCAAGCTTGTTTGGCCAAGTATCCTTCCTTGGAGGGCCGGTAGGGCCGTCTTGATCTCGTCCACTGACTTAACCAAGGTATAAAATATGGCCTCAAGAGTGTCAAGGCGTTGCCGATCACTGGGACCGTCTTGGTCATTCTCAGTCATGAACACTGTTCTCACATGAGGAGCAGTGGAAGGAACTATAGAAGGCGTGCTCTCCGAATCATACCCTCGATTAGAGAAGTCGTCTGGGTATGTAGGAATGTTCTCCTCAGGTTCGGACTCGGAGGAAGTGCTACCCCTGGGTAAGTAGGAATGTTCTCCTCAGTCTTGGCACTTGTGGACGTCTTCAGGGATGTCAGAATCTGTTGCATCTGTTGGGGGGATTGTTTCCCCTGGTTCTTCTTCTTGGAACACTAGATTATCATGGATGTTCCGAGGAGTACTACCCCCAGCTTCAACTACCCCCAGAGATGACAATGATGAATCTCCAAGTGTTGAAGATTTTGTCTTTGAACGGGTACCTTGATAAAATCCTCCTGTGACGGTTGTGGACAACCGCTTAGATGAGAGTTTCTTGGCTGCGCTGGTTGAGATTGTCGGGCTAGACACGTTTATTTTCTTCCCTCCCTTGCCGGTAGGGACCTTCCGGGCAGAGTTTCAGGAGGCAAAAGGGAGCGTCTCGTCTCCCGAGCTTTATTCTAAGACCGGTCCTAGCTCCTGCAGTCGTTGGAAGACAGACTGTCGGTCCTCTTGTACTGTTGTCTTGCTGCAGCAGCAGTTGACAATGACTTGAGTGCAGTGATGTCCATGGAAGGACTCTCCACACACCAAGGTTTCTTCCCTTTCCTTGTGCTTGTGAAGGATCATATCACGCAAGTCAAGTACATCTCGAGCAACCTTTACACTCGTTTTGTGGGACCGGGAGTCCCGAGCACACGAGTACGTTGGTATCATGTTTGCTCCCTGATGCAGGGCTAGTAAAAGCACATGTCCTCGATCATTGTTGGAAGACTTTTGGGAACTACCCTGTCCGTTTGCCGCCGGGGGCTGGACACGGGCGGTTCTGTACAACTTTCCATCAGAGGCCCACATAACAGTTAGCGGGACTCTCTGGTGGTCAGAGGTTGGGACAGCTGACTGAGCTCGATGATCCCACGCTGTCCTAGACTTCTTCGTCCTAGCACCCAAGGGCGCATAGTAGGAAGAGTCCAAACTGTGCCGTACAGAGTCTGGCACATCCTCATTGGAGCATCTGATGTCAGGACCGCATGAGAGGCGGTCGAAGACTGAACCCGAGCCGCATAGAGCAGATGGCTGGCGGCTGGGATTGGATGTCGCATAGGTCATCTTCCTGCGGCTAGGATTGGTGGCCACATAGGCATTCTGCATGTGGCTGGGATTGGTGGCCGCATAAGCCTTCTGCATGCGGCTGGAATTGGTGGTCGCATGAGGCTTCTACATGCGGCTGGGATTGGTGGCCGCATGAGGCTTCTGCATGCGGCTGGGATTGGTGGCCGCATGAGCCTTCTGCATGCGGCTGAAATTGGTGGCCGCATGAGCCTTCTGCGTGCGGCTGGCACCCTTATACGGCTTCTTCCTGGACCGCATAGAGTTCCCATTTGCTCCCGCAAGTCCAGCATCATAGTGTTTTCCTTTGCCGGACTTGGGGACAGCAGGGTCCTCCGTGGCCTGAAGTGGGGCCGCATGTAAATCTTCTTCGCCGTCTTGGGCAGCAGAGAACACTTCTTTCAGAGCTTTGGGAGGGACAACGGTTTTGGGCCTCCACTCCCTGCAGGCCTTCTTTGGGCCGGCTCGCTTCTGGATGGGGCTAGCGCTCCCCTCGGAGAGCATCTCTTCAAACGCTTGCTGGTCGAAGCGAACAACCAGAATCTGTTGCGTGGAGCCGAGTTTGGCTGCGTCCGATTGCGTTACCAACTTTTCAGCAGTGGAGAAGTTAGTCCCCAGCAGAGTCGCCATTGTGTTTGCCATTGATTGTCGTAGAACAGAACAGTTTTATAGGAGGACTGAACTTTAACTCATAATTACAAACTCGCTTGTACAAAAGAGAGCCTAGGAACAAAACCTAGGAAAAGCAATCTAAGTACAATTGTTTAGTTTTGATTCTGGGGGGTGACGGTAGAGGCTCGAAAAAGTGCTATCAACTCTGCCTTACTCCTTGGACAATCGAACGCAACCTCGGCTCCGACGAAGAAATGCTATCTCTCTCCGTATGTCTCTGTGTCTCTCTGTGTGTGTATAAGGGAATAGCACCTTGCTATTTATAGGAATTTATGAGTAATGGGGGTGTACAGCCATGTGGCTAATTTTGGGCCACATCCTCGAGAAATGGGCAGTTAGGAATTGGTTAAGATTGATCATGATCTGTTTGTTGCACTAAATCTGAACTGCCAAGACTTGGTCAATTTTTGCCATGTGTCTAAATTGCTACTCTATGGCGAGCCGCATGAATGATGCATCCTGGCTGAGCCGCATGAAGGACTGTCCTATAGCTGAGCCGTATAAAGGGTGTATCATGCCCGGGCCGCATGAAGGTTGTCTCTTAACTGAGCCGCATGAGAGTTGTCTCATGACCGAGCCGCATGGGAGTTATCTCATGACTGAGCCGCATGAGAGTTGTCTCATGACCAAGCCGCATGAGAGTGATCTCATGACCGAGCCGCATGAGAGTGGTCTCATGACTGAGCCTCATGAGAGTGGCATAGGCGAACCGCATAGAGAATTTTCTTTGGAACTTGTAAACTGTGCCAGATATCATGAAGATTTTTTTCGTCTTTTTAGGAGCATGTCACGTCTCGTCTTTATGTCAGAGCCATCATCTTTGTCAGAGTTGTCGCCTTTATGTCAGAGCAATTATAGCAAGCTGTATAGGCAGATTTTGAACCGCATAAGGCCGCATGAAGCTTTCTGAGCCGCATGAAGCTTTCTGAGCCGCATGAAGCTCCCAGGGATTTTGAGCCGCATGAAACTCCCTAGGTTTCGAGCCGCATGGAGTTTTATTTTAATTCTGGACTGCATAAGAATTACTATTCTTTTCCATGCTTCTACAGATAGGCGACGGACTTTATAATAGGCTTGTGCCGAGTCAGATCGGTCGGGAACTTAGATGGCCATCTGACTCGACCGCTGAGCTTGGTAAACGATAACACCTTGCGGCATCGATCAAATCGATTTGGACGGATGTTACGAGAATCGATCCAACTAATGGAATGACTTCTGTTGGAATAAGTCCTAGATGCAACGGGCTGCGTCTCGACAAGTGAGCTCTATATAAGAGTCCCTTCGACGGGACCGGACCGCTGTATGGTTTTTTTGGAGCTTTTGCCGCTTGGTTTTGATTAAAATGCTTTCGCGTCGTTTTCTGAATGTGATCTACAAATTTTGAAGCGAAGGAATAAAGAAGGAATCCTAACTAAGTGTTGGTGCCATTGCAGGAGCTCGCGTAACTAAAGCTTGAACATTGCGAAGGGCTTCGACGGTCGGCACGATCAAAGAACTTGGTAGGTGATTCGGCCCCTTCTTTTCTACTCTGTTCCACAAACGAAATTTCCTTTGCCTCGAATTCATTCAAATCGACGATACCAATTTAAATGTATACCAATCCACTAAGGTCAAGAACTCGGGAAAAACGTATCGATTTAGAGTAATTTACTCTGAAAATATAAGTTTCACACATAAACAAGAAAGTTTAAGGTTCTAGTAAATAGATAGTCTATTTCATGTGTTGCAAAATAATATGAAACGTCGATCATGGGTTATGATGCCTCGGATAATTTGGTGCCTACGGGACGCTAAATCAAGAGTACGGCTTTGGAGAAATTAAATAGTTGTATGAGTTGGAAAAAATAATAATGTCGCTCAATACTGTCCGCGCTATACAAATATGTCTGCACATATTAAACAGTTCATGTATTGGCATGGTCATGGACAGCTTGTGCACAAGTTGAACTCTTCTCGATGCGGTATCCGGGGCATCGAAACCGAATCGACCTAGGAGGAATAAACAAATTTGTGCTTCGGTGCGAGGCATTGCGGGACCTGCGGCAGGGCTTGCAACCCAATCTGACAGGCACGTCATAATGCCATATAAAAGTCCCTCATGGTGCATAGCATCAATGACCGCACATATAAGATAGATCATGCTCACATATTGTCTTATGTAGGTAGTAAATATTATCTGTGTTTTACGCAGGGACGAGTACGGCCGTGCTAAGAATTGTGATAAATCGCTTTGTTTTACTGTATGCTTTATTACTTCAAAGATGGCTATCGATATGAACTGAATTCATTTAGTTCTAAATAGAAAGAAAACTCTAAAGCATGTCTACCTTAACAATCAGAGTCAGTTTATATGAGTAGGTTCGTCTCGTCCACTTAGCAAGTGTGCTAATCCCTCCCCCAATTCCCTAGGTGTGGCGGGAGCTCTAAACTGAAGCTGAAGTGCGGAGAGGCATTTTGAGGCTCTTCCTATACTGAAGTATTTTGAAGCCAATTCAATCAAAGGCTTATGTATAAAGGGGCGAATGTATGGAACGACAAGTGTTAGTTCAGGCAGCTTGTTGAGTATATTTTTTTTGTTTTCAATCAATGTAGCCGCAACAGCATCCAATGTAATTACGACTTGCATTTTGTTGCAAGCTATGAATGAAAAGCATATTTCTATCTTCCTATACTGCGTCTTATATCTTTATGTGATTTGTGAAGTTTCAGCTTGGTATTTTAATATAATAATCAACGTAACGTTCTTGTCTTGTACAAGTGCAAATCCAGACTCGTACGGCATCACGCCTTAGCAAGGACGATCGATTCGGCATAATAATACCTGGGATGAACGATTTGTCGACTCGAGGTGTGACAAATTGGTATCAGAGCATAGTTATGTTTCCTTGAATTTTTTAAAGATATTTTATTGTTGGAATGTTCGTTGCGATTGATCGATTGAATGCTTGTCGACATGCTGCGTGAAAAAAAAGTTTCATACAGGTAAGTCCGTAGATATTTTGAAAAATACTAACGGGTTTACTTTGTTTTGTAGGAATGACTAAGAAAAATAAGAATAATCCCGGCACAACAACCCAAACCGTGGATAGTACGTCGAGTTCAAAGAGTACTGGCCCCAGCGAGACGACGATGGAGAAAATGCTACAGTTGATGAAGCTGCAGCAGCAACAGCTTCAGATGCAAATTAAAGCCTAATTTGATGCGCAGCAGAAGCAAATGGATGACCTAACGTAGATTGCAAGTAAGATGGGGGGTAATACCAAAGCAACGGTCGTGGTATCCGAAGAGAGGCAAGATGTTCAAGATGATGTCGAGGAAGAAGAAGTCCAACCGCAAATGATAAACTCTTCTTCCCTGTTCAAAGCAAAGGAGATGAACCCGCCGAAGTTCATTGGCCGAGCAGAGCCCGATGTGATAGTGGGATGGCTCGCAGAACTGAAGGACTTATTTGATCTTCTCTGCATCGAAGGGTCCCAGAGAGTGGCCTGTGCGGTGCTACAACTACAACTGAGGGCATACGACTGGTGGGCGGTGAAGAAACAGGAAATCTGTGAAACCGATCCCAACACCAAGATTTCTTGGGAAATGTTCAAGGCAGCCTTTCTTGAGTAGTACATTCCTCGCGCCATCCGTCAATAGAAGGCGATGAGTTTATGATGTTGAGGCAAAGGAATATGACTGTTGAAGATTATGATACAAGCTTCTCAAAACTGGCAAAATTTGTCGGTGCCTTCCTATCCAACAAAGAAGAATGGTGCGAGCATTTTCAACAAGGCCTCAACGACGAATTGCATAGGGACGTCATGAATCAGTGATGTCGAACTTATCGTGAATCCTACGAAGTCGCACTTGATAGCGAGCGAATCTTTGGCCGTATGTCGCAAAGGGTCGTGTCTGTCATCCGCAACAATTTTAACAAGCGTCCTAATGACGCTGGTGGATCGGGAGTACACAAGCGTCCAAACACATCCGAGAATCGGCGTCCATATCCAAGATTACATTGCAATATCTGCGGCAAGCATGGATATCGCACGAGCGATTGTTTCTACAGAATATGTTACGGGTATGGCGAGATGGGCCATTCAAAGCTGCAATGTCCGAGAAATGTTCCGAATCAACACCACCCACCAAGGAAAGTTCCGAATCAATATAAAGTGCCTACACTACAAGGCGCAAATGCGGTGCCCGTGAACCCGCAGAATTAATGCCATGGAGATCAAGGTCGAGTTTATGTATTAACTCGGGATGAGGCGTTCGCGTCCGATACTGTTGTAACAGGTATATTACTCTACAAAAATATACCTGCTCGGGTTCTAATCGATTCGGGTGCAACGCATAGTTTTATATCTGCTGATTATGCGAAAGAAAATAAAATAGCCATGCAATCACTAGATATGGACATTAGCATTAGCACTCCATCGGGAGTCGATATGTGTCACGACCCGCACCCAGTATAGGGCACGAGAAGTGGGTACGTCCAGCCTACGCTGCATTGTCGGCGGTAGAACGCTGTTCTAGGTCATAATTAAATTTAAATACAATATGATATACTCTCCGTACGGAGGACAATCACAGCAGGATACAACTTAATCACTAAAACTAGAAGTAGCACGATAAGATAACTAAGAATCCATAAGAGAAGTACAACAGAGAGAAATAAATCTCGGTATTATCAACACCAACTCAAACAAGCATAAAATAAATACAACTCAAGACAACTGAAAATAAAATAAGAAAAACTTTAGCCATCTACTCCAACCTCTACTGTGTCTCCTCTAGGCTAGCAGGTAACCTCCAAGCTATCTGTAAAATTTATCAACATGTCCAGTTAGGACGGAAGCGAGCACAGTACATCTCACGCAATTCATATCATGACAGGAATATAAAGTATGCAATAGAGTAAGATACATGAATCGTTGAAAGAAAGGACATGAAATAAAGAGATGACTGTAATAGAAATATCTACTATAAGTAAAGAACTAACAGTGAACTAGTGATTTAGAGTACAAAATAGACATGTGAATGGCTTGATAATAAACATGAGAGTTTGTGCATGGCTACACTACTTTGGAAATATTCGCATGACCATTTCTACTCCCCCATCCCCAATCAATACACAAGGATCCATTCAAGTTATGTTATTGTACATGATATCACATGGGGGCCCATAAATGGGTACACATGAATATAAACATGGGGGCTCCTTGAACATGAGAGTACATGAATCACGAGAGTGCACATGAATGGTGAAAGCACAGGAATACATGACGAAAGTGAAACGCACATGACATGATGTATCCGATGCTCCCGAGGGGGATAACATCGCATGAAAAGATCCATATAGTACTAATTCGTGTTACCATCGTGACAGCATCAAGTAAAATAATCTAGAGCAAGAATATAAGTCCTAACAAGTATGAAACGATCAGAAAATGTACTCGCATGATACCCTGAACAGCTGATATGAAAAGATGGCCAACTGGAGTCACAAAGTCCTAGTTAGAGCAACACAGGTTATAAAGAGTTTAATTTATATGATAATTGAAATTATAATGCAATCTATATGAGTCTAAGTCAATCTAGGTCAAAGTCAACTCTTGGTCAACTCTGGTCAACTATAAAGTCAAACTAGGTCAACTCTAGTCAACTGTAGTCAAACTAGCTAGGGTTGGGTCAACAATGGTCAACTAGTCTAGGTTAGTCAATTCTAGGTCTAAACAAACTAAGTCTATGCAAATCAAGTATCCAAGATAGCTACTAACTCATAGCCTAAGTTACTTGCTAAACTAAGCACAAAAGTAAACCATAAGCTAACAAGGCACACAAACTTAGTCATATAATGTATATATATTATTCACATTCACATATTCATATACATAGATATATATATAGGAAAGCTATATATATAGGCACATACATATATATATATATATATATAGAAGGAGAGGTAAAAGAGTAAGTGAGTGTGTGTGTATGTGTGTGTTTGGCATGTGTATGAAAGGATATGTGTTAATGTTCTCAGATTTAGTGATAGGTAGGTGTATGTAACATGGGATACATGGTGTCAAAGGGTGTATGAATGCATGTGTGTAGAAGGTTATAGGTTAACTCAGTTTATAGAAATGCATACATACATACTTATATTGCATACATGTATACATACATATCATGTATACGTACATACATTGTATACATGCCTACATACATATCATATATGCATACTTGCATTCATTCATGCACCTATACATACATACATAGACGCATACATACATATTTGAATATATTATATACTTGCATACATTATATTCATATATGCATACTCTACATTACATTACACTCATTCATGCATACATGCATACATATAATATATGCATACAAACTCATATATTTAACTCAAAATATATGTGAATACATACATTACATTACCTTAACACATATATATATATATCATTCATTCATATCCCATATACATACATACTTCAGTTCAGACATTATATCCATTCACATATCATTAAGTTGCATACATATACTTATTTTCATTACATACATGTCATTCATGCATATTACATACTTACAAGCATCTATACATTATATACATTGTATACAACATGTAAAAATAGAAGAGGGAAAAAAGGGGAAAAACTAAAATGGAAAGGGAAGGGAAGGAAAAATGTAAGGAAAAGGGAAAACAGTAGACATATACATGCTTGCATCATATATTCTACATTACCATACATGCTATCATTATATATTGTATTACATTATGTATACATTATGCATTCATATCTATCATTACATGTATACCTTGCATTCATATCTAGCATTCATTATATACTTTTATGCATATATTGTATATCATTTTTTCATTCATGCATTTATGCATTGCTTACATACATTATATTGATTGCATTTCTACATGCTTGCATTCAACCATATATATACATTAATGTAAAGAGGGTACATATCATATATATATATATATATATATATATATATATATATATATATATATATATATATATATATATATATATATATATATATATATCATTTCATTCATCTAACATATCATGCATTACATACTCTACATTCATTTAATATCCATACTACATAGGCTCATAGGTTACACAAAATGCCTATATTGTATAGTCACTCTTCTACTTAAAACCAATATTGTACCAATTGGGCCTTCACTAAATTCTAGGATTAAAGTATGTTGTATTACTTCATGTTAGCTTTCCGAAACTTCAAACGGATCGCATTTTCGTGTCTGGAAGCTCCCGGAATCGCAAAAACACCGAAACGCGTTTGTCTTTCGGACAGCTGACACTCAAATAGTTTTATAGAAAGTTCCAGAATGATTTTGTTCTTATTCAAATATATATTTGGAAAGCTAACTTCAATACGATTCTTTTAAAAAAATGGGAGATTAATCGGAGTTCTAAGCTAAAAGTTATGACATTTCTAAGTTGCTTTGGTTAATAAAAACGTAGATGAATATTATGACGAATTTGAGTTGTTTTGGACAAAAGAAACACATGTAGGCCAAGATACTTGGATACCAACATAGGTATCCAAATAAAACTCATTCTAACCATCCTAACTAAGATCAATCCACTCTCTAACCATTCTAAAATTGAATTTAAATATCTATTTAAACTATTATCATACATACATACACATGGGATGTCCTAATTTGGGATCTATCAAGTAGGACACAAGACACATATCTAAAATCCTCAAGAGAGCTCCAAATGGCCTCAAATTTGAATCTAAATGGGGTACATGCATGGGGGTGGATTCTATGGATTCAAAACTAACTAATATGCATAGAAAATCAATTTAGAGGGTTGGTTTTACCTATTGGGAGTGGAATCCTAATGATACTCCCAAGGACACGGCTCCGACACGAAGATCTTCCAAAAAGGACACTCCTCCTTGCACTTTGCTCCAAATCTTTGCTAGCACCCTCCCTTGGTAGTATGAGAAGGTTGGATGGAAGTTTTGGTGGAGGAATGTAAGGATTTGGAGATCAAATCAAATAGGGAAGCTCTCTAATTTGGAAAAGAACACTTTGTGAAGGAAAAGAGGCAAGATAGAATGAAATGAAAGGAAGGGAGGCTAACCTAGCTATAGTGGCTGCCATTAAACCCTATTTGGGCCTTGGAAGAAAGCCCAATAAGGCCTCAACTAGTCCTCTTGGTTAATTTTAAGTTAGGTTCAAGTTTGGGATCAAAGGGGTTAAATTTAAGCCTCTAACTTAACCAATCTAACAAGTAGGATTAGTCTAAACTCACTAACTTAATTAGTGGGGTTTGTGGGCCATAACTAACTAATCTTGGGATCCCGTCTACAGTCTAAGCTACCAGGTCACTAACACAAGTCGGAACGAAACGAAACTCAAACCCGACTAAACAAATTCCATAAAATCAATATTAAAATATAAAAATTCCCAAAATATTAAAATATAAAAAATGACCAAAATCACAATACATTAATTTAAATATTATTAAAATAATCTAAAATTCACCAATTAATTAAAATCCTAAATAATTCAAAAGTCACAAAATGACCAAAATATCTTTAGCCTAAAAAGTTATAAATAGTCATTCTAATCACATGGTTAGGTCCCCATGGTCATGGTTAGTCTCTAGGCTCAACAGTTCTAGGGTTCACTAGCTAACACATCAAAATTATAATTCACCAATTTTAAATAGTATTAAATTAATTAAAAATTCCCATAAATCATAAATCCTATTATTAAATAATAAACTTTTACAAAAGTTCAAAATTACCCTCATTTTAGAAAAAGTGGGTGTTACAATATGCCTGCGAACTTTATTTATAGGAATGGCCATATTTGTATCGGGGGAAGAAATCTACCCTTGGAAGTCGTCGTACTAGACCTCAAAGAGTACGACATAATCCTGGGCAGGGATTGGTTGGACGCTTGTCATGCAACAATCGAGTGCACGGAGAAGAGAGTAGTGTTTCATCTTCCTAGCGAGATAGAGTTCTCATATTCGTGCGGCACGGTCTCGAAGACGGCAATGATGGTATCGACAATCTCGGTGAGGCGTATGTTGCGTTCCGGCTATACGGGATACTTGGCATCAGTTCGAGACACGAGGAAGGATATTCCAGACACAATACAGACTGATGTTGTGGCAGATTTCCTCGACGTTTTCCCTGACGAGATGCTCGGGATGCCGTCGGATCGAAAAATAGAATTCAGCATCGACACCTTTCCTAATACACGGCCGATATCAAAGGCGCCTTACCGAATGGCTCCAGCAGAACTGAAGGAACTGGAGGTACAATTACAAGAGTTGCTAGACCGTAAATTTATTTACCCTAGCGTCTCTTCGTGGGGAGCTCCCGTACTGTTTGTGAAGAAGAAGGATGGATCGATGCGGCTATGCATCGACTATCAAAAACTCAACAAGACGACCATGCGGAACAAGTATCCCTTGCCACGAATCGACGACTTATTTGACCAACTGTAAGGTGTATCAATATTTTCAAAAATTGATCTTCGTTCAGGCTATCATCAGTTGAAGATTAAGTCCGACGACATATCGTAGTCTGTCTTTCGTACTCGATATGGTCATTATGAATTCCTAGTCATGTCGTTCGGTTTGACGAATGCCCCAGCCGCTTTTATGGATCTGATGAACCGAGTCTTTCGACCCCAAATCGATAAATTTGTAGTCGTGTTCATCGACGATATCCTTATTTACTCAAAGAATCGAGAAAGGCATGCAGAACACTTGAAGACGGTATTGCAGACTCTGTGTGAAAACAGATTACATGCCAAGCAGAGTAAATACGAGTTCTGGATGAGTAGTGTGATATTCCTCGGACATGTAATCTCTGCCGAAGGTGTCGCGGTGGACCCAAAGAAGATTAAGGCGGTGGTAGATTGGAAACGACCTACCTCGGCTAGCGATATTCGGAGTTTCCTAGGCCTAGCAGGCTACTACCGAAGATCCGTGTGGAGCTTTTCAAAACTAGCGTCACCTCTGACTCACCTCACACAGAAGGGAGTAGTATTTGAATGGAGTAACGACTGTGAATCCAGCTTTCAAGAGTTGAAGCAACGGCTCGTCTCAGCTCCAATCCTTGCACTTTCAGATGGTCCAAAAGGCTTTCAGATATTCAGCGACGCATCGGGAACTGGTCTCGGGTGCGTACTCATGCAGAGAGATAAAGTCATCTCCTACGCTTCACGGCAGTTGAAGCAGCACGAGAAAAACTATCCGACGTATGACCTAGAATTGGCGGCGATCGTGTTTGTATTAAAACTCTGGCGGCACTACCTCTATGGTGTGGCTTGCAGAATCTACACAGATCATAAAAGCCTGAAATCCTTGTTTATGCAACGAGAACTCAACTTACGGTAGTGACGTTGGCTCGAACTCATAAAAGATTATGAGGTAACGATCGAGTATACGTCGGGCAAGGAAAACGTTGTAGCCAATGCGCTTAGCAGAATATTTATGGGATCACTGGCCATAAATAATGAGATACGGTGAGACCTTGAAGCGATGGGTATCGAACTCGGAATTGAGTATCGACACCTGCACCTAGCTCAGTTGAAACTAGGGTCGAGTCTGCTTAGCAACATAAAGACCGTACAAAAAGACGATTCATTTCTGAAGAAGATGCACGAGCTGATTTCAACAGGAAGAACGACTGACTTTGTGGAAGACGGAGACGAGACGATGCGACTAAAAGGAAGGCTCTGCATTCCTGAAACTGTCAAGCTCAAAAAAAAAATTCTGACGGAGGCACATTATACGAAGTACTCGTTACATCCTGGAAGCACCAAGATGTACAAGGACTTACGCACAAACATTTGGTGACACGGCATGAAGAAAGACGTGGCTACTTTTGTGTCACAATGTATGGTGTGTCAGCAAGTGAAGGCAGAACACCAAAGGCCAGGCGAAGAGCTGTAGAACCTCGCCATTCCCGAGTGGAAGTGGGACAATATCTCGATGGATTTTATTATGGGATTTTCGAAGATGCCGTGGGGGAATGATGCGATTTGGGTCATTGTTGATAGATTGACCAAGTCGGCTCACTTCATCGTAATTAAAGTAGGTTGAAGCGTCGATCGGTTAGCACAAATCTATATCAATGAGATTGTTCGACTGTACGGGATACCGGCCTCAATAATTTTAGACTGAGATGGGCGATTCCTATCGTATTTTTGGACGAGCCTGCAAGCGGCGATGGGGACCAAACTAAATTTTAGTTCTACATACCACCCCCAGACAGACGGTCAGACGGAGAGGTAAATCAAATCTTGGAGGATATGTTGCGTCTGTGTGCGATCAATCTAAAGACTAGTTGGGATACACTTTGCCTTTTGCAAAGTTTACGTATAACAACAGTTACCAGTCGAGCATTCAGATGGCTCCATATAAAGCGCTCTATGGAAGGAAGTGCCGTTCATCAATATGCTGGGACAAAGTCGGAGAGCGACAAGTGCTTGGACCGGAACTGGTGGAGCAGGCCGTCAAAAAGGCCCTCTTGATCCGAGATAGACTTCGTATCGCACAAATTCGATAAAAGAGCTACGCACATCTTCGTCGACGACCGCTAGAATTTTTGGTCGGGGACCATGTATTTCTGAAAGTAACGCCCATGCGTGGCGTGATGCGGTTCGACGTTAAAGGCAAATTAAGCCCGAGATTTGTAGGCCCCTTCAAGATCATCGAGCGAGTTGCCACGGTTGCTTATCGGATCGCGCTACCTCCTACCTTGGCTGATATGCACGATGTTTTCCATGTTTCACAACTTCAAAAATACGTGCATGATCTAAGTCACGTGGTTAGCTTCGATCAGTTGGAGCTACGTACTGACTTGTCTTACTCGGAGGAGCCTATTCAAATTTTGGACCGTAAGGAGAAGGTATTACGAAATCGGTCGATGTCTTTGGTCCGCGTGCTTTGGCGAAACCATTCAGTTGAAGAGTCGATGTGGGAAATGGAGGCAGAGATGAAGGAGAAGTACCCTTCGTTGTTTGTCTAATTTAAGGTCAAACCCTTATTCTTAAGTTTTGGGACGAAACTTTTTCTTAGTGGTATATTATGTAGTGCCCCACTTTCGATAGGCGACGGACTTCATAATATGCTTGCGCCGAGTCAGATCGGTCGGGAACTTAGATGGTCATCTGACTCGACCGCTGAGCTTGGTAAACGATAACACCTTGCAGCATCGATCAAATCGATTTGGACGGATGTTACGATAATCGATCCAACTAATAGAACGACTTCTGTTAGAATAAGTCCTAGATGCAGCGGGCTGCGTCTCGACGAGTGAGCTCTATATAAGAGTCCCTTCGATGGGACCGGACCGTTGTATGGTTTTATTGGAGCTTTTGTCGCTTGGTTTTGATGAAAGTGCTTTCGCGTCATTTTCTGAATGCAATCTACGAATTTTGAAGCGAAAGAATAAATAACGAATCCTAACTAAGTGTTGGTGCCATTGCAGGAGCTCGCATAACTAAAGCTTGAACATTGCGAAGCGCTTCGACGGTCGGCACGATCAAAGAACTTGGTGGTTGATTCGGCCCCTTCTTTTCTACTCTGTCCCACAAACGAAATTTTCTTTGCCTCGAATTCATTCAAATCGATGTTGCCAAGTTAAATGCATGCCAATCCACTAAGGTCAAGAACTTAGAAAAAATGTATCGATTTAGATTAATTTACTCTAAAAATATGTTTCGTACATACACGAGAAAGTTTAAGGTTCTAGTAAAAAGATAGACTATTTCACATGTTGCAAAATAATATGAAACGTCGATCGTGGGTTATGATGCCTCGGACAATTTGGTGCCTACGGGACGCTAAATCGGGAGTACGGCTTTGGGGAAAATAAATAGTTGCATGAGTTAGGAGAAATGATAATGTCGCTTAATACTGTCCGTGCTATACAAATCTGTCTGCACATATTAAACAGTTCACGCATTGGCATGGTCATGGACAGCTTGTGCATAAGTTGAATTTTTCTGGATACTGTATCTGGGGCATCGGAACCGAATCGACCTAGGAAGAATAAATAAATTTGTGCTTCGGCACGAGGTATTGCGGGACCTGCAACAGGGCTTGCAACCCAAGCTGACAGGCACGTCGTAATGCTATATAAAACTCCCTCGTGGTGCATAGCATCAATGACCGCACATATAAGATAGATCATGCTCACTTATTGTCTTATGCAGGTAGTAAATATTATCTGTATTTTATGCAGGGACGAGCACGATCGTGGTAAGAATTGTGATAAATCGCTATATTTTACTGTATGCTTTATTACTTCAAAGATGGCTATCAAAATGAACTGAATTCATTTAGTTCAAAATAGAAAGAAAACTCTAAAGCATGCCTACCTTAACAATTATAGTCAGTTTAGACGAGTGGGTTCGTCACGTCCACTTAGCAAGTGTGCTAATCTCCTCCCCCAATTCCCCAGGTGCGGCGGAAGCTCTAAACTGAGGCTGAAGTGTGGAGAGGCATTTTGAAGCTCTTTCTATACTGAAGTATTTTGAAGCCAATTCAATCGAAGGCTTATGTATAAAGGGGCTGTAACCCCACTTCCCAAATATTTTAGTATAATATTTTTATAAGATATTACCCCTTGGTTTAGTATATTTTCTAAATTGTTTCTATCAATTGGATCTTTTATTTTTTTTAGTCATTGGGCTTCTTCACCCGGCCCAAATAGTTAACCTTTATCTTTGTCTCTCCTCTCTGTACATTGAGAAGAATGCAGTTCTTATCTTGCTCACAATAATTGTAAATATTCAATTTCTTCTCCACTACTTCTCTAACAGAATTACACTGTAGCTCTATTAACATTTTGATTTTTTTCCCGCCTGATAATTCTTCTTCTCTTTTAAAGAAGGCTCAGCTCATCCTATTTATACTCGGTTCCCAAATCTCTTTTCATTTTGCAATTAAAATTTCTGAATAGAGTGTCTCTCAAATTCTTCTTCCTCCCAAAAATTCTATTGCTCCTTCCAGAGATTGAGTGACCATGGCGGATGAAGACAACCTGACGAAATCCCTCCTTCGATCGAGATAGCATAAAGTCTTTGACGGTTGAACGAAGCACGGCGCCTTCAGAGCGATTCCTCTCCTTTTCTATAGATTCGTCATTGTTGTTCGATCAACTCTGGTAAGACTAATTGAACACTCTCAATTTGCTCTGGAACCGAATGCTGATTTTACTCATTCGGATCCCTTCTTCTTGAGTAGATCAGATTGGAATCATAGATCGATGATTAATCGGATCAACGTGTTGTCTCCACGAATCAGTTGAGGTAAGAATAGTTCAAGTGTTGATTTGTTCTTCATTCAATTTTTGAGATCTGATCAAATTGTGAACGTTTGATTGATCTCCTTCCTAGAATTCTTCAGATCGGTCAAGGCCTTTTATCCAGCAGATCTCACCAATTTAGTTCTTTATAAATTGTAAGTTTTGAGTCCTATATGTTTATATTTGGAATTAGTGTGTTCTTGAAGAGTATCGATCCTTGAATTTCCTTTGAAACTCATCAGCATCCTTGTATCAGAGTAGTGAATTAGTTTCGAGGACACTCATCAATCAGATATGGAGTCTAGGTGAGTACTCGAAAGTTGGTTTTCTTTCAATCTGAACATAGGCGAGATTTGAACTGATCTAATGATTGCTCTACTTTAATTCCTGATTGATCGGCGAAGTGATCTCAGAGAACCTGGATTCTAGCTAGACACAGAGAATTCGTGTCCAGATTTGGGAATTTTTGCTAGTAGCAACGGTCGAGTTTCAAAGGTAAACTCTATTTTTAAACTTAAGATATTGTGTATGCATAGTTAGCATCTGATATTGCGATACGCGTATGTGTATCATAACGTATCAGAAAAATAGGAACAAGTTACTGTAGTGTTACTCTGTTTACATCTTAATTCAGTATGCTTGATCAATTGATTTAAGTGAGAATGACTTAAAGGAACTCCTAATTTTTCTATTTAACCATTGATGTCTGTATCCTGAACTTTTGAGAGACAATGATAAGTTGATAATGGTGTACAGGTAAGTGAATCATAGGATTAAAGGTTAAGTTAGAGTGAAGAACTTTTTTGAAGGTAAGGTGGTAATAATGATTCGATGAACCCAGGGGTTCATCTAATATCTAGTTAGGTTTGATATTGTGTAAATTATACCTTGTGAAATGGGGTTATGAAGATGTGGTTAAGGGGATATGAGTTAATGTTTCAGAGGTATTAATATAGGTATCTGTTGGTTTCAAAAATATAATTTCTAGGCTTGACAGTGTCGACTGAGATGCCTGCAGTAAATCAGATTACCTGAAAATATTTTATTGAGTGGATAACTGATATGAGGATTCATACCACAGGGTTCGGGTTACCTGAGTTTGGCAGGAACCAATTCAATTTATAGGTAAAGTTTGACCTGGACTAATATTGGTAACATGCTAATTTAGGTTCACAGTAGGAGAACTGAGATAGAAGGTTGGGATATGAAATCAGTTCAAGCAGACAACAGAAGTTTAAGTTAAACTCTGTGGAAATATCCCAGGTGGGAACTCCTGTGGGCTGAGAACTGCTAACTAGAACCTGTAGGGTTAACCAAGTTTGGGCTTTAACTCGATTGGGGCTATAGGATAAGTGCATAAGGTTAGTTGGTTAATTTTAGTTCAGTCCAAGTGTTGTCACTTTTCTAGGATGTCCTTATGACTGACTACTATTAATAGCTTGGTCTACTTTCCTAATCAGGTCATTCTCCTAAGTAACTACTGAACTATGAATAATTTTTATATGTATAAATAAGTTTTGTCCTATAAATAGATATAAACCACTAAGAGTACTAGACTGTGGGTATCAGTCCTATCTATGGGCTGGACTATTGATATCAGTCCTAACCAAGACTGAATTATTTCAGTGACCTGAGGACTGAAATCGTATCAGTCCTACATTAGATTTTAACCTTAAGCTGCCAGTGCCCTATTTCCTTAGTTGAATATTTGTAGTTCATACTACAGCAGTTAGGAGACCATGGTACCATTTGATGCTTGGCCATTCAAGGAGTCATGAGATATGTGGTTTAAGTAATATATGATAAGGAAATCGGTGATAGATTGTTTCATGTTTTAGGTTATGTATAGATATTATTTTAGTTGTATTAATTGTAGAAGTTAATAAGATATATAAAGATAGGTTTAGTGTTAAAACCAAGGATTATGTTGAAGTGACCATTTCTAGACTAGAAATATCTACCTTAATTTGTTGACTTATCAAATTGTAAATCATAACAGGAGGATACCCAGCATTACATTACAAACTTGATCACCCTGAGCAAGGCAAGTATACTCCTCGGACTTGTCCATTTTTTCATGTCTTGTACATTCATTCTTGTATCTTCTTGTTAACACGATATATCACGAGATTGTCTTGTATCATGTTCCTTGAGTTTACTTATGTCTAGGAGGGGAAATACTACAGATGTGTGATCAAACCTGAGTTACTATTCATGTGAATAGCTTAGGCCCCGCATCATGCACGTGGGACCGAAGTCGTACCATTTCATGTTCCCTGAATCTACCCAAGCCGATCACACACTCTGGATGTATTTTAATATATTGCACACTTCAGGTTCATTGTATATTTCATGTTCACGATTTATTTCATGTTCCCTGTATTTACTTTTCAGTATTCATGTTCAGGTTTCATGTCATGTTCTCATTTTTTGTACTTTACATTTTCCTATATTCATTTTTATACCATGATGTTCATGTTCATTTCCTTGGATATACTTAGCTCCGCTCCTGACTAGGATATGTTGCAGGTGAGTTGGAGGCTATCTATGACACTTATTACGGGCAGGAGCCTAGAGGCACCTATGAGCCAGTTGATGTTGCTCTGGACTTAGAGGCTAAGGAAGCCTAGCACCTTTTCTTTTAGTTTTATCTGGACTTGGTATTAGAGACATCAGTTTACTTTACTTTTGCTTAAAATATAATAACTCTAGACTTGTACTTTGATTCTGGGATTCGATATTAGATGTTGTGATTTACTTTCATTCTTATCTGGATTTATAGTTTTTCCTAGATATTGGTACAGCTTACTTCATCGTGTCTAACGATGAAGGCTGGGCATGTCCGACTCGTGTTCGATTATTCGGGAGCGGGTTATGACATATTTTTATTGGTGGCCCATGCTGGTCAATCCTAATAGTACCTAGGTAGTAGTGTATTATTGGGGGACTTGATTAAACTAGGGAAACTTGATCACAGCATAGGAAATCAGGTACATCGGGTATATTGATATTCTATAAACACTTGTTGTTTTTAGGTTTATGATATCTTAACAGTTTTCTGTTTTTCAGATAATTCAAGCACGCAACACCAAAATGGTTGATTCACCTACACTTGGGGGTTTCGAGCTTCCACACCTTCTATTGCTCTACTATCCCCATGGGTAGTACGCAGTTGATAGAGATGTTTCAAGAGTTCCATGACAACCAGAGGGAGCAGGCCATCCTTTTCCAAGCCAGACTTGTGGATACACTCTCCGGGCCAGGAATGACTTCTGACTTCCAGACTCTTAGACCTTTGGACTTCCCCGACATCGAGCGCATATCTTACACCGAGGAGCAGATCGAAAACCTGGAGCCGCCACTGAAAGTCATCCAAGTTCTTGAGGGCCCGATTTCTCTGAAGATTAGAGCCACCAGCCAGGAGATCCAGAATATAGCACAGACAATAGAACGATACGGGAAGATGAAGCTCAGGAGAGACATAAAGACTTGAGATGGAAGTAGCAACTACTCTGGACCCGCAAAGCATCGAAATACTCAGACAGTGCTTCTTCAGCCGCGTCATCAGATCCAGATGATGACCATTTATGCCTTCTACTGCCATCCAGGACATCGATTCGAGGAGTGCCGCAAGAGATTCGGACTCTGCCTGTTCTATGGATCGTCTGTCCACCGAATGAAGGATTGCTAGCAAGTCGTAGATCACGATGGCCGAAGAGCAACAGGATCTCAACAGCAGCACACCAGCAGCCGTATATTCTAGTTAGAGCCCTGCACTTTAGTTCTAATGGGAGATTCAGATTCTGAATCAGCTGACAATCATTTGTGTTTTCTATCGTCGCCAGGACATCACTACGACGAGTGCCACAAGAGACGGAGGCTATGCTTGTACTGTGAATCGCCTGCCTACCAAGTCGAGGACTACCCGGAGGCTGCTGATCATACTGTCCAAGGACGAGCACGAGGAGCACCAGGACTACAGCAAGGGGACCGGCCTCTCCAGATTCAGCAATCGCATGGAGCACTGCCGCAAGAACCAGCCTATGGCAGGACAACTGAAGAAATTGAAGTGATTTCAGTCCCGAAGGAATACTAAAGATAGACTGAAAACAGAAGGTTTCTTTTGCATGGTTAGAAAAACCATGTATCTTAATTCGCAATCCAGTCTTTCCTTAAATTTCTCTTAGCACTTAGATCATTTCTTGTAACTTCTCGTTTTTCTATTTTTGAAACCTGGGATGATATTCGAAACTTATTTCGAAATATTGGTTCCTATTCAGTAAACATGTTTCATATCCACAATTCGATATTTGTTTGAAATCTACTACTCGATACTGTTTGTCTTTTTTTTTATGATTTCGATTTTCTATTCGAGAGTTGTTGTTCACTACTTGTTTCGACCTTGTCTCCTATCCAAGATTTTGCTTGTTTTCCAGAATACTTGTTCCTACTCGTTATTGATATTCTGTTCGCTAATCAAACTTGTACTATTCGAGATTTATTCCTACTCGAAATATCATTCTAAAACCGTGTTTGAACCTTCGCTTCTATTGATGCTTGTTTGAGATTCTATTTTCTATTTTTGACTTTATTCGGGACTCGTTCTCTATTTATGATTTTGTTTACTATTGAGATTCGCTTGTTTTATATTTACGATCTAATACCTTGTTCCCTATTGGAACCTGTTTTCTAGTCACTATTCGAAACCTTGTTTCCTTATTGAAATTTCTATTCGAGATTTTGTTTCTTATTCACGACTTTGTTGATACTTGATTTTTGACTGTGTACCCTACTGGATATTTCATTTTCTATTCGGGTTTTGCTCAAGATTTTATTGTTATTCAGAATTTTATTGAAACTTGTTTCCGGTATGAGATTTTATTCCTTATTTTAAAAACTGTCTCCTATCTGATACTTTGCTTCTGTTCATCCTTCGAGACTCTGTTATCCCTTCGGGATAACGTCCCATATATGGAATCTTGTTACCATTCCAGGTTTCATTTGAGATTTCGATTACCATTTGAAACTTTGTTCACTGTTGAGGTTTGAAAATTTTCTTGTTACTTTTTGTACTCACTACTCCTTGATTAGATCTGTTGATGCTTCTTAGTACCTAATAAACCCTTGTATTCTAACAGGCAGATAATACCATTTTTGTGACTTGGACTATGAGAACCCATTTTGAATTCCTTAATACTCTTTTGAAATTCCCATAGATAAGGTTGAGAGACTATTCGATGACTTACTGGGGCATGGCAGTTGCGCGCTGTAGTCATTATCTGGACTACGGATACTGAGGGTTCACTGCAGCCAGCAGCGCACTGGCGAGGCATGAACTCTAAGTTGAAGTGATTTCAGACATTCATAGGTTTTCGAATATTATCGAGACTTTGTTCTAAATTTTCATATTTGATCTCTTGAGTTGTTTCGCTAACACGTGTTTGAATTGATAAAGTTGATAGAGTATTCGGTAACATATCGTTGTTTGAGTCATGGAACCGAATGTTCGCTGCAGCCAGATGTACACTAGCAAGGCAGGATTCTAAGTACAGTGATTTCAAATGGCTATATGTTTTCGGACACCCTGGAGACTATATTTTTTTCGTATGATTATTGATATTTTAAAAATCGCAAATCTTTGTACGTTTTCCTTGATTTGATACTAATACCTCTTGGGTAGTTCTATCTGATTTCTCAAATAGACCGTTGTAAATTCTCTTCTTGTATTTTATTGTCGAATCATTTGACTTCCTATACTTAGATTCCATTCCATCAGATTTTACCATATCTATATTTTGATCATGTTTTGTCTAAACTTGATCTGATCATACCTATCTAACAGTGATTCTCCTATCGTGCTAAACTTTTAATCATGCCTGGAAGATAGTGCCCTCATGACTTATCCTCTAAGTTGTAATTAAAATTCATTCCACCTTGTGACTGTTTGATCTTCGATCATTGTCAAAGCGTGATATCTCAAACATCTTGTGTGTACTTGGTCTCAAGGCTCAGAGCGTCATAAGAGCTGCATAGGATCGGCAGAAGCACTGGGCGGACAGCAGCAAACGGCCACTGGAGTTCGCAGTTGGGGATAGAGTATTCCTGAAGATCTTGTTGACCAGAGGCATCATCCATTTTGGCAGAGGCGGGAAGCTCGGTCCCAGGTATATCGGGCCTTTTGATGTGACGGCACGGATTGGCGAGGTGGCATATCGACTAGCACTTCCAGCTAGCTTGGAGGGAGTGCATGAAGTCTTCCACGTGTCCCAGCTTCGACGCTACATTCCAGAACCGAGCCATGTGGTGGACTACTCAGAGCTAGAGGTGGGTCCGAGCTTGACCTACGAGGAGGAGCCAGTGGAGATCCTTGATCGGAGGGTGAAGCAATTGCGGAATCAGACTATACCGCTTGTCCGAGTCATGTGGAGACACCACTCTCCGGAAGAGTCCACATGGGAGCGCGAGGACGAGATACAAGAGCGCTATCCCAGTTTGTTTGCGTGATTGTACCTTGGTTTTAAGAATATTTTTAGAATTCAATAAATGACTTGTGCTTAAACATTCATTGTGATTTTGCTTTTGAGAATTAATTTGGTTGTCCTTTGAATTTCGAGGACAAAATTCTTTTAAGGGGAGAGATTTGTAACCCTACTTCCTGAATATTTTAGTATAATATTTTTATAAGATATTACCCCTTGGTTTAGTATATTTTCTAAATTGTTTCTATCAATTGGATCTTCTTCTTTTTTAGTCATTGGGCTTCTTCGCCGGGCCCAAATAGTTAACCTTTTCCTTGGTCTCTCCTCTCTGTACATTGAGAAGAATGCAGTTCTTATGTTGCTCACAATAATTGTAAATATTTAATTTCTTCTCCACTACTTCTCTAACAGAATTACACTGTAGCTCTATTAACATTTTGATTTTTTCCTGCCTGATAATTCTCCTTCTCTTTTGAAGAAGGCTCAGCTCATCATATTTATACTCGGTTCCCAAATCTCTTTTCACTTTGCAATTAAAATTTCTGAACAGAGTGTCTCTCAAATTCTTCTTCCTCCCAAAAATTCCATTGCTCCTTCCAGAGATTGAGTGGCCATGGCGGATGAAGACAACCTGACAAAATCCTTCCTTCGATCGAGATAGCATGAAGTCCTCAACGGTTGAACGAAGCACGTCGCCTTCAGAGCGATTCCTCTCCTTTTCTATAGATTCGTCGTTGTTGTTCGATCAACTCTGGTAAGACTAATTGAACACTCTTAATTTGCTCTGGAACTGAATGCTGATTTTACTCATTTGGATCCCTTTTTCTTGAGTAGATCAGATTGGAATTATAGATCGATGATTAATCGGATCAACGTGTTGTCTCCACGGATCAGTTGAGGTAAGAACAGTTCAAGTGTTGATTTGTTCTTCATTCAATTTTTGAGATCTGATCAAATTGTGAACGTTTGATTGATCTCCTTCCTAGAATTCTTCTGATCGGTCAAGGTCTTTTATCCAGCAGATCTCACCAATTTAGTTCTTTATAAATTGTAAGTTTTGAGTCCTATATGTTTATATTTGGAATTAGTATGTTCTTGAAGAGTATCGATCCTTGAATTTCCTTTGAATCTCATCATCATCCTTGTATCAGAGTAGTGAATTGGTTTCGAGGCACTCATTAATCAGATCTGGAGTCTAGGTGAGTACTCGAAAGTTTGTTTTCTTTCAATCTGAACATATGCTAGATTTGAACTGATCTAATGATTGCTCTACTTTAATTCCTGATTGATCGGCGAAGTGATCTCAGAGAACCTGGATTCAAGCTAGACACAGAGAATTCGTTCCAGATTTGGGAATTCTTGCTAGTAGTAACGGTCGGGTTTCGAAGGTAAACTCTATTTTTAAACTTAAGATATTGTGTATGCATAGTTAGCATCTGATATTGCGATACGCGTATGCGTATCATAACGTATCAGTAAAATAGGAACAAGTTACTATAGTGTTACTCTGTTTATATCTTAATTCAGCATGCTTGATCAATTGATTTAAGTGAGAATGACTTAGAGGAACTCCTAATTTTTCTATTTAACCATTGATGTCTGTATCCTGAACTTTTGAGAGACAATGATAAGTTGATAATGGTGTACAGGTAAGTGAATCATAGGATTAAAGGTTAAGTTAGAGTGAAGAACTTTTTCGAAGGGTAAGGTGGTAGTAATGATTCGATGAACCCAGGGGTTCATCTAATATCTAGTTAGGTTTGATATTGTGTAAATTATACCTTGTGAAATAGGGTTATGAAGATGTGGTTAAGGGATATGAGTTAATGTTTCAGAGGTATTAATATAGGTATCTATTGGTTTCAAAAATATGATTTCTAGGCTTGACAGTGTCGACTGAGATGCCTGCAGTAAATCAGATTACCTGAGAATATTTTCTTGAGTGGCTAACTGATGTGAGGATTCATACCACAGGGTTCGGGTTGCCTGAGTTTGGCAGGAACCAATTCAATTTATAGGTAAAGTTTGACCTGGACTGATATTGGTAACATGCTAATTTAGGTTCACAGTATGAGAACTGAGATAGAAGGTTGGGATATGAAATCAGTTCAAGCAGACAACAGAGAGTTTAAGTTAAACTCTGTGGAAATATCCCAGGTGGGAACTCCCGTGGGCTGAGAACTGCTAACTAGAACCTGTAGGGTTAACCAAGTTTGGGCTTTAACTCGATTGGGGCTATAGGATAAGTGCATAAGGTTAGTTGGTTAATTTTAGTTCAGTCCAAGTGTTGTCACTTTTCTAGGATGTCCTTATGACTGACTACTATTAATAGCTTGGTCTACTTTCCTAATCAGGTCATTCTCCTAAATAACTACTGAACTATGAATAATTTTCATATGTATAAATAAGTTTTGTCCTATAAATAGATATAAACCACTAAGAGTACTAGACTGTGGGTATCAGTCCTATCTATGGGCTGGACTATTGATATCAGTCCTAACCAAGACTGAGTTGTTTCAGTGACCTGAGGACTGAAATCGTATCAGTCCTACATTAGATTTTAACCTTAAGCTACCAGTGCCCTGTTTCCTTAGTTGAATATTTGTAGTTCATACTACAGCAGTTAGGAGACCATGGTACCATTTGATGCTTGGCCATTCAAGGAGTCATGAGATATGTGGTTTAAGTAATATATGATAAGGAAATTGGTGATAGATTGTTTCATGTTTTAGGTTATGTATAGATATTGTTTTAGTTGTATTAATTGTAGAAGTTAATAAGATATATAAAGATAGGTTTAGTGTTAAAACCAAGGATTATGTTGAAGTGGCCTTTTCTAGACTAGAAATATCTACCTTAAATTGTTGACTTATCAAATTATAAATCATAACAGGAGGATACCCAGCATTACATTCAATACTTGATCACCCTGAGCAAGGCAAGTATACTCCTCGGACTTGTCTATTTCTTCATGTCTTGTATATTTATTCTTGTATTTTCTTGTTGACACGATATATCACGAGATTGTCTTGTATCATGTTCCTTGAGTTTACTTGTGTCTGGGAGGAGAAATACTACAGATGTGTGATCAAACCCGAGTTACTATTCATGTGAATAGCTTAGGCCCCGCATCGTGCACGCGGGATCGAAGTCGTACCATTTTATGTTTCCTGAATCTACCCAAGCCGATCACACACTCTGGATGTATTTCAATATATTGCACACTTCAGGTTCATTGTATATTTCATGTTCACGATTCATTTCATGTTCCCTGTATTTACTTTTCAGTATTCATGTTCAGGTTTCATGTCATGTTCTCATTTCTCGTACTTTACATTTTTCTGTATTCATTTTCATACCATGATGTTCATGTTCTTTTCCTTGGATATACTTAGCTCTGCTCCTGACTAGGATATGTTGCAGGTGAGTTGGAGGCTATCTATGACACTTATTACGGACAGGAGCCTGGAGGAACCTATGAGCCAGTTGATGTTGCTCTGGACTTAGAGGCTGAGGAAGCCTAGCACCTTTTTTTTAGTTTTATCTGGACTTGGTATTAGAGACATCAGTTTACTTTACTTTTGCTGAAAATGTAATAACTCTCGACTTGTACTTTGATTCTGGGATTCGATATTAGATGCTGTGATTTACTTTCATTCTTATCTGGATTTATAGTTTTCCCTAGATATTGGTATAGCTTACTTCATCGTGTCTAACGATGAAGGCTGGGCGTGTCCGACTCGTGTCCGATTATTCAGGAGCGGGTCGTAACAGGGACGAATGTATGGAACGACAAGTGTTAGTTTAAGCAGCTTGTTGAGTATGTTTCTTTTGTTTTTAATCAATGTAGCTGCAACGGCATCCAATGTAATTACGACTTGCACTTCGTTGCAAGCTATGAATGAAAAAGCATATTTCTATCTTTCTATACTGCATCTTATATTCTGATGTGATTTGTGAAGTTTCAGCTTAGTGTTTTAATATAATAATCAACGTAACGTTCTTGCCTTGTACTAGTGCAAATCCAGACTCGTACGGCATCACGCCTTAGCGAGGACGATCGATTCGGCATAATAATATCGGGGACAAACGATTTGTCTACTCGCGATGTGACACTAACTACCCAAGATCTCAGCAACGGCCGAATCTTCGCAACTGCCACGTGTCAGCTCCACCGCAACCCAACAGTGCAGTTCAAACAAGATTCAGCTTCAACTCAGGGCGCATCGTTCATGTGCCCCACAACATCAGTCACGTGGCATTCCCATGTACAAGCGCATCCTACATATACGCGCATGAGCAGACTAGTCTGCTGCCTATAAATAGAGGGGTCATTCCTTCATCCAGATGAAGGGACACACACACAGACAGATAGATCATCATATCTACCTACAGAGACGAGAAGAGACACGTAACGTCTACTTCTCTTCCAAACGCTCCAGCATCCAGAGCAACCCAGACCTTCAGAGAATCCAAGATCATCGTCAGATCGTCAACAGAGTCAACACATTACCACTCGCTCCACCGATACAGTTCCCAGACAAAAACAAAAGTGTACTGTCACTCTCGTTTCCTGTTATACGTATTTTCAGTATACGTGTACGAATTTTTGACCCGTACTTTGACTTGTCTTGCTTAGCCTAGTCTTGGTTTAATCTTGGCTTGGTTTATTTTGGTTTAGCTTGGCTTGGCTTGGTTTATTTTGGGTTGAGATAGAGAGGCTTGGTATATAAGCCAACTCCACTCTCTCTCCTCCATAACTCTTTCATTTACTACTTCTTCTTCTCCATTACTCCTCCCACCCACCAAAGAAATCCTAGGCAAGTGCAATCTTGCTTCATGATGGATCTCCTATTTTATTTTATTTTTTATTCTCTTCTCCACTTGATTCTAAGCCTCTTTAGAACTTGGCATTTTCGATTTTGATGGATGAATTTTTGTAGATCTAAGTTTTGATCTTTTTTTTTTTTGGTTTTGATCTATTAGAACTTGTTTTTATTCTCCCAGGCTATAGAAAATCTCGTTCTATGCAGTTTAGACCCTTGGAAGTCTCAATTCGGACTTGTTTTGAGCAAGTTGTGGCATTTTGAAGTTTTCGGGTTCCATGGGTTATTCTTTGTTGTTTGGAGAAGAAGAACAGGCCCTGGCGCAACCTGACCTGGCGCAATCTGACCTGGCGCACCCCAGTCAGGTGCAACCTGACCTGGCGTAACCTGACCTGGCGTACCCCAGTCAGGCGTAACCTAACCTGGCGTACCCCAGCCTGGCGCAACCTAACTTAAGCGCCCCATGTCCCCCTTGGTGCCACCTGTCTTTTCTCTAGCGCCACTTGTTGCCATGATACTTCTTGTCCTTGCCCCCATGCATGGTCTCCTAGTTCTAGTTGTATTTTCATGTGATCTTGCATGTGACTTGTACTTGACCTATCTTGTGACGACTCGGCTCGATAACTTGTTGAGCATAACATGACTTACCAGTATTGATCATGACATGAATACGACTTGACATGAACACGACATGTACAATCTTGATAGTGGCCCGTCGAGGCGCACTCCTGACAAGTAATCTTGACAAGTAACAAGTAACCTAACATGACATGATAATCTTGAATGGCTGTTGCGACAGCTACCCTGACTTGCTAAGTAACACTTGTCTTGACAACGTGGTTGATTTTTCTAATTGTGATTATACAAGCTACCTGTCTCGTCTTGCATCATGTCTAGGACATGGATTCCTGGTTACTACGTTCAGTGATTTATAATGAATATGACTAGGTTAATGACTAGATTGATCAAGTAGTTCATATAGAGAGATTTTTCCAGTTACAGGCGATCCCGTTATCCCGGCCACACCTGAGTGGACTTGTAGCCTGCCGACGAGTAGGGCACTTTTTCAGCCCACTATTAGTGGGGCACTTCTTGAAATCATAAGTACTATAGCACACTGCCATGTGTTGTACTCTAAGTCACCTAATGATTCTCTAACTCTTGGTAACTCTAAGCAATCTCGCCTGGATAACCTGGATAGCTGCATGGCTTGTGACTCGAGAATATCTCAAATGCATCTTGTTAGTAACTAGGCCTGTGATAATCCTAGCTGGCTAATAATAGCAAGCCGGAAGATTTGATTGGCCATACCTGAATGCTTGCCTTGTGGTTAACATGGGAATTATATTCCGCCTCTTGTTTTCTTAATGCAAGCTCTTATTTTATTCTAACCCTATCATCTTGTTACTTAATCATGTTCACTATTTATACCTTTTGTTTATTAACCTGCTGGTTTTAGTTCCTTAATGAAGCCTCCCTTGTGGTACTTGCTCTTTCTGGGGTCTGGCCCAGCTGGTTTTGTATGGCTAGATTTTGGAGTAGCACCCGAGGATCTACCTGCCTTCCAGCCAGATGGTGAACACTAGACGCAACCCTGGCAACGAGTGGATTTCTTATTTTGCTCTTCCACTCTATTATAAAATTATTATTTTTTGAGGCGTTTAGCCGTCGAAAAAGTGTTAGCCCGTGTTGAAACTTATATTCTGTCTGCCTAAGGGCTGTAACATGATTGACAAATCCTAGGGTTGATCATGTATGACTTTAACTCTTGCTAGTCTTCGTATTTTGTATGACTAGATTCATGATTATCTGAATATGTAATGTTTGGGATGCCTTACCTTGTATGTCTGATGATCTAATATCTTGTAACATTTACTTGCTTGCTTGAGATTGAGACACTAGGCTTGTTCTTGACCATAAGAGACTGTTGGCTTGTAGTTAAACTCTCATGCATCTAGACAGCCGTGACCGTATTGCGAGGTGGGTTGCACTTCAATGTACGTAGCTGGCTGTGTCTGTCTTCCGCTCTCCAGTGTTCTGGTTCTGGGACGTGACATGTACTCCTAGGACTACGTCTAAGTCCTATATTGTATACTGTTCTGTTTGTAATTAAAATACCAAAGTTTTAATCAACAAAACCTTGTTGCATTTTCGATGGCAAACAGTTGTCATAGCATTAAAGATAGACATTATGTCGAATAATTCAGTCATCACATAATTAGTGATAGACATTAAGCCATATTGTATGCGGTTGTACGATGTGTCAAGCTATTAGCGATAGCGGTGTAGGGATCGCATTCTAACGCCAAAACTATGCTCGTTGGAGTTTAACTTTTAGTGGTTGGACCATCTTCGCTGAAGCTTAGCCTCCTGTGAATGGGGAGACCTCATTGGAGCTTAGCCTCCAACGGTTGGGAAGACCTCGCTGGAAGGGAATACTTGACTAAGCCCAGTTACTCTTCTTACATGCTTTAGCAAACGTTTTTTTTATGGATCTACAAAAATAAAGATGGCTAGTTATTAAAAACAAGTAGTTAAAATAGTTAAATAATAATACTTATTATTTTTTACAGTATTTGTTTAACCTAAAAACATATAATTATTTAAAGACATAGTCCTAATAATTAGTTATCAATTTAATTATATAATTTAATAAGAGCGAATCTTTGAACACAACGGTTTTGCACTCAAAATGATACACAATTGGTAGTCATTGGATCAAAACAAAATTAACAGACAAGATGAGAATAGTAAGACTATAATCTTGCGTTTCCTTTTTTTTCTTTTTTCTTTTTGGGTTTTAATCATCTTATCCGTTAATTTTGTTTGATCCAACATTTACCGATTTGTGTATCATTTTGAGTGTAAAAGTTGTGTCAAAGATTCGCCCCTAATTTAATATTAAGAATGAAAATTTTGAATTTGTTTGGACTATATTATTAGTCGAATTAAATATGGGTATGTAAATGTTGAAAAAGAAATGTGAAAAAATATTATTATTTTTGGGTTATTTACACTAATTATCCCTAATCAACACGAGGTACTCTTACTTTAGGGTTTGCTTGGATTGAGGGGGGAAAAAGCAGAGATAAGTGGGGTTAAATGAGGGGGAGTTAAGTGAGGGGGAGTAGGCTCAATACTTATAACTTTGTTTGGATTGAAGGGAGAGTTAACTGAAGGGTGTTTAACAACTCTTACTTGGATTGGAGGTTTTGAGTAAAAGTAAGATTAATAAAAATATAATATTTACCAAAATAATCTTATTACATATATCATAAAATTAAATTTGATTAAAATTTTAATTAGAACTTGTCAAAATATCTTCACAAATTAGAAAGTACGGAACAACATGTTGAAAACAAGGAAAAAAAATTATTATATTTTATAGAACAAATAAGGGATATTTATGATTTTTTTTTTTTAACAAAATTCCTCAATCCCCCTTGTTAACCCTCCGATTATAGGGGTTAAAAAAAGGACAAAAGATGGTAAAATAGACCCTCACTTAACCCTCTATAACATTTCCTCCTAAACTCCCACCCTCAAACCACGCGTGATTTTATTTCCCCCTCACTTAACTTTTTCTCACTTAACTATCTTAACCCTCAATCCAAGCAGACCCTTAATATAAAACTAAAAAGTTATAACACTAATTACTACTGTTAATGGTAGGATAATTAGTTTAAAAATAAAAGTATTCGGTGTTATAAATTTAAAACTTAGGGGCAGTTGGGATAAATAATCCAATTTTCTCTCCATACGAAACTTTCTCAAGGTCATAGGATACTTCAAAATGAATGCAACTAAATTGGAAGAAGCTAAGAGCATCTCCAACCCTATTGTGAGTTTGAAAAAAATGGTTGCCACATAGGAATGACAACCATTTTTTTCAAAAGTACTTCTCCAATGCAAATGTGAAATAAAGTGTGGAGTTGACATGGCAATGACATGGCAAAGACAATATGAAGTTGGTTGTCTAGATCTAGACAATGCACTTCACAATGACTTTGTCTCCACATCATCAATTATGAATAGAAATATTTATAAAAAAGTTGAAGAAGTGGAGGAGTTGCCTTGAAAGTTGAAAAAAATACTTTTTATTGTCCCCTCAATACTTTTGCATTGGAGATAGTTTTTCTATCTCATTGTCTTTTGAGATATACATTGTCTTGTGGCTCATGCCAGATAGGAGCCACCTAAGACACACAACACTTAACAAGACAATAGGGTTGGAGATGCTCTAAGGTCCAACTTCAAACTTTGGTCGGCCACGAAGAGATGCTCCTACAGGACCAAGCTAGGTTGGCGTGGATGAAGGACGGGGATCGGAACTCGAGACGAAGATGTTCGACACGGATGGGACTATTCTAGAGGATGAGGTATTTCTAAACCGCGCTATCAAACATTTTTCTAATTTCTTCTCAAAAAAAAAAAAAAAAAAAAAAAAAAAATGCAAAGCGGACAGCGGATTGCACGCTCGCTTGCTTCGGATCCGCATTTGTAACTTTTAAAACGTGGCGGCACCACAGGCGTACAGTTCAGACCTCCCCATACAAATACAAACTCAGTAGTAGTTTTTCTCTCTCAGATCCAGATCTGGATCCAGATCTGAATAACTTTGAAGTCCTAAATCCTCGGGTGAGTTTTCTTCGGAACATTAGCTCCTTCTTCCTCTTCCTCCCTCTCTCTCTGGGAGGTTTAATTTTGATTTCCTTCTTGATCGGATGTTTCGGTAGGGCAGCAGCTAGCTAGCTTGGAACAATGGCAGCGAGGACTCCCGGTCTCATCGCCTTGTTCGATGTCGACGGCACTCTCACTGCTCCGAGGAAGGTTGTGACGCCGGCGATGCTCGATTTCATGAAACAACTCCGGAAGGTGAAAATAACAAAAATCCCTAACCTTTTTTTTTGGTGAGTGAGAGAGAAAATTAAATTCATTATCATTATTGGTTAATGTTATTATCAGGTTGTTATGGTCGGTGTTGTTGGTGGATCTGATCTGGTTAAAATTGCAGAACAACTTGGCAATACAGGTTCGCTTTTTCTCACTTAAACTAATAAACTAAGGGGGTGTTTGTTTTTGGGCGCCGTTATTGACACTCTTAAAATGTCATCCTGCACTCCTCTTTAATTTTTTGTCATTCAAATTCCAAATTTGTTCCTGTCCCTGCATTAAATCTGACATTAATTTGTGAATGCATGGATGAATGACATTTTAGGAGTGCCAATAACGGCTTTCTAAGGTGCCATTATTGACACTCCTAAAATGTCATCATGCACTCCTAATGCGGTGGACAAATTTGGAATTTGAATGATAAAAAATTAAAAATGAGTGCAAATGACATTTTAGAGTGTCAATAACAGCACCCTTGTTTTTACCTCAGTCTACTTAAAGGTGGGCCCACAAAAATGTCGGTTTTTTCCTGTCTAATTAGCATAGTTTGCAAAATAGGCCTATACCAATCCGATAATGTCAATACTGCTACAGTTTGACATGTCCTGATCCAATTCAGACCACTATCAATACAGAACGATACCGCAATTGGGGGTTTCTTTTTTTTTTTTACCAGACAATTTGGTAGAGAAAATTGAATAAAAAGGACCAATAACAAGTGTGTAAAAGCATTGTAAGGCTGTAAAAACATGTAAATGAAGAAAAATTACTTGTCGTAGGTAAAACAAATCCGTAATGGTTACTATTATTTCATTCAATTTCAAAACTATTAAGAAATAACACATAAAATACTTTTTTTTTTTTGCATAAATGTATAAAATATTTTTTCCCCTAAATTTTTAATAAATATTTGCTTTCGATACCAAAATATTCGGTACTCATATATGAAACCGCCGATACTGTTGATACCGTTCCTCATAGGAAGGGTCTAATACCGATTCCAATACCGATACTGCAAGCCTTGATTAGATGCAATTAGAGCTTTATGACTAATTAGAGGCTCCGAAAAAGGAAGCAATAACATGTTGTTTTCTTTGCAACCCAATCTCTAGTTGGAGGTAAAAAAAAGATTATTGTACTATGAGAAAATTCAATATTCTTCCTTGTATCCTTAACACAGGCAATATAAAATCTGAAAAGGGAGAAACACAAAGAAAGACCAACAATTTATGCATGAATTCATAATCAAATTGTGGCAGAATTATGCACAATTTTTTAGATTAATGTAGTTTAATTGCTTTTGTTGTCATAGTTATTGTGATTGGTAAGAGACTTGTTCATGATATGTTTTGTAATTACTTTGACTTGCAGGATATATACTTTAGGGATGTGACATTTCACTTAATTTCTAATGAAGTTATTTGCTATAAATGCAGTTTAAAGTTGTCATGGATAATTTTTTGACATAGCAGTAGCGAAATATTTTATTTTAGTATACTTTATAATAAGGGTACAAAGGTAAACTAATGTTCAATTAGACATTGAAAAATAAACATATAACTACTAATTAGTGAAAAAACAACTTTATAAGCACTAGTTAGAGGATCTAATTAGTGAAGTGGACCCCAATATCTAATTAGTGTCCTACCTCTGATTAGTGAAAAAAAATCAGTTAGTGAATAAAACACCCCCTAATCTTCTCTTAATCTTTGTTGCATAAATGAAATGTTGCATGTAGCATTTGTTGCCGCAACTGGAGTTGCAGTTACATTTTTTTGTTGCATGTAAATGATGTTGCATGACATAAAGAAATTCATTGTTTGGTTGATGTATTAGGATGATTGGTTTCAATATTTAATGATGGAATAAGAGATACATTGTTTAGTTGTGACTTTATGATATTGAATGACGGGAGAATTTTCTTGTTTGGCTACAGGAAAGTGGCATGCGAACTAGTAGAAAGTCCTCTTACTTTCCATTTGATGTATTATTTGTTTGTAGAAAACTAAGTTTTCAAATTTTATGCTCCATCATCATAATGGAAACTATATGCCAGTCTAGTTTCCATCCCAAATGTTGGAAAGTCAAGAAACTAGTGGGGACAACATTTATTGTTATTATTATTATTTATGTACAAAAGTGATCCAAACTAATAAAAATGGTCCACATGTATTTTATTTTAATAGTGACTTGTCATTATATTGATCTAGTTTTGTTATTCTAGTTTATAGCAAACAAACAACTTTTATAGTTTAGAAACCTACTTTCTTTAGTTTCTAGGAACTCGAAAGAAACCAATTCTCCAACTTTCAAATAGTTTCCGGTTACCAAACATGCAATTTGACAATCAGAAACTATTTGAACGCAACAAAAGCTACATTATTTAGGAGATGTGGTGTGACATTTCTCGCACCATTTCCACTATATACATTAAACACCTGAAATAGTGTAAATGTCGTGCAAAATGTTGCATGCCATTTAGAGGCAACCAAATGCCCCCTAAGCAACTTTTGAGTTACATTGAAATCTTGTATTCTTGATGTTAGGTTCATATCACTATTTCAAAATTAGGACATTTTATAATGTAATGTCCAAAAACCTGATGAAGGATCAGTTCAGAAGCTTTGAGTTTGAATGGAGATTGGGTCCAGTTGGAACTAATTAATTTCAGACGTTTGGTTTATTATGATCTCAGTGGTTTGCTCATTATGGACTTGTTTTATTTTATTTTATTTTAATATGGTTTATCTGTTGGGGCTTGGTTTATTTGGGAACATGCTACTTGACTTGTTAAATATGATTAATATTTTTTGATGGCCAAGATTTGTGAGGCTATATAAACAGAAGTAAGCTACTTATTTGGGCATTGAATTAAAGGTTGAGATTTTATTTTTTGTTTGTAGCATTGTTTGAAGTACCAATATGCGTAACAGTATCGACCTTTTTAATTGGCAGTTTGAATGCGGTTTTGGAGGTTTCAGTGGTTTCGAATTGGCAGTTTCAACGGTTTGAGTATCGGTTCCGGTATCAGTATTGTCCGATACCGTGAACCATGGTTTATGAATGCTATGCCTAAACTAGAATAAATCTCCTTCCTCTTTTCTCTATTTTCTGTGCAAAATCCAAAGTTTCCTCGTAGCAAAATCCCCTCATTCCATCTGTTACTACTGCCGCTGTTGTTCTTGAATCTGACACCAAGATCATCGATCGAGAAACTTGCCTGATTCGCCTCGTGGTTCTCCTGTCCATTGACTCCAAACTCCACCTGCCACCCTTGAGTCCTCCATCCTCAACGAGTCTGACCCAAACCCACCTCTAGCTGGATCTGCCAGCGGCATAACCAGACTTGCATCCTATTGCTTTCCATGTGCTATTAAGACGACCTGATTCAACCAGGCAACCGGCATGCCATCCGACTGCCTAATAGCCCTAGTCATCCGACTTGCCATCCAATCATCCAGTCCAGATTAACGTATCGTTGGATGTCCACATCTTCGTCTCGTGGGAGGCATCTCACAACATTGTTCACTACAACTATCTAGTCAAGCACATGTATGTTTCTTAGATCTTGAAGAGAAGGTTAGTCGTTTGGGGTCGTGGTTCATGTTACGAGGTTCAGTTTATTCTAGTTTTGTAGTTCGATTTTATCATCCTCTGGTAAAATCGATTTGATCTCTACTTTAGACTATACTTGTTTACTTCGAGATATGCTAATGAATGTATCACCTCTTACACCTCTCAACAGAAGTTATCATAAATTGAAATCGCTGAAAATGCCCAACCCCTTACAATAAATCTCTCACCTAGTAATGGTTGCCCCATTGACACCGTGGTGACAATCTTGAATCCCTGACAGAGAAGACTATGCTATTTCAAAAACCTTTCTCTTACTTAAAGTGGAATTGAAAAACTCTTGGAACGGTGGTGGAACTCCCGAACATCCTAATGAAGAGCACACATTTGAAATCTACTTTCTATTTATACTATACAAGTTCAGCAAACCCTAATATGGAATTCTACTTCACTCCCAAGTCAACCTCAGAATCCATCTCGACCGTTCGGAATGAGCCTCTATAGTGGGTTATACCCAAAAAAACAATAAAACAGAGACAAACCGCGTCGTCAGCCGTCAGATATTTGATCGGGTTTTCGGACTTATCATCGGATAATCTACCATAAATTTGGTCCAAGTGTTATGGAAAACCACCCTTACCAATCTGACTGGATTCTGGACAACAATTTCGTCAAATTACGTCAGAAATCATGCGGCACTTCGACCATCGACTCCAGTGACTACTCCAGACTGCTTTCTTTCCCCAGGCTAAATTCCTAACGAACTCTCCATCTAGTATGATAAGAGGGTGTTGTCTCATGGCTCCTCAAGTTGATTCTATGCTTGTCGTCCCGTGACAAATTCATGTTGTTGTCATCAGCCATGCATCTCCTAGGCTACTACACATCAACTGTCGTCTCTAATCCCAGCTGCTCGACCACCAAGTCGAAAGTCGATGCTAACAGGCATGTGTAACATATCACGAATCAATGTGATATTCTTAGATCAACAACCCGTCCATGACCACCGGTCTCACTACGAGTCTTAGATGTGTGCTCCCAACTTTTGTCTTCATCGGAACGTGCTCCTGTTCTAAATATCTTTCACCCCTTTATTTGCATCAGCTAAGCAAAATCGTGTGGATCCCGTGTGATTCGAGCATCTCCCAAACTTGACCATCATGTTCGTATTGAAAGCTCCCTCGTATATCCGCATCCTCGAGCATAGTATGTCTATGCGCGATTCATGCTACTCGCCACTGAAGGTCCACAACTCCCTTTAAACTGCATAAATTGAGATGTCTATCTCTTGAGTTCATTGTTCCCGTTAATCTCCTTATTGTTGCTTCATTAAGCTTATGATCCTTTCCAACATTGAACTCAGATTCGCAAAGCTACTTTTGCATAGAGATTGACCAGTTGTTAAAATAACGATATACTGATCCTCAAGATAAGACACAACACCATATGTCGTACCTTTCGATGCCCCGAATCCTTCTTCCTTAAGCTTTCTTGAAGGTCTTCCCCAAGAAGCACCCATCAGTCACCAACAACTTGCTATACACTCGTCGAGCCTTTATATGATGCATGCAATTCTCCTATGCCACTCATCGGCTTGAGCTTGTACATGTTACAATATACAAACCCTCGATCCAACAGTTGTGAACCTTTCGTAAGCATTCAATCCTTGTCTGCCAACATGTTGTGACAACCATCATCGTCCAATCTTCCGATCACCAAGTTAGGCACAAACTCGGTACGCATCGAACCCTCTTAAAAAGAAGCATCTTTCCAAACTTGGTCACTAAGTGTACATCTCCAATGACTACAACCCTCGTTGTCCCCTTGTCGTTCATCTTCATTTGTTTAAACTTACTGCTCCACTATACTGTGAAGATCTCCCTCTGAAGAATAGCGTGATAAGCTCTCTCGTGTCTAAGACCCAACAATGGTCATCGCACGTTCTACAAGAGTCTAACGCCTCAGTAGCTATAATGATGAGATCCCATTTACCAAAATCGTCAAATCCTCCAGATTTTCTTCCTTGCCTTGCACCTTCTTATCCTTGAACTTTTTATAGCACCTTTTGTAGATCCCTTCTCGTAACAGTAATGGCAGCCTTCCTTGTAGTATACCCCTGTAAAATTCTGAGAACTCCCTTATGTCCTTGTTTGGGCCTTCCCTTCCTTTCAGAAGTAACAAGGGAAGATTTTATTGTGATGATTCATGTTGCTTATGTCGGAGTTCCTCGTTCAATAGACCGTTGTTGACCAAGTTCATCTAACAACTCCCCTTTGGTATAATCAAGGGTGAGCATTATTCGGTTTTCGATCGAAAATTGGATCTAACCGAACCGAATAAGAGATTCGGTTTTGAAAAAATGGATTCGGTTTTGAAAATACTAAAATTTCTTATTCGGTTTTGGTTGTGTTTTGGTTTCGGCCCAAAACCGAAACTGAATAAGACTATTGCAATTATGTAAATACTCTCAATTTTATGCATATTTTGTGATTAAAAATGTGTATATTTTGAAAATAACAATTCTATGTATATGTTTTGAAGTTCAAGTTGATAATTTAGCAACTAGTCTAACTTTGAACACAATTTGAAATTCAACAAATGTGTGAAAAATTATATTTTTTAATATAATTTAACCACGATTCCAATGTTGGACCCGATCCGTTAAACAATAGAAATAATCAAACCGAATAAACTGAATAAACCGCATTGATTAATCGGTTTGGTTTTGATTTTGGCTAATTTCGGTTCGGTTTTGGATTTTTTTAAAATTTCGGTTTATTCGGTTTTGATTATTTCGGTTCGATTTGGTTGAAATCGAATAAACCGAATGCTCACCCCTATGTATACTTACTCAACGACACCACCGTCTCTTGACTATCCAACAGAGATCACACTATCGAGAGCCTGAAGCTCATTGTCAAAAGTCATCTTCATAGCCTATAATTGATTGACCATACACTGAACCTTGTTTAAATATTGTGCTACCGAGACGCCCTCCTTGTATTTCTCCTTGACAAATTGGGGTATAAGAAACGCCTTATTGCCAGTCATGTACTGCTCGTACAACGATTGTAGTTTCTCCTATAACTTCTTTCATGAACTCTACGTTGAGACGTGATGAAACATCGTCCAATCATTTGCTGATGAATCAAATTGTCTTCTTATCCAACTTCTTCCCATCTTTAGGAGTCACCTTTGGCTTGGCGCTGTATTCTCCAAAGTACCATTCAAATCCTTGTAATAGGACATCCTCTATTCTTGGCTTCCAAATCACTAGTAGCTCTCTGTGAGGGTCACCATGCGTGAATAGTTCTTCGTAGCTGTGGTCGTACTTTCGTCATCCTCGAAATGGAGAATTTGATACCACTTTATAGGGAACGCACATGCAGATTCTTGTAGTATAGGAGATCCTCCATCCTTGGCTTCTAAATCATCTAATTGCTCCTTGTGAAGGTCACCATGCATGAATAGTTCTTCGTAGCTACGGTCGTATCTTCATCCTCTTCAAAATTGAGGCTTTATACCACTTTGTTTGGAATGTGTGTGCGGAAGTGTGGACCAAACCCAAAAAAAGATATGAACTACAACCTGCTACGAAGTTAAGCAAAGAACAAACACATGATTTGTGGTGGCACCCATGTACCTCCTAATCTTTATTCAACAAGATTGCAAATACACTTATTTTGTTAACTCCCATATCCCAAAAGTTAACCCCTTACACATCGGCAGAAAAATTGAACGGAAAAGACCAATCGGTAAGGGTGTAAAAGAATAATATTGTAAAAGCATGCAAATGAAGAAAACTTATTTATTACATGCAAATCAATAAACAAGGGGTGATTATTATATCTTTCAATTTCAAAACTACTAAGAAACAACACATAAAATACTTCAAATTATGTCTAAATATATAAGATACGTTTTTCCAAAACTCTAATAATTTATTAATAATTATTTGTTTTTCTATACCAAAAAAGTCTGATACTCTGATCCGAAACCGCGGATACTTTTGATACTGCCGATCACGATACTCGTAGGAAGGATCTGATACATATTCCGATACCAATACTGCGAACCTTTAGGATACATGATATAATCCATGATACTACCTCGACTTGATAAGTGCACCCAAGCGCACACACACTATATATATCATTTCACATAATTGTATGTATATCTTCGATTAATATCATCAGTTTATGTCCTTTTTTGTTTGGATAGGGCATTATTCATTAGGCAGCTTCAACCAACCGTCTCCTGATAAATGAGCATTGTTCTTTCTGTGCAGTCATTGATGACTATGATTATGTATTTGCTGAAAATGGCCTTGTTGCGTACAAAGGTGGGGAGCTTATTGGCCGCCAGGTAATATGTACATACTGTTGTCAAACTAAACTAGTTCAGATTGTTTTCCTTAACATGGATGAGAACAAGTACTTTATTGATGGTATAATACACATTGATTGCTCGATTCTTAGTCGAAAATGATTTACAAAAAGAAATTTAATTGGGTAACAGGTCATGCTCATTGGCTCTCTCTGCTTTGTCTCTTTTCCATGCAAGCTTATGTTTGGACCTCATACTTTGGAAGCTTACACTAGGGTTTTCGGTATCTCAGCTTTCTTTCTTATGCTGTTTTCTCTAGTTACGCCATTAGTAATCTGTGTGCCTGCAGATCTTCAGTACTGCAAATTGTGGGTGTAAGAACTATTCTCATTATTAGCTGGTCCTGCTATAATCCTTACCTTCAGTTGCATCCTGTGTTGTTGATCAATGTAAGCTTGTTAGAGCTATTACTGCTACAAAGTTTAGGTTCCTATGGTTAGTAACCTAATGTGCTTGTGCACATGAAATATAAGTAAAAGCACAAAGTCTCTCTTCTTTATCATAACTTTTCTACTGTCCTTGAGTTTAGATAATATTAATATCCAGTATATGCAACGATTCTTGTAAATTTATACTGAACCCTGGTTAGAAGGTATGACTTGAGCCCATTTGCGAAAATGTGCTCACTCTCTGATTCAACCTTTTAACAATAATCTAATAGATAGCTATTATACACACAAACATACACTAATATAGCGTATTCTGAAACATTTATTTCTTTGCCTTCAAATCTTGTAACTTATTACCATCGACTGTAATTGACAAATTATTCACTTTCTTCACCTTTCTGCAGAGTTTGAAGTCTTTCCTTGGTGATGAAAAACTGAAGGTTTGATGCTTTCTTCCCCCACATTGATTCCTTTGGCATTTGTGGAATATCATCTTAAAACGTTACTTTTATGCAGGAATTTATTAATTTTACACTTCATTACATTGCTGACTTGGACATCCCCATAAAGAGGTCAGTTAAATTATATTTTGAGCATCCAAGTCTTGTCATCTAAATATCCTATTACTGCTTGTTAGGGGGACGTTCATTGAGTTCCGAAGTGGCATGCTAAATGTTTCACCTATTGGGAGAAATTGTAGTCAAGAAGAGAGGGATGAATTTGAAAAGTATGACAAGGTATGCACTTTTCCTGTTATCTAAACAAATATATTATTTATGAACTCTTTCAACGGGGAGGCATTTGAAATTAATGAATGTTAAAATGTCATAGATTCACAACATACGGTCCAAGATGGTCTCAGTTCTGCGTGAAAAATTTGCACACTTGAACCTGACATTCTCCATTGGCGGACAAATAAGTTTTGATGTAAGTTTATGTTTCCATTACTAGCTTTGGTGTACAATTAATTACGAGCCTGTATTGATGTTACTAGTTTGCTTGAAAAATCAATACTTGATTCTTTCTCTAACTTGATATGACATCAGGTATTTCCTCAAGGATGGGACAAGACCTATTGTTTAAGATACCTCGATGACTTTAAAGAGATCCATTTCTTTGGGGACAAAACATACAAGGTATAATTTGAGGAGCTATTATTTCCTTTTGAGCTGCATTGCTTACATATGAGAAAGCCAAAACTTACTTATACAAATATTATATACTTAAATGACTGCAGTACAAGTGGGCCAGACTATAGATATAGACAAACTTTATATACTATATCATTTAAATAGACTACCGTGTTTTCCATTGCAACATATGACACCATAATAATTGTGGAAACTCCTCAGTTTTGTATGCAGAGTCTGCATATTCTGATGCTTTATATGATTGTGTATCTTGCTTCATGTTGTAGCAACGACATAGTGTTTCAATAAAATAGGCAGATGGTCTGGCACTTGTCATGTTTTCACTAAAAACCTTCATTCCGTTTCTCTTCCTGTTGATTGATCTGCCACCACTAATATTCATCCCTTTATTCCTTAGAAGGGCTGAGTTCAAAATTCACAATTGTATGGATGGGGTGCACCTGTTCGTTTTTCTAGTAGATGTATCCACTATGAGTGATAAGTGATAACTATTTAACTTCTTAGTTACTACTTCCTGTTGACGATTGAGGATCCTGTCTGGGCATAGTGGTTTATCATGACTGAATACTATATGCATAGAATAGTTCCGTTGAATCTAAGTACCATACTAACTTTCTGAAACTGTTAGCGAGGTGAAGCTTAAACTTCGATGGCAATATCAAAATCAACCTTATTGCTTGTCACATGGTATCAGAATTTGTTCACAAATATTTGAATGAGCTTATTTTCTCGTACAGGGAGGCAATGACTTCGAGATTTATGATTCTGCAAGAACAGTTGGTCATACAGGTAAGGTTTCATCAATATGTTTCAGATGATTTATCACTGTGATTCTGCTGATTAGAATACTTGAGAGGGTCAGTCCAAAGAGAGACTTTCTACACAACTTTATTGACGCAGGACAAACCGAAGAACCATATGTGTATGGGCTCGGTAATGAATTAATATGAAAATGGGGTTTGGAAGCTTGATGTCGGCCCGAAGCCCAAACTGCACTGGGCCTCGACTCGCGCCTTCTCTAGCTTACCAACCATCATCAGTGAACCTATCTTAATTTTTTACAACAGAGCAGTAATATTTAATGATATGATATCAAACAAGAACCAATCATTAAGTTAACCTGTCCCTCAAGTATATACACTGTATCCATCTTATCTAACTGTTCTGCAACAAATATAATGACGTGCAAAAACATCTTACATCAATAGTCCAGTTCTATTTGTACATCATCCTATACATTCAGATTTGAACTGCACCATCTTGATACTAGGACATAGCAACTATACTGAACTTACTAGTCATGTCGCAAATACCTGGATCCTGTCACCCAAGGAGCCATGTTCGAGATCCAGCGACCCTGATTTTGGCGGGTTTCCGAACAGGATAGCCAAAAGTGGCAATCCAGGCGATGCAGATCTTACTAGATGAAGTTAAACAAACACATCAGTCAAATGATAATATAAAAGACAATAAAACAAATAGTTGTCAAAATGAAGTACACAAGAGTTGGATGTTGTACGATTCCCTACGAATTCTTCCTTAATAAACATATGTATGCACACACGTGCTGGTTAAACCTACCCCTTATACTGTGTACCATGGAAAGTAGTGTATCTTGTACCGTGTATCAAAGTGAACCATGACTAAGGTAAATTGAATAAGGTAAATACGACGGTTAAAATTGCAACTATACATACAATTATCATTCCAGAATAATACCACCACCAAAAGCACATGAGCCTAGTTGACCTGGAACTCCTTCTAGTATGAGAAGTATCCCCATAAATGGGTATGCAACCACAACTCAACAAGCAATTACTCAAAATTATACTAGTCAGGCCCGAGAAAAAAGTGAAATAATGGCCGGTTTAATCAAATACAATAGTGCGGATAACAATATGAGTAGTTTATCATAACCGAGTAGTAGTTCAGGTACAAAAAATAAGCAATTAAGAACCAAGAGCTCAGAATATTGATCTTTGAGACAACTAGACAATTAAGGATCGGGACTCAATATATTGATTTATGAGAAGGTAGATAAGCAATTAAGAATCATGAGCTCAAAAGTCAACATTAATTTATGATCAGACATAAGACATTAAGGATCAGGAGCTCAGAACATTGATTATGATGATAGATAAGCAATTAAGGATCGGAAGGTCACTAAGAAACTAAGAATCAGGGTTTAGAAGTTAGAACATTGAATTATAGTTGAAGGAAAGACAGATAAACAGCTAAAAAAATTAATCAAAATTTATGTTTTCTAGTCAGCAATAGCAGTACTTGAGCTTGCAAGTAGAAACATAATATGATCATCTAGTCATAAGTGTACATACCACATGAGATAAGTCAAATCGTCATTGGCTACATGTGGTTGGTATCCTAGTGGACTCTAGATAGTTCACGGTATTGGCCGATATCAATACAATTTTCGCATGTCTCGATCTGATAACGCTTGCTACCGATATTGATAGATACGAGCATTGTGGGTCTCTTTTCCAGTCAATTCGGTAGGAAAATTTTGAAAGAAAAATATAGAATAATGAAAAATTAGGGTTAACTCAGTTGTGCCGAATAACAATGTTACAATGTATCGATATGATTCTTTATTGATTAACATTAATTATTACCATTTGTCGAAGTCGGATATCTATAAGTTCACAAGATTCATCCATATTAATATTATTTCATTCAGAAATATTTATTGTTGTTGGGCTATGTCTAAAGGCAAATAAATAAACAATAATATCTCTTACTAGTGAATATTATTCCATTTAACTAATAAGAAACAACACATAATATATAAATTTATGTCTAAATGTATCAAAAAAATTGAAGTTTTTAAAGTACTCAATTTTTTTCTTTCCGAAATGAAGAACCCGATACTTCGATCCAAACCGTCGTTACCCATATTCATAAGAAGAGTTGAAAACCGATTCCAATACAAATATTTCGAACCTGGCTTAGTGGCCCATGACATTAAAATATGAGGAGACTTGGCTCCAACCACGACCAGTCAGAAGCATAAGCAAACAGAATCTTCTGGGATGTCTCTTTTGAGTACTAACTGAAATCTACGTTTGGGTACTCCTAATAGAATTAATATATCTCATGGCAGTACCCAAGGTTGTGAAAAGCGCTAGGCACTAGTCGGGCGGGCATCCGCTAACTAGCGCGCTTCGGCGGCCGCCTAGATTTAGACAGTTAAAAAAATTTAAAAAAAAACCCAAAAAACCAGCTGAAAATTGCAGAAAAGTCCCTAAAAAAACATGCATAGTCGGGCATCAGGGTGGTTAGGTGGGCGCCTAGACGGGCCTCGGACGGGCACCTAGCGCCTAGGCGCCGCCTAGACCGCCTTTTAGAACACTGGCAGTACCACCAGATTAGAGGTCTTTCAGTCACTTCAGTCAATCAGAATTGCTAGTGTCGTATGAGCAAGTTGGAAGTGCATCCTACACACTGCTTGGATCTCAACAGATATCCTTAATGTAAAAAATAAGGTCTTTGTCATGCACTTTGATGTTATTTATAAAAATGTAAGTGAAGAACTTGCAGTCTAACAAGAATATTTGAACTTGGCTGGAATTATCAAAAGAATAACACTAGTTTCGACTAAAACATCGTTGAGAAAGATGGCATTAGTTCCTCATGAAGGTGAAGTTAACAATGTTTCTTTGCCTGAAATTCTGCTTGAACTGGATTACCGAGTTAGCACTAAAAATGTGCACAGTTTGCACGGGAAAACCCGGAATTCCGATTCTTCTAATTTTGGCCAGAATCAACATCATCGACCTAGATACCCATCACTTTTGGCACCAAAGCTTTGACTCCTTGCTGACAATATAGCTAATTCTCTCTTTCTTGTTCACTTTTGTCCTTCCTCTTTGTTCATTCTCAAACCAAATGAAAGTGAAAGAAAGCTTCATTCACTATTTTAATGCCAAAACCCACCACCTATGTTGATATTATCTATCCAAGAAGTTTTTTTAAAACAATTCCCCCCCCCCCCCCGCACCCACCCACCCACACACCTACCCACCCCCCACCCACCCCACCACACACCCACACCTCCACCACCACTCCTATATCACTTTAACTCTTTGATAGAAAATTCATATTATAGTATGTCCTCCTCTTACCAATTGACAATCTTTATACTCTAAAATAGTGTTCTAACCCAACAAACAAGACTACTCATTCACCCTATGACCGACTACAATTTCATATTGGCTCCATACAATACGAATGAGTATGTACAATTCAATTCTATATCCGGACATGTACCTTGCATTCAGCCCTTTATCGGTTCAAATTTCCTATCCCTTATAAGGAAATCATTTCAATGTGATTTTGACCCTCTTTGAGCGCTACTCGATTTGAGTAAGGTCAATATCTTGACTTTGGCTGTGGGACTAGTACCCTAACCTACACTTCAGATCTTATTTATAATTCAGCAATATGTACATATTTATCTTAATACACATAATTTAATGTGGGTCTACTCCACATCTTGTATCAGCATCAACTCCGAAATATATTTGCAAACATGGTATAAAAACATAGTGGGGCCATTTGTTGAGAATCAATAAGGGACTTTTAGTCCTACATCGGAATATCGAGTATGTAGAGGAGCTAGACTCCCTATAAGTAGTGAAGTAGTCCATCAATAAAAATTATCCAACCATTATTTTTTACATGGTATCAGAGCCATAACCCTCTCTCTCTCTCCACAAAAAAAAACAAAAAAAAATTTCCCCCTTGCCGACCCCCCCTTGCAGCCCCCCCTCGCCGACACCCCCTCGCCGACCCCCGCCTCGCCGACCTACATCAGCGGCCACCCCCGACCACCAGCAGCAGCCCCCTCTTGCCGACACCCCCCCCCTCGCCGACCCCCCCTTGTCGACCTACACCAGCAGCCCCCCCCCTCCCCCCCCGACCACCAGCTGCCCCCCCTCCGACCACCAGCAGCAGCACCCCCCCTTCCCGACCTCCAGCAGCCCCCCTTCCCAAACCCTAACCCTAGCCACCACCATGTCTAACCCTAGCCTTTCCATCTCCTACAAACCCTAGCCGTCCTCTTTTTTTCTAAAAAAAAGACGTTTTTTCGAAGACAGACGGCTGCCAAATGCTTTATTTGCACCAACTCTGTTCCTCGCTTACGCCGTTTGGAACTAACAAATGCTTTATTTGTTATTCCTTCTTCACATCGGAATCTATACAGAGACTGATCATGTCTTCTCTGGTGTCCTGACGTGTTCATTTTACATGCGCGCGCCGGTGCTGGCCAAGTTAGTAGCGCATTCGTAAAGTCTGTGGCGTCGAAGAAGACGACGAAGACGAAGAAGACGACGAAGTTGGGGAAGTTGCCGACTCTGAAGTTGTCGACTCCGACGTCGAAGACGACGAAGAAGACGATGAATAGGGTTCACAGTTGAAGAAGCCATGGATTCGATCAGTGGCAAACTGACGGCCGAAGAGATGAAGGCCTTGGTTGATGATATCTTATCAAAGAGATTAACCGAGGCAACCCCACGTGTGATCCATACTGATGTGGATCCGTCACCTTACAAAATGAGGAAGCTGGAGAAGCTGGAGACGAAGTTGGAAGGAACATCCAACTACTTGAAGTGGTCGCGGCAGGCGATACGGACGCTGAAGGGACGTGGCTTGGTTGGCTATGTCACTGGCCAAGCCAAGGCGCCAGCCGATCACTCCGCAAAGGAGTTTGCTGTTTGGGAGATTGTCAACAACGTAGTGGCTGGGTGGTTGACTGCCTCATTAACCGACCAGGTGTCGGGCAATGTCGAGGCAATGGAGGCTGCTGCTGATATATGGCGGACTCTAAAAGATATGTACTCCGGCTCGGGCAACCCTATGCGGATCTTTCAACTGCAATATGAACTCGATAGGGTGGCCCAAGGCGAATGTACCATCTCTGAGTACGTAGCCCTGTTGAAGAAGTACTGGTCTGATCTGGATCATTATGATCCTCTTGGGATGGAAGATGCACAAGTCGAACCAGCGTTCGCAAAGTACTTTCAGACGTTCCTGGCTTATATTTCGCGGCAGCGTATGATAAAATTCCTGAAGGGACTACACCCTGTGTTTGAGCAGAGACGAAATATCCTCCTATCCCAACCCACGCTTCCGACCTTGGAAGAAGCTATAGCCGTTATGACACAGGAAGAAGCTCGACTGAAGTTGTTGCCCAACAAGGGCTCCTACCAGGGGGAGCAAGCCGAGGTTGAAAAGTCTGCCCTTGCTGCCTTCAACCAACCTCCATCTGTGGGTGGTGTTTGCCACAATTGTGGTGACTCCGGACATTACATCCGATTTTGTCCAAAATCCTTGCGAAATCAGTCTAATGATCGAGAACGGGGTCGTGGAGGCCGACGTGGTAGTAGAGGAGGATATGCTGGTAGAAGGAGAGGACACAAAGCAAATCTGGCGGAGGAAGGGGGCGAGAATCAACTGGCTGAAATAACCCCGCTTGAGCGGGAGTTCCTTGAGAAGTTGCGAGGCACAAAGTTGGGTTCGGCCGACAGTCCTGGGGCGTCTTCTACCTCGGGGGATCATATCACTTGCTTTGCCCAAACCAGCACCGGTAATCCTGCACGTGCTCTTGCATCTGTCCATCAGCCAGGATGGATTATGGACTCTGGGGCATCTCGCCATGTCACGGGATCCCGTGGTGCGTTTCAGGACTATACTCACCTACCATTGCCGGAGAGTATTCAGACCGCTGATGGTACATCCAGCCCTGTCATGGGTAAAGGCACTGTCGCATGCACCCCTTCCATTACTCTAACCAATGTCTTACATGCTCCGTCTTTTTCTGTCAATCTTCTATCAATTAGTGCCATTATACTTGATCTTAACTGTACTGTTTCCTTTGACATTCCTACGGTGACTTTTCAGGAGAAGGGGACAGGACGACGACTTGGGACTGGCACATGGCATAAGGGGCTGTGGTATTTAGACAGGACTGGCATGGACAACGCATTGACATCCTTGGTAGCAGACGCACAACCAGAAGCTTCCTGTCGCAGTGTTGAAGCCGACTTGCTACTTCACCACCAGCGTGTCGGTCATTCCTCTTTTAAAGTTATTAGTCAAATGTATCCGTCCTTATATCAAAGGGCTAATAAAGAGAAGTTATTTTGTAATGCTTGTGAGTTGGAAAAACATACCAGAAGCTCGTATGTGAGCTCGGGGAATAGGAGTTAGTTGCTTTTGACATGATACATTCGGACGTATGGGGCCCTTGTCCTACAACCGGAATTAACGGTTTTCGATGGTTCGTCACCTTTATTGACTGTTATACCCGCGTGACATGGGTCTACCTTATGAAGAATAAAAGTGACGTCCTTGAGGCCTTTCGGGACTTTTATCGCCGGGTGGAAACACAATATGGCGCTAAAATTAAGTGTTTTCGGTCTGACAATGGGACGGAGTATACTAATAAGAGGGTTGCTAAGTATTTTTTCACTCATGGAATACTACATCAAACTTCATGTGCTTATACTCCGGCACAAAATGGTGTGGCTGAATGAAAGAACAGACACCTGCTGGAAGTCGCACGGACGATGATGCTGGCTATGAATGTCCCGAAACACTTATGGGGGCAGGCTATATTGACGGCCTCTTACCTCATCAACAGAATGTCATCTCAAGTATTGGACTGGAAGACACCGTTGGAGATGCTTACTGGGGCAACTACATACACTGTTCCACCGAAAGTTTTTGGATGTGTGTGCTTTGTCCAAGATAATAGGCCAGGCGTTGGCAAACTGGATCCTAGAGCAGTTAAATGTGTCTTTGTCGGTTACACGGCGACTCAGAAGGGATATGCCTGTTGGAGTCCAGTCGAGCGGAAGATGTTTGTAAGCATGGACGTTACATTCAGAGAACTCGGACCATACTATGGTTCGGATGAAGGTTCAGCATTTGGTGACACACCTAACACATATGGTGTTAGATGTGAGGGGGAGATAATAAGCCCAAATGTGGTCGTCGGATCGGTTCCGTGTTCGGTTGTAAAAAACTGGACGAAAGGGGGAGAGCACGGTGACTCGGATACAGAGAATGAAGAAGAAGAAGATACATATGTTACGCAGGGGGAGCAGCAGACAAGGAAAAATGAGCTCCAAGTCTACAGAAGGAGACAACAGAAGTCCAGTATTGTGCCTATGCCGTGCCCTGTGCCTACTGTACCAAGTCCCTCGTCTACTCCTGCTCCAACTCTTGAAGATGTTGCCCCCGCACTGAATCACTCGGATTCTGATGCGGATCTCTCCGACTCGGATGGTATGATCTCTCCACCACCTATTGCTCCCTTAAGGAGATCTTCTCGCATCAATGCGAGTAAGGCTCCTGCTCGTTTTGATGATTACGAACATGACATTGCCAACTTCTTGTCTTATTCTAACATTTCTTCGAATTATCGAGCCTTCATTGCATCGTTAGACTCTACTTCGTTGCCCAAGTGTTGGCAGGAAGCAAAGAAAGATCCAAGGTGGAAAGCTGCAATGATGGAAGAACTTGGGGCACTGGAGAAAAATAAGACATGGGAGCTGGTTCCATTACCCAAAGGGAAGAAAGCTGTGGGATGCAAATGGGTGTACACAGTGAAAGAGACGCCAGAAGGAAAAGTAGAGCGGTACAAGCGAGGTTGGTTGCAAAAGGATTCACACAGTCATATGGCATAGACTATGATGAGACGTTTGTTCCAGTAGCAAAAATGAGCACCGTGAGAACTCTGGTCTCCATTGTAGCGAACTATGGGTGGAAGCTATACCAGCTGGATGTGAAGAATGCCTTTCTTCATGGGGACCTGCAAGAAGAAGTATACATGGAGCTCCCGCCAGGGTGCTACGCGACGGAATCAGACGGAGGGACGTCGCAAGGAAAGGTGTGTAAACTGAAGAAGTCGCTATACGGGCTCAAGCAATCTCCTCGAGCCTGGTTTGACAGATTCAGAAAGGCTGTTACAGGCATGAGATACCGTCAAACAAATACAGATCATACGGTCTTTCTCCAGCATGTAAGAGGCCACATCACTATACTTGCTGTATATGTGGATGATATAGTGATCACAGGTGATGATGAAGTCGAGATCACTAAGCTGAAGTCAAAACTCGCGAAGGAGTTTGAGGTGAAGGATTTAGGAGCGATGAGGTACTTTCTAGGTATCGAAGTGTGTGAAGGCGAACAGGGAATTGTTCTATCACAAAGAAAATACGCACTGGATCTGCTGAAGGAGACAGGGATGCTGGGATGCAAAGCAGCCGTCACTCCAATTGACCAGAAGTGTAAGTTTGGAGCAGAAGCAGGAGAGCCTGTTGATCGTGAAAGATATCAAAGACTTGTAGGGAGATTGATTTATCTGGGACACACTCGCCCTGATATCTCATTTGCGGTGAGTGTAGTGAGTCGTTACATGCATGATCCAAGAAAGGGTCATATGGAAGCTGTATTTCAGATCTTGAGATATCTGAAAGGAACGCCGGGAAAGAGGCTATGGTTTAAGAAGAATGGACGCATAGAAGTTGAGGGATACTGTGATGCAGACTGGGCGAGCTGCATAGACGACAGAAGGTCTACCACGGGATACTGTGTTTTTGTAGGAGGAAATCTGGTCTCATGGAGAAGCAAGAAACAGTCAGTGGTAGCACGGTCGACAGCTGAAGCAGAATACAAAGCAATGGCTCTGGGAGTGTCAGAGTTGCTGTGGGTGAAAGCGTTGCTGACAGAGTTGAAGCTGGACAAGGGAGCCCCATTACGTCTTCTGAGCGATAGTCAAGCTGCAATAAGTATAGCTAACAATCCAGTTCAGCACGACAGAACGAAGCACATCGAGATTGATCGATTCTTCATCAAGGAGAAGCTAGAACAAGGGATACTGAAGATTGACCATGTCCGCTCAGAAGAACAAGTTGCAGACTGTCTGACTAAGGGTCTTAGTTCATTAAGTCTGACGAAGCTATGTAACAAGATGGGGATGATCAATATCTATCGCCCATCTTGAGGGGGAGTGTTGAGAATCAATAAGGGACTTTTAGTCCCACATCGGAATATCGAGTATGTAGAGGAGCTAGACTCCCTATAAGTAGTGAAGTAGTCCATCAATAAAAATTATCCAACCATTATTTTCTACACCATTACACTTGATTGTGACCAAATAATAGCGACCTGCATATGTGTTCATGCAAGCATGACTAAACACAGTTTGTGATGCATAATTACGCACTCTAGCATCTGCAACTGATGATGCATGTCAACTAGCAGACAGGCGTGGCGTGTGTCTAGTATCATGAGTTTAAGTATCAAGGAATATGCAAATTAGGACTGAAACACTGTTGTGTTAAGTCACAGAAATTTCCTTGCAAATTCACTTTTGCCTGAAGGCGTCAAGAACTTTCTTCACAAGTGGTTTATCAGAAGCAATGGCTATGACATGGTATCCGAACTTTCTGGCAAGACAACCCTAAACCAACTTGATGGAAGGAAGCCACCTTTTTGCATATACAGGTTTAAACTCGTGCAACACTAACAGCTCTCCATAATTGTCCTTGACCTGAAGATTTGGGTAAAGAAACAAAAAGAACAGTTACTAAAAGGAGCTTCTAGCTTTTGGAGAATGCTGGAAACAAATGAAAGTAATAGAAAGTCGTCGCAGATGTGTGACATGTGTCTATATTCTTAATTTCTGTTGTTTATTATCTTAGTCTTCGTCTTTCTTTTCTTTTTCTCATTCACATACTGCCCAATTTTAAGGTTTGTATTGGTTGTATATTTGGTGTGCAGTAACCAGCCCAGAGGACACAGCGGAACAGTGCAAATCTATATTCCTGGGGAAGCAAATTGCAGATGCGTAAACTCCTATCAGAGCTTGTGACTTGAAAAAGAGTTTGTACTCATTCTAGTGTCTTCGGTATGTAATATAGTTTACAATTGTGGAAGTGTTGACATTTATCCATTTGTAATGAATAATTCGTTACTGGTAATAAGAAAATAATGGGCATTCTGGTCACCATTTTCCCTGCAAACTAGCAACTGTATTTGTAACTGAAGGTGCAAAATTCCTGTTGTGTGAAAGCTGCTTTATGTGCGAAAATGTAATTTTGGTTCTTGTAAGAGAAAACTCTGTTATTTATTAGGGTTTTATTTAGTTTAGGGTCTCGTATAATAATAGAAATTCGCGTTTATATAGGTCTCATTGTCTAGAAAAGAATTTGGGTCTCATTCTAATGGTTGACTTGGATTCACCGTCCAAAATGGACACATAAACGCAAGTTTTTAATATTATACAAGATCTCGAAACTAAATACAAATATGCCAGAGTTGTGTGACTTGAATTATTTAGTTTTGGAATAATTTAGCAAATACTCCCATTCCAAATGTTGAAACTAGCATATGCCTCCAATATTTTTTTTAATTAGCAAATGTCCCCATTTTTAGTATGGAAAAGTAAAAAAATTAAGATATACCCCCACTTTTTATTTTATTTTCTCCTTCTGTTTTACATGGGAGTTGGGGTATTTGCTAGATAAAAAAAAAATTGTGGAGGTATATGCTAGTTTTAACATTTGAAATGTGAGTATTTGCTAAATTATCCCTTTAGTTTTTTCATGATCAATCGAAAATGAAACTTGTAACACTGTTGTTTACTTCTATTATGATCTCATCAACCACACAACCGTCTAGAGTTCTGAAGTTATAAGCATTCAATAATGCAACCGGAACGAGAAACATCTGATGATATACTCGATGTTCATGAAGTCATTCACATCCAAACTGCCGTAAGGAGAGTTGTGTGGCTGCTGAGATCAGAATATAAGTAGACAACATGATCTCAAGTCTTATTCTTGATTGGTAATGACAAAACTAAATAATCCAAGTCACAAAATTCACATCATGTAAAAATAAATAACCCGAGTTACACAACCATCACATATTTTTGTTTAATTTTAGGATATAATATTCAAAATTTACGTTTATGTTTTCATTTTGGATGGTCAGACAAGTTAACTATTATGACGAGATCCAAACCCTATTCTGGACAACTTGGAGGCATAAAAGTAAATTTCTAATATTATACGAGATCCTAAAATTAAGTAATCTATTTATTAGTCTTAGGAGAACTTCCACGAAGGAGACATTCTCTTCTATATATGTACTCAATTTTTACCAAAATAAAATAGATCCATGGTTACTTGTCGGTCTAGATCGTTTGTCAAACCTTAGTCGTCGATTCCAAACCAAGGTGTCACTATCAAGCCCTAGCCACAATGGCAGAACTTTCCTTGGACTAGGGTGGGCTCCAGCCCACCAATTTTTTTTCCTATGTTTTTTTTTTATATTATATGAGTTAGTCCACTCCATCACTCTTCCTAGCCCATCCAACAACTACCTCTAAGTGTAAATTTCTTTCTGGGTAAATTTTAGAAAACATCCACAGAGTTTTGCATTATATCACTAAAGTTATTTTTTATTAACAATCACATTCGCCACAGGGGCTCCTAACACTTGTCTTAAAATCCACATGGAATTTGAACCGTCTCAAAAAAGGACGATAATACCCCTGAAATAATAATTATCTTACTTCTCTATTATTCATTTAACCTAACTTCTAAATTCTAGTTATTTATTTTATGGCATCTTTCTCCTCTCTTATTCTCATATTGTTCTTTATGCCGCAAACACTTTACCACTCCGTTAGTTCTTTTTCAAAATTTATCAATCTCAGTTGAACAGTTCTTTATTATACTTTTACTTGTAGTCTATGTTCAACTGAGATTGATAAATTTTGAAAAAGAACTAACGGAGTGGTAAAGTGTTTGCGGTGATGGTTATTTATAAAGCACAACCCTCCATTGTTAGGGAACGTCACTTTTTTTTTGTAACTATATCCCAAAATGTTCTTTTAAATTTGTTAGAGGCAACACATAGTTAAGTACAAATTCAATTTATTCTCTACAAAATTTAGATTAATAATTTACTAATAGATATTTTCTAAAGTTTAGTACCCAAAATTAGGGATTCCAACATCAAAAATGGACAATCCCATTAGAAGAGACACAGGACTGCCGTTGTTTCAAACTTCAAATTTAGGCTTCCCAAATTTATAAGTCTCTTATATCATCCATCGTCTCAAACTACAAATTAACGATCTTGCTCTTATAATTCGTACACAGACACTTGATTCCAACTTTCATCTAGTATAACTGATTTAGCCATGCTTTTCTTCGAAAAAAGAAAGTAAAAAAATTCATTGGAAAAGTTATGCCTTTTATATATTACTCCGTTAGGGACAACGTTAACTCACTCCCAAAAAGAACATCACAACTTGAGCGTATGCCAATCAATTAGCCAATGGCATTGGCCACTAACTTCCCATACATAGAAAGATTGAAAATAGATAGACCCAACATCATTTGATGCAAACACTCCAATCCAGTCAACAGAATGTCTGCCAAGATAAAGAATGTTCCTCAAATCACTAAAAAAGGAAAGGCTCCACAAAGGGAGGGCGGAGCAAAAGTGCCCAAGGCCTAAGTGGGGGAGCAAACCCTTACTTGCGGTGGGGGAGTCCACTCTACGGTGACCATTATGAGTTCGAAGGCGAGCAAACCCACTCATTTTATTCCAATCTCATAAGTTATGAGATTATTGAGCCACATTAGTTGACATGCAGCGTGAGCCACATGTCATGCACAAGATTTTTCGTCACAAATATGCATAATCTTTCACGGACCAAAATTTTGCTAGAAGCTTCCGAAATCCTCCAGAATGTGATGAAGGCTTCTTAAAGATCTATAAAGTTTCCATAGTTTTCTAGATATTTTAGAGTCTTCCTTAGAAATATCTAGGACCTAGAATAATTCCTGAAAAATTATGTTTCCAGAAATTTCATGTAAACCCTATGACGCCCTAAAAATAAGTGGGAGGCTCATTTGTGCCTCATCGCCCAAAAACTCTATCTAGTATAGTAAATTTTTCAATCTCTCTCTCTCTCTCTCTCTCTCTCTCTCTCTCTCTCTTTTGTTCCGCATTATTCTTATTCTCTTTTTAGCAATCTAGCTAAGCGTTTGAGAAAGGCTAGTACGGATCTTCAAGTAAGAAGCTTGTGAAGGCTGGTATCTATTTTCGAGTAGAAATTTTGTGCGACACATATATCAAAATGTAGGCAAAAATACTAAATCCGTGACACACGCAGCTCTATAATCAGTTTCGACGTGCATCCTCTGCCATAAGATTAAAACTCGATTTCACATCGCACTAAGTAAAGAATATAAAAGGGGAAGGAAAAAAAAAGGTCTTCATCATCGATGTCATATCAAGATGCATTGTATTCCTATACCCACATAAAAGATTATGAGAAAATTTGAGTGACACCCCACTTTATTTATCCAAATTTAAGGTGCACCCCACACAACTACAAGAATGTAAGGTACCCATCACATTTGACGAAAATCGTCCTCTATTGACGGTCAACCCCTTTGACCGACATTTATGAACGAAAATACCCTTCCTAAACTCCTACCCCATCCCTATCGACCCCCCTCCGGCCATAGCCCCCCCTCTCCGGTTAACAACCGATCCTCCCCTCTTCTCTGGCCACTACCAACCCCCCCACCCTCCCACGCACCACCCTCTCTTCTCCGGCCACCACCAACCCCCGCCCCCACTCCACCCCCGCCTCCTTCCTTCTCCGACCGCTGCTGCTTCCGCGCGTCGCCGCCGTCGCTTCTGCTGCCACTGCTTGCCGCCGCCGCTGCTGCTATTGTCGGCTGCTGCTGCTGATGCTATAGCTGTTGCTACTGTTGCTGCGACGGCGATGGCGGGGAGGGTGGTAGCCGGGGGCATCGTGGGCGATGCACGGGGGGGGGGGGGGGGTGGTTGGTGGTGGTGTTGGTGAAGGTGGTGGTGGTGATGGTGAAGGTGGTGGAAATGGTGGTGGTGGTGGTGGTGTTGGTTATGGCAGAGGGTCGAACGACACGGTGGAGGGCGAGCCGAGCACAGCTGGAGGAGGCGGGTGGTTGATGCGGGGAAGAAGACAACGAACAAGGAGGTATTTTTGTAAAAAAAATTGGATCAACCCAGTTGACCGTTCATATTGGACGAAATCTGTCAAAAGTGGAGGGTGAATTATATTAGTGTAAAACACTGAAGTGTACCTTAAATTTGAATAAATAAAATGGGGTGCTACTCAAATTTTCTTAAAGATTATTACAACCAAGTGTGTATATATACTTGTCATGCTTATTTTCACTACCAAAATACAGACAAATAGCGACTGAATTATTAGCGACGGACAACTCAGTCGCCTATTAGCGATTGAAAGGCGACTGATAGGCGACGGTGTAGTTTATTAAAATATATCATAACTTTAGCGACTAACTAGCGACATGGTAGCGACGGATAATGTATAATGACGTACTAGCGACGGCAGAATCCGTCGCTACGTTTCAGTAAAAATCGAAAGAGGGTTTTATTTTTATTCTGAATTTTTTTAACAAAATTATACTCTCTTCCCCCCTCTCTTCCCCGATCACCCGACCCCTCCGGCGTGCCCCCCCTCCGGCGACCCCCCTCCGCCGACCCCCCCTTCAGGTACTCTTTTTTCCTCCTCTCCCTCTCATTTTTTCCCTAATTTTTAGATTTTTGCATTTCTTTTGCTTATTAGGGTTTCGATTATGGGCGAGGGGTTTCGATTAGGTTTCGATTAGGGGCGAGGGGTTTGTGTGTATAATCATTTGAATCACAAACATGTATTATTTTATATGGTTCTGTCGAAATCGACCTACTATGGGCAGGCCAATGTGAGGCTTGGCTAAGGCCATATTAGCCAGTACCCTTTGGCAGCAGGTAAGGGCAGAGCCACATGCCTGTATTGCCGACCAGTGCAATAGGGATACTTTCCAGTGTTGCACAGGTAAGGGTGAGGGCTATATTAGACAAGGTGTGTGTCAAAGCCTTGATTGAGTATCAGTGAAGCTTGGATTGGGGTTAGTAAGGTTAGGAGAATAGAGCATAGCAGTAGCAGTATCATGAAAAGAGGATAGGGAGTTTGTGAGCTAGTTAATTTTTGTACGTATAATAGGTAGATCAGTCAATAGAATGTATCAGTTAGTGAGCTGGGTTGTGAGTAGTGTCAGTGAGCAATAGATGAGAGAGGGATGGACTGATACCCATGTGTATCAGTAAAGGGGTGTGTGTGTGTGTGTGTGTGTGTATGTGAGTTATATATTTTGTATATATTCCGTGTGTGTGTGTCCTCAATGGGACTGATACATGGAATTAGTTTGGGTTCCTATGTGTCAGTAGGTGAAGGTTTGGAGGGCTTATCCCTATTTTCAGATGTAAAGAGAGGGAGAACAGAACAGTAGTGAAATGCCTCCTACAGTAGTGCCTTGTGCACTTGCTCAAGTGCAGGGGACAACAGGTCGGGTCCCTTCATAAGCAAGGTAGCAACAGAAAATATAAGAAGGAGAGAACATCAGTTAATGTGGGGTGTCCACCTAAATGAGTGCCTATATATATATGGGCATGAGTTGTTATCAGAGGTAATATGACAGGTAAGTTTTAGGAATAGGGAAGTTTTAGGAATAGGGATTTCTATATGAGCTAGAAGAGAGAGGGAATCAGTTTTGAAGGGAATTCAAATAGTGAAGGGGGTTCCAGGTTGGACACATGCTTGGTATGCCTATGCAAATTGCTCGAGTGATGAGGAGACTTGGTCATGTGGAGTAGGATATTAGGTGAAGGATGTGTGAGTAAAAGAAAGAGAGTGAAGGGGGGAGTGCAACATCAGTTGTACTGATGTTGGCCATTGGCCATAGGCTTTTAGACTTCGTGGGCTCACTGTCTTTGACAGTGAGTGAAGTATCAGAGGGTGAAGGATTCAATCAGTGTATTATTGTTTAGTATATCAGTGAAATCAGTGCCCTCTTAGTGTTTATGTGAGTATTAGATATAAAGAGGTTTTGGGAGTTAATCTTGTGAGAGACCACTAGTGTATCAATCCTATAAGAGGAGGGCTCGATTAGAGTAGCTGTTTTATTTTAGAGAGTGGTTGTTGACTGATATGGAGTGGTGTGGGGATGTTGTGAAGTCCATACATAGTTGTAACATAGGCTTGGCAGTGTGTGCTTGTGTTAGTGTCTATAGGTGCCATCTGTTCAAGTATGTGTGTGTACATGTGACACTAAGGTATCTCATATCAGTAAAGTTCCTAAATGAGTGGCCCTATGTGTTGCATCTAGCAGCATAGGTTTGGTTCTCTGTAGCAGGAAAGAGCCAAGTTTGGCTCTATTTTTAGGCCATATTGGCCATAGGCCAATATTTTAGACCAGTATCTTGGCACAAGCCAGTATCTTGGAAAAGGGACATTGGCTATTTGGCATATAAGATTTTAGGAGAGGGTGTGTCTGTAGTGCCTCGTCCCTACATCGTGCCCCATTTTCGTCCACGGGGTGCGCGAGAAAAGAACACTGTCGCTATCGATTCGGTCGGGACCGATAGGTCAGAATCGGCCGAGTCGATCGAACGGGAACGGTTGAATTAAGATCCATTCTATGTTATAGAATAGTTTCTTCGGAACCAAGTCCCATATTCAGCGGGTTGTCCCTCGAGGATTGGCTCTGCGGCTGAGTCGGAAGAGACCTCCCGTTGCTCGGGTTTTCATGCCGCACTTGATTTGGCTTTGGCTTTGGTTTCTTGAATACGTTTTTCGTGAATGTTTTCGATGGGTTTTCGTGACGTATTTTCGAGCTTCGCATTCATATCGAATATCCTTGAATTATACAGTGTTCTAATCAGTTGCTTATGCGATTGCAGGTGATCGCGAAGGCGACGTCAGCGCAGCCAACCGGTCGCTCGCTTGAAGCAAGCCTAAGGCAAGTGGCTGACCTCCTTCGTCTCGTCCCTCTACTTCAAAACTTAATATGTGAAGTAAATGAATGCTTGTCATAATAGTGTAGAATCAAAGAAATCGTGGCACGATTCTTCACGAAACACTTGCTATCAAACTGCCGGTTTTGAAAATAGAAAACGTGGTTCTTACGCAAATCCACTTAGCATATGCAAAACCATGAATGAATCGATTAACGTTTATCACAATAATACGGTCAAGTAAGCAAATCAACTAAGTTCAAAGGAAAACGGTCATTGGACAACTTGTCGACAAGGTGAAGTTTCCTCGAACGGTTGCCTAGGCCAAGGGACCGATTCTGCCCGGGAAGAATGAGTATAGGAGCGCCAACCCTTCATCGGCATGAGTTATGCGGGCACTTTCGCACAGGGCTCGCTACCCGACGCGAAAGGGGCATCGTCTAACCAATGCTATAGTCCGCGATGGCTTGACATTGCCAGTAGCCTTCATACCCCTTCACTGCTTAACAGGTGCACGAGATACAGGATGAATATGATAGTTGCTTAATGATATCCAGTTTCATATGCTTGCCTCAAAACATGTTAACATGCAAATTGAACTGGATGGTTAGAAAGATCATTGAAATAGCTAGCTAACATGTTTACAAAACTTCTTGAATCAAATGCAGAGCTTGAATTTAATTAGCCATTTGCCAGTACATATGTTTCGTGCTGATCCTCGCTCTTTGCAGGTCCCGCGAACCAGGAAGGACGCGCCAGCTAGTTCGGCGACGTTCGTGATTTTGAAGCTTCGGCCGTGCGTCGAAGACTTTCTCTGCGACTCCACTTTTGAAGGCTCTCGACAGTCCAAGGAAGATGACTCAGCGTCCCTCCCATCCAGGTCACTGGAGTACTTTGTGTATATTGAGGGATGCGTACAATGTATGGAACGGCTATCTCATCGGCACTCTTTTGTAATCGAGTCATGTTGTAGCCCGTGTGACAATGAGTCTTGTATCGGAGTCTGTAAAAGATGTTTATTATCAATAAAGATCAAGTTTTCTTTACTTATTGTGTGAATCAATTTATCTGTGTACTCTCTTAGATCTCGTGTCTCGGATTACCTTATGACTAGGCCTTGTGTGATCGCAAATTAGGTTCGTACGGTATCACGCCCGGGGGACGACTATCGATTCGACAAAATCGGGGCGTAACATAATGGTACCATAGCACGGCTTTACGTCCTTGGCCTCCAATGTCGAGTTCTAGTCTCCAACCGTTGACCTCGTGTCGATGAGATGAGTTGTTCCATACGCTGAACCCAGGATATTTTCCGAAACTAACGAGAGTTTCTTTCTTTTCCCTGCAGTTACGGGAGCTCAGGCGGAAGACGAGACGAGTGCTTCCAGCGGCTCGAGTGCTTCTAGACCCGGGCATTTCGTCAACCCAACGGGAATGACGCCTACCATAGCCGGACCTTCCGGCGACCCGATGCAACGTATGCTGCAGATGCTTGAAATACAGCAACGTCAAAACGAGCTCCATCGTCAGCAAGCGGAGGCTCGTCAGACTCAATTTGAGAATCGGTTCGAGGCTCAATTCAAGCGCAGCAGCAGCAGCTGAATACCCTCCAGCAGATTGTATAGTCGGTCGTGGGCAACAACAACAATTCAACGATGACGCATGCCGTGACCCAGCCTGCGGTTCGATCTGTAACACCCAGTTTTCTAAAATGAGGGTAATTTTGAAAATTTGTATTTTAATTTATTTAATTATGATATTTAAGTAATAATATAATTTTTGATAAGTTTTAATCATTTTTAAAATATTTAAATCATGGCTTATAATTTTGGTGTTTGACTAGTGTAACCTTGGAGACTGTCGACCTAGAGCCTAGCCATGTGATTAGGATGTTTTGATTAGTACATTTTAGCCTTGAGGATATTTTGGTCATTTTAGAATTTATTCGAATTTATGGAAATTTTTAGGAATTATTTTGGAATTGTTTGGACTAGGTTGACTTTGACTAGTTTTGACCCTTGTAGACCAACCTAGAAGCTAACCCTAGTTAGTATAGGCTTGGTTAGGTTATATGACTCTAGTCTAACCTAAGCTAATCCTTGGTTTGGTCATTAGACTCTAGTTAGCAATAGGAATTAGATAGTCGTAAGTCATGGCTTATGATTTAGAACCATTAATAAATCATTTTAACTCATAGCCTTGTAGTTTGGCCCAAAGCCCAAAATAGCAAAACCCTAAGCCCTAGACTAAGTGGCCAGCCACCACCCCTATCCACATTAGGAACATCACCCTATAAATACTCTCCTAATTTTTAGGGTTGCCTCTTTCTTAGGAAAGCTCAAAGTTTAAGGAAAGGTTTGTTCCTACTTCTTTTAATCCCTAGATTCCCATTCCATTTCCTTTTTCATTCAAATCTCTTCCATAGGGTTCTAATATACCTATTCTTGCTGATTTTGAAGTTTCATTTCAGTTTGTTGTGATTTGAGTGGATTGGGACATCAAGGAGAAGAGCTCTAGAAAGGGGGTTTTTATAGAAAGTTCAAGAATAGGTAACTTCTCCATTTCTCCATGAAATTCTAGTTTTATTGCATATCTAGGGAGCCCTAGGCCTAACCTAACTGTAGGAATAGGAAACCCTAGATTTTGGGTCCATTTCGTGTCCTATTTGGACACGTATCAGTGTCCCTATGAATGTGTTTGTGAAAATGCCACAGAGGAACTTTTGTGTTATTTTTGAGATTTTTTTTGAATGGAAAATTGTGTTTTGATGTCGCTTACACGATTGTGATTTACTGGGATGGATTCGTGCACGTGTCGTTTTGGACACGCGTGCACATGTGCTGCACACGCTCGCGCGCGGCCTGGCGGATCCCCTGCTACTCGGGGTCTCCACAGGACACGACACGGCGAGTTTTGACACAAAACTTTGGGGGATCCTTGGGGCACCCACTGACACGCCACGTGTCAAGTTTCAGGGGCCCACGTGGCGTGTTGAGGGAGTTATTCCCGTTGCACTGGTCGCTACTGTCGGTTCCAGTCAGTTTTTCTTGACACTGATACGCACGTGTAAGTTGGACACGCGAACACTAGGACACGGTGTAGGTCGACCTAGTCCTAGCCCTAGTATAGGTATACACGTGTGCACGAGCACGTGGCCTAGTTCGTGCTGTGTCGTGTGCACGACACGCGTGCACACGTGCACGATACAGTGCACTGAAACAGTGCCTGTGTGCACTGTTTCGAGTATTGATCACTTGGACACGTTTGTGTCCACTTTGGTGGACACAAACATGTTGTATGACACATATATACTGTGTATGAACATTACCAACTCTTTATTTTGATTTTTAATGATTTTTCATTAGGTAATTGTCAATTTACCAATTTATGATACTAGGTATCATTTTTCTGAATTCCAGTTTTCAGAAATCTAAATTAGACACCTATTTAACCTATTTATTACTGCTTAAATATTGATTTTAGTCCTATTTAGTGTTCTCCTATAGGTAATCTACCTATGTGTCGATTTTGGTGTATTTTGGTGGTGTGTGGGAATCAAATGAGGATTTATTGAAAACTGGAAAACTGGAATGCAGTTTTCTGAAATTGAGTTTAGTTTTCAGTTTTGATTTTGTTTTGATTTTCCTTTCCTCTACTGTTGCTGTGCTTTTGTTTCTTTTTTTCTGTTCAGTCCAACACAGTTTTCACCCACACACTGAAACACTCTTTCACTCACACATACACACACATCACAGTTACACACTAGTCCCTCATCATACACACACACACCCACATTTTATTCATGTTCTCACATCACACACACACACACACATTTTTCCTCATCCTTGACAGTTTACACACACACACACACACACACACACACTTATACTCTCTCTCTCTCTCTCTCTCTATATATATATATATATATATATATATATATATATATATATATATATATATATATATATATATATATATACTAGTCATAACCCGTGCCCATAGGGCATGGTTCATTTAAGGTATTCCCCCTCAAAATCTTGGACCCCCAATTTTAAATGAACAATAATAATTATGAGGCCCCCACTCTCAATAATGCTCATCCACGACCATTATGAGTGCAAACCCCACTCTTTGGATTCCCCATAAAATCCCACTCTCAATAATGCTCATTCCCCATAAAACCCCACTCTCAATAATGCTCATCCACAACCATTATGAGTGCAAACCCCACTATTTGGATTCCCCATAAAATCCCACAACCATTGATTCACCAAGATTAAATCCCAACCACTCTTTATCTTGGTACAGTCAGCCCTAGGATTCAAAAACCTTTGTGTTTTGTATAATAGATATTCCCTAGTCTTCATATAGGCAAGTTTATGTATATAGTATGTATACATATATAATATATGTAATGTTACCTATATGCATGTATGTGTATTCTATATAAGTTGTGTAGGCTATATTACATTAAATAGCCATATCAATATGTGTATTCCTATGTTAGAGAATGTAATTATATCCATGTGTATTATATATTAGATATATATATATATATATGTGTCATATGTATGGATGTTTTGTAGGTTGTTTAGGCATGGTATTGCCTTGGCCTATGGCCTAGTCTCTTAGCCTATGGTTGTGTTTGCTTAGCTAGTGAGCCTAGATTTGACTTGTGTAGTCTTGTTAGACCTAGAATAGACTAGTTAGACTAGTATAGGCTAGTTTGACCTAGTTTAGACTTGTTAGACCTAGTTGGACCATAGTTGACCTAGTTTGACTTCTAGGGTTGACCAGAGTTGACTTTGGCCTAGATTGACCTAGACTCATGTAGAGTGCATAGTAGAACTTTATTTTACCATTTTAGACTTGTTGTGACTTGTACTGTTCTATAGGAGATAGACACCGCTCCTCGGACAGTATATTCTTTTCAGACACTCGGGAGATCAGGCGAGTACATTCTCTGACCATTTCATACTTGTCTGGATTTACATTCTTGCTCTAGATTACTGTACTTGATGCTGACACGTTGTTATCACGGATTGGTACTATATGAATCTTCTTTTGGGATGTTATCCCCTTGTACTCAATAAATACATATTGTGATGTGCATTTCACTTACAAATTATATTTATTGAATACCCATATCCTTGTATACTCATTGTGCATATTGTACTCTCATTATCACATGAGTCCCAGGGATAGACCATTGTACACTATTGTATAACATTGTACAACTATTGTATAACATTGTATATCTATTGTATAATATTGTACATCCATTGTATAACATTGTACACTATTGTATAAGATAACGTAACTGGAGTGGATCCTTGTGTATTGATTGGGGAGGGGGAGTAGAATTGGTTATGTACTCAAATCCTATTGTACAACATTGTATAACTATTGTATATGTCTATTGTACACCCACATACAATGGAGTTACCATTGCATTTTTCTAGACCGTTTACATAACCATATTGTACTCTAAATCACAGTAGGCTTACAGTTCTTACTTATCATATATAGATATTTCCTGTTATTAAATCTCTACTGTTTTTCATATACATTCTTCTTTCAGCGTTTCATGTACCTTACTCTATTGCATGCTTTATATTTCCTAAGATGATATGAACTGCGTGAGATATTTTGTACTCGCTCCTGTCCTGACTGGACCTGTTGAAAATATTACAGAGGATGAGGATGAGGCCTGCATAGACACTTACTATGGGACAACTGTAGATGACATGTGTGACCCAGATTTCCAGCCTGATCCCCTAGCTTAGAGACTGAGGCTCCCTAGTCTAGGTTTTACTATTTCTGTCTTCTGAGATCTGATTGTTTATATTCTTTCATTTTCAGTATTAGAGACTTGTATTGAGTTGGATGTTCTGTTTTGTATGGCAGTAGACACTTAGACTCTCCCTCTGATTGTATCCTGTGGATCTTTTATTCCAGTATTTATCTATCTATCTTTTATTTTATCATTCTGCCTTAGATGTGATTGAGACTGTATACTGCTATGTTACCTCCATTCGGAGTGTATATACTGTACAGGTACCTTTATATTATTAGATGATTGACCTAGGACAACGTTCTACCGCCGACACTGCGGCGTAGGCTGGGCGTTGTTACGTTCTCGTGCCCTCACAGTGGGTGCGGGTCGTGACATGTTTTTAGTGGTGGCCCATGCAGGTCGAGTTTATGTAGTGGTATTCGAACTAGAGTATCACTACAGCCTGCAGTAGGATTAGGATATTCTTGAGGTACTCAATCACATTAGGAAAAGCTCTTAACCTGATTCTTGTTATCAAATTCTTGCTACTTTAATACTTCCTTTTGAAATAAACTGTCCTCTCTTGATTTATCGCTTCTTTCTCAGCAATTGATACCCTTGTTTGATCTGTCTTCAGGATGGTGGAGACGCGGTTACAGCGTGCCATTCATGGAGATACTGTAGAGGGGACTGCTACCTCTCAGCCAGTTCAGCAGGGTCGGGAGGCTACAGCTCCTGCCACCTCTGCTCATATTGGGACTTCAGCAGCAGCATCGGAGGGTATGCCTTCACCATTTCGGGGGCAGGACCCAGTCATTCCGGAGGTGCCTTTCCAGCAACCGCCGCCTACAGGACACGTGGATGCGGCACAGATGTTTGCGTATTTTCAGCAGTTTATGGAGATGCAGCAGACCCGGCAGGAAAGGGGCATAGAGCTGGCCATTACGACAGTCGCAGCTCGACCAGTGGTGCAGCAGCCGAAGACACCGGGGATAGAGCAGTTCCAGAAGATGAGCCCCAGAGACTTCCTGGGGACAGAGGGGATCCTATATGCTGATGAGTGGATCGAGCATATAGAGGAGATCTTTCGCCTGGCCCGGATACCGACAGATCTCCAGATAGAGGCAGCAGCTAGCCGGATGCGAGATCTTGCTCGTACCTGGTATCAATCAGACCCCAGGGTAGGGGTAGCTGGACAGACTTGGGAGGAGTTCAAGGGCTTCTTCAAGAAGAAGTTCTTTCCAGATTCAGCGCTTCGAGCCTTGGAGTCGCAGTTCGAGAGCTTGGTTCAGGGGAGCCTATCAGTGGAGGAGTACGCTGGGGAGTTCGGCCGCCTCAGCAGATTCGTGGATGGTTTGAGCGAGGCGGCGAAGGCCCAGAGGTTCCGGAAGGGTCTGGTCAAGGAAGTCAAGTCCTTGACCAAGGGCAATAGGGATGCCACTTTTGAGAAGATTTTGACGGGAGCCTTATTGGCGGAGGATGATCTTGAGCTTAGGCTCAAGAGGGGGCGAGACCCAGTTGGGGACAGCAGCAGCGGAGGACCGGCCAAGAGGCCGCACGTACAACATCAGTTTCAGCAGCAGTATCAGTAGCCGATGGTCTACTTCCAGCAGCAGCAGCAGAGGCCTGTTCAGTATCAGAGACAGAGACATGTGCGGTATCAGCAGGCACCTAGGCAGCAGCTGAATACTGTGTGCAACTTCTGCAAGAAGCAAGGCCATGGGTGGGACGACTGTAGGAAGAGGCTGTACATGTGTTTGCTTTGCGGTTCAGCGGAGCATCAGTGTAGAGAGTGTCCCAAGAACCCGACATCATTGGCTCAGATAGCACCAGGAGCTAGGGCTCCAGCAGGGCAGCAGAGGGGACCACCATTGCCGACTCAGTAGTAGAGGTTCGTCCAGCATCAGCAGCAGGCCAGGGGAGGCCCGCCAGGGCGAGCTTTCGCCATGACAGTCGAGGATGCTCAGACAGTAGGAGGGGTGCTTGCAGGTTCGGATCTTCTCGATTCCAATTCCACCTTATCTCATTATACCTATCTTGAAATTCAGTTCCATCTATTCCTATCTGTTTCTTCATTGTTGATAAGTTTGATCTGGTGTTTCATTATAATTCAATTTTTTTCGGAGGTAGATCGTATGGGCTAGGTCGCCTCGATTATGAGATTTTAGAATCCTCTAGGGTCATGCTAGCAGGCATAGTGAGGACATATAGTCGGATTATGGACGTATTTCTTGGGTGTGAGAATTTAAGGTTTTCGCTGCCAAGCGCGCGACAATGCAAAAATTTTAAATACCATAATTCTAGAGGTATGCACCATAGTTGAGGACTCTGTGATTATCGTAGCCTTGCTCACTGGCATGACAGAGATTCTGAGTATCATGGTTTTGGACAGACGCATATGATTATCTGACGGTATGTTTGAGACTCTGATTGTGGGGTGTTTGACCTAGAAGGACTGCTACCATTTTAATTTTGAGGACGAAATTTTTCTAAGGTGGGTAGACTTGTAGCACCCAGTTTTCTAAAATGAGGGTAATTTTGAAATTTTGTATTTTAATTTATTTAATCATGATATTTAAGTAATAATATGATTTTTGGTAATTTTTAATCATTTTAAAACTATTTAAATCATGACTTTGATTTTGGTGTTTGACTAGTGTAACCTTGGCGACTGTCGACCTAGAGCCTAGCCATGTGATTAGGATGTTTTGATTAGTACATTTTAGCCTAGAGGATATTTTGGTTATTTTAGAATTTATTCGAATTTATGGGAATTTTTAGGAATTATTTTGGAATTGTTTGGACTAGGTTGACTTTGACTAGTTTTGACCCTTGTAGACCAACCTAGAAGCTAACCCTAGTTAGTATGGGCTTGGTTAGGTTATATGACTCTAGTCTAACCTAAGCTAATCCTTGGTTTGGTCATTAGACTCTAGTTAGCAATAGGAATTAGATAGTCATAAGTCATGGCTTATGATTTAGAACCATTAATAAATTATTTTAACTCATAGCCTTGTAGTTTGGCCCAAAGCCCAAAATAGCAAAACCCTAAGCCCTAGACTAAGTGGCCAGCCACCACCCCTATCCACATTGGGAACATCACCCTATAAATACTCTCCTAATTTTTAGGGTTGCCTCTTTCTTAGGAAAGCTCAAAGTTTAAGGAAAGGTTTGTTCCTACTTCTTTTAATCCCTAGATTTCCATTCCATTTCCTTTTTTATTCAAATCTCTTCCATAGGGTTCTAATATACCTATTCTTGCTGATTTTAAAGTTTCATTTCAGTTTGTTGTGATTTGAGTGGATTAGGACATCAAGGAGAAGAGCTCTAGAAAGGGGGTTTTTATAGAAAGTTCAAGAATAGGTAACTTCTCCATTTCTCCATGAAATTCTAGTTTTATTGCATATCTAGGGAGCCCTAGGCCTAACCTAACTGTAGGAATAGGAAACCCTAGATTTTGGGTCCATTTCGTGTCCTATTTAGACACGTATCAGTGTCCCTATGAATGTGTTTGTGAAAATGCCACAGAGGAACTTTTGTGTTATTTTCGAGATTTTTTTTGAATGGAAAATTGTGTTTTGATGTCGCTTACACGATTGTGATTTACTGGGATGGATTCGTGTACGTGTCGTGTCATTTTGGACACGCGTGCACATGTGCTGCACACGCTCGCGCGCGGCCTGGCGGATCTCCTGCTACTCGGGGTCTCCATAGGACACGACACTGCGAGTTTTGACACGAAACTTTGGGGGATCCTTGGGGCACCCACTGACACGCCACGTGTCAAGTTTCAGGGGCCCACGTGGCGTGTCGAGGGAGTTATTCCCGTTGCACTGGTCGCCACTGTCGGTTCCAGTCAGTTTTTTTTGACACTGATACGCACGTGTAAGTTGGACACACGGACACTAGGATACGGTGCAGGTCGACCTAGTCCTAGCCCTAGTATAGGTGTACACGTGTGCACGAGCACGTGGCCTAGTTCGTGCTGTGTCGTGTGCACGACACGTGTGCACACGTGCACGATACAGTGCACTAAAACAGTGTCTGTGTGCACTGTTTCGAGTATTGATCACTTGGACACGTTTGTGTCTACTTTGGTGGACACAAACTTGTTGTATGACACATATATACTGTGTATGAACATTACCAACTCTTTATTTTGATTTTTAATGATTTTTCATTAGGTAATTGTCAATTTACCAATTTATGATACTAGGTATCATTTTTCTGAATTCCAGTTTTCAGAAATCCAAATTGGACACCTATTTAACCTATTTATTACTGCTTAAATATTGATTTTAGTCCTATTTAGTTTTCTCCTATAGGTAATCTACCTATGTGTCGATTTTGGTGTGTTTTGGTGGTGTGTGGGAATCAAATGAGGATTTATTGAAAACTGGAAAACTGGAATACAGTTTTCTGAAATTGAGTTTAGTTACAGTTTTGATTTTGTTTTGATTTTCCTTTCCTCTACTGTTGCTGTGCTTTTGTTTCTTTTTTTTCTGTTCAGTCCAACACAATTTTCACCCACACACTAAAACATTCTTTCACTCACACATACACACACATCACAGTTACACACTAGTCCCTCATCATACACACACACCCACATTTCATTCATGTTCTCACATCACACACACACACAAACATTACACACACACATTTTTCCTAATCCTTGACAGTTTACACACACACACTTATACTCTCTCTCTCTCCCTCTCTCTCTCTCTCTCTATATATATACACACTTATACTCTCCCTCCCTCTCTCTCCCTCTCTCTCTCTCTCTCTCTCTATATATATATATATATATATATATATATATATATATATATATATATATATATATATATATATAAAATATATATATATATATATATATATATATATATATATATATATATATATATATATATATATATATATATATTCCCTAGTCTTCATATAGGCAAGTTTATGTATATAGTATGTATACATATATAATATATGTAATGTTACCTATATGCATATATGTGTATTCTATATATATATATATATATATATATATATATATATATATATATATATATATATATATTCCCTAGTCTTCATATAGGCAAGTTTATGTATATAGTATGTATACATATATAATATATGTAATGTTACCTATATGCATATATGTGTATTCTATATAAGTTGTGTAGGCTATATTACATTAAATAGCCATATCAATATGTGTATTCCTATGTTAGAGAATATAATTATATCCATGTGTATTATATATTAGATATATATATGTGTCATATGTATGGATGTTTTGTAGGTTGTTTAGGCATGGTATTGCCTTGGCCTATGGCCTAGTCTCTTAGCCTATGGTTGTGTTTGCTTAGCTAGTGAGCCTAGATTTGACTTGTGTAGTCTTGTTAGACCTAGAATAGACTAGTTAGACTAGTATAGGCTAGTTTGACCTAGTTTAGACTTGTTAGACCTAGTTGGATCATAGTTGACCTAGTTTGACTTCTAGGGTTGACTAGAGTTGACTTTGGCCTAGATTGACCTAGACTCATGTAGAGTGCATAGTAGAACTTCATTTTACTATTTTAGACTTGTTGTGACTTGTACTGTTCTATAGGAGACAGACACCACTCCTCGGACAGTATATTCTTTTCAGACACTCAGGAGATCAGGCGAGTACATTCTCTGACCGTTTCATACTTGTCTGGATTTACATTCTTGCTCTAGATTACTGTACTTGATGCTGACACGTTGTTATCACGGATTGGTACTATATGGATCTTCTTTTGGGATGTTATCCCCTTGTACTCAATAAATACATATTGTGATGTACGTTTCACTTACAAATTGTATTTATTGAATACCCATATCCTTGTATACTCATTGTGCATATTGTACTCTCATTATCACATAAGTCCCAGGAATAGACCATTGTACACTATTGTATAACATTGTACAACTATTGTATAACATTGTACATCTATTGTATAATATTGTACATCCATTGTATAACATTGTACACTATTGTATAAGATAACGTAACTGGAGTGGATCCTTGTATATTGATTGGGAAGGGGGAATAGAATTGGTTATGCACTCAAATCCTATTGTACAATATTGTATAACTATTGTATATGTCTATTGTACACCCACGTACAATGGAGTTACCATTGCATTTTTCTAGACCGTTTACATAACCATATTGTACTCTAAATCACAGTAGGCTTATAGTTCTTACTTATCATATATAGATATTTTCTGTTATCAAATCTCTACTGTTTTTTATATACATTCTTCTTTCAGCATTTTATGTACCTTACTCTATTGCATGCTTTATATTTCCTAAGATGATATGAACTACGTGAGATGTTTTGTACTTGCTCCTATCCTGACTGGACCTGTTGAAAATATTACAGAGGATGAGGATGAGGCCTGCGTAGACACTTACTATGGGACAGCTATAGATGACATATGTGACCCAGATTTCCAGCCTGATCCCCTAGCTTAGAGACTGAGGCTCCCTAGTCTAGGTTTTACTATTTCTGTCTTCTGAGATCTGATTGTATATATTCTTTCATTTTTAGTATTAGAGACTTGTATTGAGTTGGATGTTCTGTTTTGTATGGCAGTAGACACTTAGACTCTCCCTCTGATTGTATCCTGTGGATCTTTTATTCCAGTATTTATCTATCTATCTTTTATTTTATCATTCTACCTTAGATGTGATTGAGACTGTATACTACTATGTTACCTCCATTCAGAGTGTATATACTGTACAGGTACCTTTATATTGTTAGATGATTGACCTAGGACAGCGTTCTACCGCCGACACTGCGACGTAGGCTGGACGTTGTTACGTTCTCGTGCCCTCACAGTGGGTGTGGGTCGTGACACGATCCAACGAAGCCGAACCAGAGGCGCCCGTGCTCTCACCTGCGGCACCGAGAAGTTCTAACTTCGACGTGTCAAAATTCACTAAATGCTGCCGCACTTCCTTCAACGGCACAGAAGATCCCTCGGTGGCGATCGAATGGTTGAAGAAGCTGGAAGACAAGTTCGAGCTTCTGGGTGTTGAGGACTCGAAGAAAGTCGCACGTGCTCAACTTCTACTTTGAATGAACGTGCACGATTGGTGGGCTGTGCAGAAGCAGGCTATTCAACGTGAAGACGAGACGGCGGTGATTTTATGGGTGACATTCAAAGATGCGTTCGAGAACGAATATCTTTCTGCAGCCGTGCAACAGGAAAAAAAAATAAGTTTATGCAGCTGACGCAAGGAAATATGACTGTACGATAATATACGGCCAAATTCAACAAACTGGCCAAGTTTACTGCAGACTATCTACCTACCACTGCAAGTCGAGCAAAACGATTTGTAGTGGGCCTGCGTTCCACTATCCGTGCTCATGTCTCGATGCCGGAATACAAAACTGTGGGCGAGGCACTCAACCACGCCATCCGTCTGGAGTTCGAGTATCCTCCTACTACTACCGGCGCTGTTCACTTTAATAACAAATGCTATAGTAATGCGGGAGGCAACAACGCACAAAAGCGTCAATATCGCGGCAACCAGACGAAGGAGCGAATGGTCTGCAATTTCTGCCATAAGGACGGCCACCTGGACACTGAGTGCCGACTTAAGCACAGAGTGTGTTTCGCGTGCGGTAAAAGAGATCACCTCGTAAGGGACTGCCCGGAAGCTACGCCGAACCAACGTCTCCCACAACATCAACAAAACCGAGGCCAAGCACCTCGAGTTCCACCGACCGCACAACAGAATGGCCAAGACCGTCGCCCCAATGCTCAGTACCGCGTCTACGCCATGACTCGGGACGAAGCATTTGTATTTGATACAGTCGTAACAGGTATACTGTAATTCAATAATAAACCTGCTCGTGTATTGTTTGATTCAGGTGCCACGCATAGTTTTATATCGGCGGACTTTGCCGTCGAGCACAAATTTACCTTGACACCACTGGGCATCGACCTTACTGTTAATGTACCGTCGGGCATGCCACTACTTGCAAATTTAGTCTGCGGAGACAGAATCATCTGTATAGGTGGTCAAAAGGTCAGTCTCGATGCGATAGTTCTAAACATTAAGGACTACGATATCATTCTGGGGATGGATTGGCTCGGTCCGTGCAACGCAACCATAGACTGCACTGAAAAGAAGATCACATTTCGCATACCTGGAGTGCCTGAATTCTGCTACTCGTGTGGTGAGGCGTCGCCGACCTGCATGGTGATCTCTGCAATATCTGCTCGACGGATGTTGCATTTCGGGTGCGAAGGCTATCTAGCTTCCGTTCGAGACATGCGACAGGATGGTGCAAACGTGGGTCAAACCGACGTTGTGGCAGAATTCCCCGATGTGCTCTCGGACGAGCTGTCCGGCATGCCGCCCGATCGAGAGATTGAGTTCACTATCGATACCTTCCCCGGCACTCGACCGATCTCGAAAGCCCCGTACAGAATGGCCCCTGCAGAGCTTAAAGAACTCAAGGTGCAGTTACAAGAATTGCTCGACAAGGGATTCATCCAACCCAGCGTCTCGCCCTGGGGAGCGCCTGTGCTGTTTATCAAGAAGAAGGATGGCTCTATGCGTCTTTGTATCGACTACCGCGAGCTGAATAAAGCCACCGTCCAGAACAAATACACCCTGTCCCGCATAGACGATCTGTTTGATCAGCTTCAAGGAGCCACGATGTTCTCTAAAATTGATCTGCGTTCGGGTTACCATCAACTCAAGATCAAGCTGGACGATGTGCCGAAGTCTGCCTTCCGTACTCGATACGGCCATTACGAGTTCCTGGTAATGCCGTTCGGCCGAACGAATGCCCCAGCCGCTTTTATGGATTTAATGAATCGGGTGTTCCGACCATTCCTCGACAAGTTCGTAGTAGTCTTTATCGATGATATACTCGTCTACTCGGAGAATATGCAGCAACACACTGAGCATCTGTGGACCGTTCTTCAGACCGTTCGAGAAAATTAACTATACGCGAAGCGAAGCAAATGTGAATTTTGGCTTAGCAGCGTCGCATTCCTCGGACACATCATTTCTGCTGAAGGTATTGCGGTCGACCCAAAGAAAGTTGAAGCCGTTGTCGATTGGAAATGGCCAGCGTCCATCGGCGAGATTCGAAGTTTCCTTGGCTTAGCGGAATACTACCGACGCTTCGTGAAAGACTTCGCGAAGATCGCATCGCCTCTGACTCGCCTCACCCAGAAAGGAGTCGTATTTGAATGGTCAGACGACTGCGAAACTGCATTCCAAGAGTTGAAGCAAAGGCTCGTCTCGTCCCTGATACTCGCACTTCCAGAAGGGACTGAGGGTTTCCAGATATTCAGTGACACGTTCGGTCAGGGCTTGGGGTGTGTGCTGATGCAGCGGAACAAGGTGATATATTTTTTTTCCCGACAGCTAAAGCCGCACGAGATGAACTATCCCACGCATGACTTGGAGTTAGCGGCGATTGTATTCGCATTGAAATTATGGTGCCACTATCTCTATGGCATGGCGTGCACGATCTATACCGATCACAAGAGCCTCAAGATCTATTCACGCAGAAGGAGCTAAACTTGCGGCAAATGCGTTGGCTAGAACTAATCAAAGATTACGACTTGACTATCGATTATACGCCGGGAAAGGGAAATATTGTGGCGGACGCTCTGAATCGGAAGTACATAGCCTCGCTATCCATCGACCCCAGACTACTACGTGACCTAGAAGAGATGGGCATCGAGCTCCGAGTCAGATTCCGGAATGTGTAGTTGGCAAAGTTGCAGTTAGAGCCGAGCTTGCTTAATAAGATCAAGACCGCTCAGAAGGACGATCCGTACCTGAAGAAAATACGAGATCTAATCTCGACGGACAGGACGATCGACTTTGCGGAAGACGAGACCGGCGTGCTTCGATTGAAGGGTAGGCTATGCATTCCGGACGATTCAGAACTCAGAAAGGAGATACTGTCGGAGGTGCACTATGCGAAATACACTTTGCATCCCGGTAGCACGAAGATGTACAAGGACCTCCGCACAAAATTTTGGTGGCACGGGATGAAAAGAGATGTGGCACTCTTCGTGTCGCAATGCATGGCCTGTCAGCAGGTGAAACCTGAGCAACAGAGACCGGGCGGAGAGATTCAGAATCTGGAAATTCTAGAATAGAAGTGGCAGCACGTGTGCATAGATTTTATTGTTGGTCTGCCGAAGACGCCACGGGGAAATGATGCCATCTGGGTCATCGTCGATCGATTAACCAAGTCAGCGCATTTTATTGCCATCAAAGTTACTTGGAGCATTGATCGCCTGGCGCAGATATATCTTGATGAGATAGTACGGCTGCACGGAGTTCCAGTATCCATCATCTCTGATCGGAATTCACGGTTCATGTCACAATTTTGGAGTAGCCTTCAGTCGTCGCTGGGTACCAAGTTGCAGTTCAGCTCAGCTTACCATCCTCAGACCGATGGCCAAACGGAGCGCGTCAATCAGATTCTCAAAGACATGCTACGACTCTGCATAATTGACTTCAAATTAAGCTGAGACAATCATCTACCTCTGGCCAAATTTGCATACAACAATAGGTATCAATACTGCATTCAAATGGCGCCGTATGAAGCCTTGTACGGACGTAAGTGCCGATTACCCATTTGCTGGGACGAAGTCGGAGAGCGGCAGATTTTTGGTCCGGAACTGGTAGAACAGACCGTACAGAAAATTTGGCTCATTCGGGAAAGATTGAAGATCGCGCAGAGTCGTCAGAAAAGCTATACGGACGTTCATCGTCGCCCCCTCGAGTTTCAAGTAGGCGATTACGTATTTCTTAAAGTGTCGCCCATGCGGGGAGTTACTCGGTTCGACGCGAAGGGAAAATTTAGTCCGAGATTCGTTGGGCCGTTCGAAATACTCGAGTGGGTCGCCCCAGTGGCCTATAAAATTGCCCTACCGCCGGTACTCGAAAGTATACACAACATCTTTCATGTCTCCCAGCTGCGGAAGTATGTGCACGACCCGAGCCACGTGGTAGATTTTGGCCAACTGGAGCTAAAGTCAGACTTATCCTATGTTGAAGAGCCAGTTCAAATCTTAGAACGCAAGGATAAGTTGTTGCGAAATCGAGCGATCCCTCTCGTCCGCGTCCTCTGGAAGAACCACTCGGTCGAAGAGTCGACGTGGGAGCTTGAATCGGAGATGAAGGAGAAATTTCTTTCATTGTTCTCGTAGAGGTAGGTTCCATCTTTAAGTTTTGAGGACAAAACTTTTTATTAGTTGGTTATGGTGTAGTGCCCCATCCCTACATCGTACCTTATTTTTGTCCACGGGGTGCGCGAGAAAGGAACACTGTCGCTATCGATTCGTTCGGGATCGATAGGTCGAAATCGGCCGAGTCGATCGAACGGGAACGGTTGAATTAAGATCCGTTCCACGTTATGGAATGGTTTCTTCGAAACCAAGTCCCATATTCAGCGGGTTGCGCCTCGAGGATTGGCTCTGCGGCTGAGTCGGAAGAGACCTCCCGTTGCTCTGGTTTTCATGCTGCACTTGATTTGGCTTTGGCTTTGGATTTTGTGAATGTGTTTTTCGTGAATATTTTTGATGGATTTTCGTGACACGTTTTCGAGATTTGCATTCATATCGAATATCCTTGAATTATACAGTGTTCTAATCAGTTGCTTATGCGATTGCAGGTGATCGCGTAGGCGACGTCAGTACAGCCAACTGGTCGCTCGCTTGAAGCAAGCCTAAGGCGAGTGGCTGACCTTCTTCGTCTCGTCCATCTACTTCAAAACTCAATATGTGAAGTAAATGAGTGCTTGTCATAATAGTGTAGAATCAAAGAAATTATGGCACGATTCTTTATGAAACACTCGCTATCAAACTGTCGGTTATAAAAATGGAAAACGTGTTTCTTACGCAAATCCACTCAGCCTATGCAAAACCATGAATGAATCGATTAACGTTTATCGCAACGATAAGGTCAAGTAAGCAAATCAACTAAGTTCAAAGGAAAACGGTCATTGGACAACTTGTCGACAAGGTAAAGTTTCCTCGAACGGTTGCCTAGGCCAAGGGACGGATTCGGCCCTGGAGGAAAGAGTGTAGCAGCGCCAACCCTTCATCGGCGTGAGTTATGCGAGCACTTTCACACAGGTCTCGCTACCCGATGCAAAAGGGGCATCGTCTAACCAATGCTATAGTCCGCGATGGCTTGACATTGCCAGTGGCCTTCATACCCCTTCACTGCTTAACAGGTGCACGGGATACGGGATTAATATGATAGTTGCTTAATGATATCCAGTTTCATATGCTTGCATCAAAACATGTTAACATACAAATTGAACAAGATGGTTAGAAAGATCGTTGAAATAGCTAGCTAACATGTTTAAGAAACTTCTTGAATCAAATGCTGAGCTTAGATTTAATTAGCCATTCGCCAGTACATGTGTTTCGTGCTGATCCTCGCTCTTTGCAGGTCCCGCGAACCAGGAAGGATGTGCCAGCTAGCTCGGTGGCGTTTGTAATTTTGAAGCTTCGGTCGTGCGTCGAAGACTTTCTCTGCGACTCCACTTTTGAAGGCTCTCGACAGTCCAAGGAAGATGACTCAGCGTCCCTCCCATCCAGGTCACTGGAGTACTTTGTGTATATTGAGGGATGCGTGCAATGTATGGAACGGCTTTCTCATCGACACTCTTTTGTAATCGAGTCATGTTGTAGCCCGTGTGGCAATGAGTCTTGTATCAGAGTCTGTAAAAGATGTTCATTATCAATAAAGATCAAGTTTTCTTTTGTAACCCCACTTTTCCGAATTATTAAAATTTTTGTAATTTTTCTGGAATCTGAGATTAGTATTATTATTTTAGAATATTTATTTCGATTATTGGATGCATTTAAAAATTTTCTCTATTCTATATTTATCAGTTTAGCTATTTATGACTCATGGGTTATATTATGATGAATTAGATATATTTTCTATATTTTTCTTGATTAATTCCTAGTTAATGATTTGAATATTGATTCTATTATTTATTAATTCTTAAATCATTTTTAATGTTTCCTTTATTCCTGATTTTATTTTTCTATTTTTTTAGGCTTAATTGCATCCAATTGTATGGGCCACGTGACCCATTAACAATTCATTTTTCCTACTTAATTAATTCTTTCAGTCGGCCAGCTTATTGAGCCCAGCCCGGCCTCTTAGCTCTATGGGAGCGGGTTCAATCCCATAAACCCATTAACCTAGGACCCGGCCCACCGAGCAGACCGTTATGTTATAACCACAACTCTCTGTTATTTTAACATTCAAATTTTCCCTCCTTCTGAGCACATGGGACGACGACGACGACACTGCCCGCCCAACTGTCTCGACCCAGCCCGCGCAACCGCCTGCCCATTTCCCTCTACCTATAAATAAACCCAGATCCCTTTCCTTTTCAGCAATTCCCTCACAGCAAAGCTCTGTTGCGATCTACAATAAATTCTTCTCCTTCTCCTTTGTCGAGCCCCAGCCATGGCGGAACCTTCACTGTCAGCCATTCTTTCCGATAGCGTGTGGATGGAGCGAGACGTCTATTTCTTCCTCCCATCAGCCGATCGTACCGCTTAGATACTAGATCCGTGTCCGACCGTTCTTGACAAATCAGTAAGTTCCTTTGCTATTCCTTATTGAATTCTTTTGAGCAATCAAGTTTTCTGTCCAGGTTTGGTTGTGAATTTCACTGATTCGAAGTAAATTGATGAACAGATTTTGTTTGGATTCCTTATTCCTTGGGTATTGATTGAGAAATTGGTGAGTTCTTGAGTTATTTCTCCAATTTTGGAGTCGAGCCAGTTCAAATCGAACTCACAAATGCTTTTTCTATTCTCGCGCATGACCTGTTCGATGAAATGCTCAGGAGGACGTATCGACGAGCCGTGGACTCGGGGACACCATCTTCGGACACTGTGAGATCGTATCATCGAGACCTAGGACATAGGTATAGACTCTTTCTTGACCTTCACTGATTTTCTGGTTTAGAATATGTGATAGAGATCCAGAGGTGACTCTGTGTCAGGTTGCTCTGTCGTGTCTGGGTTCTGTAGCATTACATTGGTGGTGTCCGACTCTGGGATGAAGCGTCGTCTTCCAGATTCGATCTTCTTCTCAGGTAATCCATATTCTCTCTTGGTATTGAAGAGCATTTTTGTTATACTTAGGATTTATATTATTGGATAAGTCTGTGATGGAATACAGGTGAGTATCGTGAGTTCGTGTCTGTCATTAGGTTTGTGTCAGCAGTGTCCGTATTGGGTTGGGTGCGAGGCTCTGTACCAGGGAGTCTGCGTGCTTTTGGCGGGAGTGATGGTTGGAATGTTATAAACTGAACATTGTTTTGGAATGCCATAAACTGAGCATTGATCTCTGCTGTACCTTCAGTTTGAATGATTCTGAGATTTTTGGACTGTTGGATTCAACTGATTATGAACATTTTATTTGAATTACTAAAGTCTATTCTTGATTAGGTGTGAGCCTTGGAGTGATTATGATACAAGTTCAGGAGGCTTGTTGGTAGTAGATTGGCTTTTAAAAATTGATATAGGCTAGCAAATTACAGTGATCAGAGGAGGTCTATTTGGCCTTATGGAGAGTTATGGAGTTTTGGTATGGGCTAGATTAGGTTAACTAATGGAGAGAGCCTATTTAGTTCAGAAGGCTGTATTGCTAATTGACCCAATAGACTATCAGGGTTTAGAAACTTAGGCTTAGTTGGAGAATTATTGTCTTTAGAAATGAACAAATTCAGGTATAATAGCTGGAGCTTAATTCTAGTTAAACCAATGGATATGTGTATTAAGACCATCTGTTAGTATTAGCTATTTATCTAGTAGACTATTTTGTATTAGTTGTTTAAGAGAAACCCCTAAATTAATCTTTAATGAAGCTTTTAGATTTATGTTGTTAGCAAGTTTATCACTGATTGGGAATGAGATTCAAGTTTATTGGAAATAAGGAACATAGGCTTGGGATAACCTAACCCTTAGGTAATTTTCTTGTTTAACTGTCCTAGTGTTTTAGGTTGATAATTGAATTGTGAGCTTGAGTCCAGGATTATGCAGGAGTTGGATTTAGGATGTTATAATAAAGGAGTTATGAGTATTAACTTAGAACTAGCTAATAGGCCATTGAGACATAGATCATAAATTAAGCATTTTTGATTTATTTTAAGTTTTAGAATAATATTCTTAGAAGTATTATGTCTTCTCATCACAGATTTTCTCTAGACATTGGACTTGACATCTACAACAACATCAGGCAAGTACACCGACTCGATCCCTTTACTCTGTATTTCTGTCGTGCTTTATGTTCTCATATTGACACGCTGTACACACGACTGTTCATTGTTCATTGTTCATTGTTCACCGTTCATTGTTCATTGTTCCTACTTGCACATTAGGTGGGGAAATACTACAGATATGTGACCAATCCTATTTTATCTAGGCATTGACTAATAGCTTAGGTCTCACACCGTGCACGTGAGACTCTAAGCCGTACCATTGTTCATTGTTCACTATTCACTGTTCATTGTTTACCCAGCCGGTCACATACTCTGATAGTTATTTCAAATGCATGTTACGCTGATAGTACAGTTCATTGTTTCTAGATCCGGTACCATAGTTTCATTGTTATTCCTGTACCATAGTTTCATATTCATGTCTTGTACCATAGTTCATATTGTGATTCTTTTTTATGCATTTCAGTTTACATTGTTTAGAGCTTCTTGTCGGGGTTGTACTTTGCTCTTTTTCTGACAGGATACGTTACAGGTGTGCTTGTTGATATTGTACCACCTTGGGTCAGAGCCCGGAGATGGTGGAGTTGTGTTTCAGGATGGACTTAGAGTTGTAGTGCTCTAGTTTAGATCATTCTCTAGTTCATTAGAGTTGTATCATGTATATCATATTGAGGATTCAGGATTCTATAATTTTATTCATGTTACCGGATTTGTCTCCGGATGATATTGTATAAATAACTTGTGGATTGTGGTGATTCTGGGAACGTGTATAGTAGCTGTGATATTTTATATTTCTTGTATCTTAGAGTTTCTTTAGTATTGTACAGCTTACTTCGTCGCATCCATCGACGAAGGCTGGGCGTGTCCGATCCGTGTCCGATTATTCGGGAGCGGGTCGTGACATGTTTTTAGTGGTGGCCCATGCAGGTCTGTCCTAATGGAACTTAGGCTATAAAGTGCTGTTGGGGAACCTGTTAGACTAAGGAAAACTTATCACAGCTTAGGAAAAATCGGGGATTTAAGGGTATATCAGGTTTATCAGGTGCATTGATATTATAAAAATATTGTTTATTAGGTTTTAGGGTTTGTCAATCAACGAAGTTTTCTTTCTATTTCAGGATGGTCACTACGAGGAAGATCACAGATCAGCCCGGAGTCGCAGGCAGTTCAGATTAGCCCGCACCAGACGTTTTTGCAGATCAGCTTCTGCCACCGCCTCCTATCTTTCCTCCGCTGCCCTCGACGATAATGTTTGACGGCGCCCAGGTGATGGCCATGTTCCAGCAGTTCATGGCGGCCCAAAATCACCAGGCTGCACAGTTCAGGGAGGCTCAGAGTCAGCAGGCCACATAGTTCAGAGCGACCGTCGTCGACACACTCAGGACCAGAGAGCCGGCAGCACCAGCTCCAGCAGCACCGAGACCAGGGACGGCTAAAGAATACCAGAACCTCTGCCCGATGGACTTTTGGGGCAATGAGGGTATCGTCTATGTAGACGAATGGCTGGAGAATGCGAAGAGGACACTGAGGATGGCGCGTGTCCCGGATGACCTGAAGGTGGAGGTGGCGAGCATGCGACTCTTCGATTTGGCCAGAGCTTGGTACCGGGAGGACCCCCAGTTAGCTGAGCCCCAGGTTTCTTGGACAGATTTTAAAACTCTGTTCAAGAAGAAGTTTTTCCCCGATGTGGAGCGGGATGAGCTTTGCATGTAGTTCGAGGCCCTGCAGCAGGGGACGATGACAGTAGCGGAGTACACTTCCGAGTTTACTAGGCTCAGTAGGTTCGCGGAGAGCCTAGTCAGAGCACCAGAGGACAGGGCCTCAAGATTCAAGAAGGGTCTCACCAGGGAGCTGCGGCATGCAGTAGCTATTAACCAGGCGACTACCTACTCTAGCATCCTTAAGATTGCCCAAGCAGTTGGGAAGGAGATGGACCCGAGGCCCAAGAGGGATAGGGACATCGGCAGCAGCAGTTACTAGGCACCGACGAAGAGGGTGCAGATGCAGACTTAGACGAGGCAAGTTCAGCAGGCAGTAGTTCAGCACCGTCCAGCCAGAGTTCATGCAGATCCGCCCCAGAGACAGCAGTTGGCAGTCACTTGCAACTACTGTCATCGCCCAGGACATCATTATGATGAATGTCGTAAGAGACTGAGGCTTTGCTTGTTCTGTGGATCACCTGCTCACCAGGTCAGAGGTTGTCCAGAAGCCGCTGAGGGACGAGCACGAGTAGCACCGGGACCCCAGCAGGAGGACTTACCCCTTCATGACCAGCAGCCGCAGGGAGACCAGCCAGAGGGGCGAGTCTACCTGATGACAGCCGAGGAAGTGGAGACTATCCCGATTCCGGACGAGTACTGACGACCGGAGACACTTGTGGATTTACCTTTCTTGATGTTCTATTTTTTTGCATTTCCTTTGTTGTTTCTTCATTCGAGACTTATTTTACAGTCTCCCTATCTTACTGTCGTTTCATAGTACCTATGAGCTACTTGTTGACTGTTGATTGTCTTTTAGTATTCAATAAAACTTGTTTCTAAGCACAAATACTACTCCTCTCTATCATTTTCACAACTTCTTTGAAACTTCTGGATAAAGCTGAGAAAATATTTGACAACCTACTATGACCTGGATTATGGAGGCTGTAAGTCCATTGCAGCTAGCTGTACACTAGCGAGGCAGAGGCTCTGGGTCAAAGTAATTACGGATATTCTCAGGTTCTTAGATATTATTGAAGCTAAGTCCTAAATTTATCGGATAAAGTCGACAAAGTATTTCGGTAATCTAGTATTATCAGGACAATGGAACCGAAGGTTCACTGCAGCCAGATGCATATTGGCGGGGCAGAAACTGTAGGGGAAGTGACCCAGATATGCGAGATCATCGGATGCTATTGCGACTATTATTCCATGATCATGATTCCTGTGACTATGATTTCATCCCACTTTAAATCGTGCCAAATTCAAATTTTGTATCTGTTTACCTTATCTTGCCATTTTGAAATTTCGAGGATGAAATTTTTCTAAGGGGGGAGATTTATAACCCCGCTTTTCCGAATTATTGAAATTTTTGTAATTTTTCTGGAATCTGAGATTAGTATTATTATTTTAGAATATTTATTTCGATTATTGGATGCATTTAAAGTTTTTCTCTATTTTATATTTATCAGTTTAGCTATTTATGACTCATGGGTTATATTATGATGAATTAGATATATTTTCCATATTTTTCTTGATTAATTTCTAGTTAATGATTTGAATGTTGATTCTATTATTAATTAATTCTTAAATCATTTTTAATGTTTCCTTTATTCCTGATTTTATTTTTCTATTTTTTCTTAGGCTTAATTGCATCCAATTGTATGGGCCACTTGACCCATTAACAATTCCTTTTCCTACTTAATTAATTCTTTCAGCCGGCCAGCTTATTGAGCCCAGCCCAGCCTCTTAGCTCTATGGGAGCGGGTTCAATCCCATAAACCCATTAACCTAGGACCCGGCCCACCGAGCAGACCGTTGTGTTATAACCACAACTCTCTGTTATTTTAACATTCAAATTTTCCCTCCTTCTAAGTACATGGGACGACGACGACGACGCTGCCCGCCCAACTGTCTCGACCCTGCCCGTGCAACCGTCTGCCCATTTCCTTCTGCCTATAAATAAACCCAGATCCCTTTTCTTTTCAGCAATTCCCTCACAGTAAAGCTCTGTTGCGATCTACAATAAATTCTTCTCCATCTCCTTTGTCGAGCCCCAGCCATGGCGGAACCTTCACTGTCAGCCATTCTTTCCGATAGCGTATGGACGGAGCGAGACGTCTATTTTTTCCTTCCATCAGCCGATCGTACCGCTTAGATACTAGATCCGTATCCGACCGTTCTTGACAAATCAGTAAGTTCCTTTGCTATTCCTTATTGAATTCTTTTGAGCAATCAAGTTTTCTGTCCAGGTTTGGTTGTGAATTTCACTGATTCGAAGTAAATTGATGAACAGATTTTGTTTGGATTCCTTATTCCTTGGGTATTGATTGAGAAATTGGTGAGTTCTTGGGTTATTTCTCCAATTTTGGAGTCGAGCCAGTTCAAATCGAACTCACAAATGCTTTTTCTATTCTCGTGCATGACCTGTTCGATGAAATGCTTAGGAGGACGTATCGGCGAGCCGTGGACTCGGGGACACCATCATCGGACACTGTGAGATCGTATCATCGAGACCTAGGACACAGGTATAGACTCTTTCTTGACCTTCACTGATTTTCTTGTTTAGAATATGTGATAGAGATCCAGAGGTGACTCTGTGTCAGGTTGCTCTGTCGTGTCTGGGTTCTGTAGCATTACATTGGTGGTGTCCGACTCTGGGATGAAGCGTCGTCTTCCAGATTCGATCTTCTTCTCAGGTAATCCATATTCTCTCTTGGTATTGAAGAGCATTTTTGTTATACTTAGGATTTATATTATTGGATAAGTCTGTGATGGGATACAGGTGAGTATCGTGAGTTCGTGTCTGTCATTAGGTTTGTGTCAGCAGTGTCCGTATTGGGTTGGGTGCGAGGCTCTGTACCAGGGAGTCTGCGTGCTTTTGGCGGGAGTGATGGTTGGAATGTTATAAACTGAACATTGTTTTGGAATGCCATAAACTGAGCATTGATCTCTGCTGTACCTTCAGTTTGGATGATTCTGAGATTTTTGGACTGTTGGATTCAACTGATTATGAACATTTTATTTGAATTACTAAAGTCTATTCTTGATTAGGTGTGAGCCTTGGAGTGATTATGATACAAGTTCAGGAGGCTTGTTGGTAGTAGATTGGCTTTTAAAAATTGATATAGGCTAGCAAATTACAGTGATCAGAGGAGGTCCATTTGGCCTTATGGAGAGTTATGGAGTTTTGGTATGGGCTAAATTAGGTTAACTAATGGAGAGAGCCTATTTAGTTCAGAAGGCTATATTGCTAATTGACCCAATAGACTATCAGGGTTTAGAAACTTAGGCTTAGTTGGAGAATTATTGTCCTGAGAAATGAATAAATTCGGGTATAATAGCTGGAGCTTAATTCTAGTTAAACCAATGGATATGTGTATTAAGACCATCTATCAGTATTAGCTATTTATCTAGTAGACTATTTTGTATTAGTTGTTTAAGAGAAACCCCTAAATTAATCTTTAATGAAGCTTTTAGATTTATGTTGTTAGCAAGTTTATCACTGATTGGGAATTGGATTCAGGTTTATTGGAAATAAGGAACATACGCTTGGGATAACCTAACCCTTAGGTAATTTTCTTGTTTAACTGTCCTAGTGTTTTAGGTTGATAATTGAATTGTGAGCTTGAGTCCAGGATTATGCAGGAGTTGGATTTAGGATGTTATAATAAAGGAGTTATGAGTATTAACTTAGAACTGGCTAATAGGCCATTTAGACATAGATCATAAATTCAGTATTTTTGATTTGTTTTAAGTTTTAGAATAATATTCTTAGAAGTATTATGTCTTCTCATCACAAATTTTCTCTAGACATTGGACTTGACATCTACAGCAACATCAGGCAAGTACACCGACTCGATCCCTTTACTCTGTATTTATGTCTTATTTCATGTTCTCATATTGACACGATGTACACACAACTGTTCATTGTTCATTGTTCACCGTTCATTGTTCATTGTTCATTGTTCCTACTTGCACATTGGGGTGGGGAAATACTATAAATATATGACCAATCCTATTTTAGCTAGGCATTGACTAATAGCTTAGGTCTCACACCGTGCACGTGAGACTCTATCTGTACCATTTTTCATTGTTCACTGTTCGCTGTTCATTGTTTACCCAGCCGGTCATATACTCTGATAGTTATTTCAAATGCATGTTACGCTGATGTACAATTTATTGTTTCTGGATCCGGTACCATAGTTTTATTGTTATTCCTGTACCACAGTTTCGTATTCCTGTCTTGTACCATAGTTCATATTGTGATTCTTTTTCATGCATTTCAGTTTACATTGTTTAGAGCTTCTTATCGGGGTTGTACTTTGCTCTTTTCCTTACAGGATACGTTGCAGGTGTGCTTGTTGATATTGTACCACCTTGGCTTAGAGCCCGGAGATGGTGGAGTTTTGTTTCAGGATGGACTTAGAGTTGCAGTGCTCTAGTTTAGATCATTCTCTAGTTCATTAGAGTTGTATCATGTATATTATATTGAGGATTCAGGATTCTATAATTTTATTCATGTTACCGGATTTGTCTCCGGATGACATTGTATAAATAACTTGTGGATTGTGGTGATTCTGGGAACGTGTATAGTAGTTGTGATATTTTATATTTCTTGTATCTTGGAGTTTCCTTAGTATTGTACAGCTTACTTCGTCGCATCCATCGACGAAGGCTGGGCGTGTCCGATCCGTGTCCGATTATTCAGGAGCGGGTCGTGACACCTTTACTTATTGTGTGAATCAATTTGTCTGCGTACTCTCTTAGATCCCGTGTCTCGGATTACCTTATGACTAGGCCTTGTGCGATCGCAAATTAGGTTTGCACGGCATCACGCCCGGGGGACGACTATCGATTCGACGGAATCGGGGCGTGACAGTGTGTGTTACAGTGACACACAAGTGTGAAGTGTTACTGTTAAGGAATTCTGAAATAGAATAGTTGATAGGTATTCTAGAGATTTACCTACATGTGAGGATAATTAGGTATACCTATATAGGGGTAGGTAATGTCATGATGTGTCATGTAGGTAATAGAGTATTACCAATATTATAGGGTATATGCTAATACCTACAACTAGGATGATAGGTTATAGGGTTACCCTACTAAGGTAGTACCTAATATATAGATAACATAGATAGATAGGTAGGTGATACCTATAATCATGTAAACACATAGTTAAAAGGGTAATATTAGGCTATAGGGTATATATAACATATGTAGGTAAAGTATATGTATACATATAGATAAGGTAAGTTTAAGTATTTCTTAAGCTTATCAAAAAGATAAAAAGAAATTGCCTTCTTGGCACCCCCTTACTTTCAAAAGTTAACCAGGACAATTAGGACTTGGATGTAAATACAATACTTTTTAAATATCAAGGATTTGTAAAGTCAAATTTATAACAATTTTCTGTAAACAAAAGCCAAGTTTCAAATGTTCTTATCTTCGTGTCGTGTTCGTCCAACCATGTCGATTTGTGCATGTGTAAACAAATTTCAGTATCCAAAAAAATTTGAAAATTTAAGCCGTATGCACTGTTGAGTGTACCAAACGAGGCCTTAGTGTATTTAACATATCCTGACTAAACTGTCACCAAAATATAAGCCGCATGCACTGTTGGTGTACCCATATAAGCATTAAGATTTTTTCTATTGTTGAAGACATCTACGTTGGAAATCCGTATGGACAAACAATAACGATAGAATAAAAATAAAAATACCAAGAAAGAATGAGTAAAATAAGAAGAACAATTAACGAAACTATGTTGGGTATCGGTATCGGTATCAACTATTTCTATGAGTATCGATATTGATCGCTTAGGCGTCTAGGCGGTGTCTAGGCGGTAGGTAAGTGTTGAAAATCAAATTTAAGATATCGGTATAGAGTGAGTATCCTAGAAGGATATATATAAGATATCTTAGTAGTAGATAGGTAAGTGTTAAAAATTAAATTTACTTATGCCAAGTCTTTTGGGCCTATCAGAGTTATAGATCTTTTCGAAAATCTAGTATAATGTTGATTACCTCAAAAGACTTGCATAAGTAAGAGTGTATATAGTGTATATCGTAGGCGGATGAGTGTATAGAGTGAGCCTTCATACTCCCCTTCTTCTCATTCGGGTCATGAGGCATCCTATTCTGCATCATATGATATACATCTCAACCAAAGCGTGGAGAAGTGTAAAAATATTAATATCAACCAAGGATCTGTATCAGAATCAGTATCACCATAAATCTCATAGCTTGTTCTAACAGAGCATAATATAAAACCAAACGTGAAGCAGAGCTTCACATTCACAATATTAGAATGTGAAGCTCTGATTCACATGTTTGATTTTATATTATGCTCTGGTAGAACAAGCCATGAGATTCATGATGAAACCGATTCCGATACCGATCCTTGATTAATATTAATATTTTCACACTTCTCTACTCTTTGGTTGAGATGGATATCATATGAGAGAGTCGAATGAGAAGCAGGAAAGTAGAGGGGGTCAGAGAGGGGGCCTTCTGAGGACGGAGAGGACGTCTAAGAGTCGAGTTTGTGTGTATAATCATTTGGTAGTATCCACGTTAAAAAAGTGTAAAAAATTAGATAGTATCATGTGTCAGGGTGTGTGTGTGTCTAGGAGTCGAGTTAGGACTAAGAATCAGGCTCATGGGGCAGTATACGTATGAGGGCTTATCCAGGGACAGAGTCTCAGACAGGAAGGGAATGTGTATGTATTAATAGTTAGGTTTTATGTATCGGAAACATATGCATATCTCAGTTACATATAGTAAGTGTGAAGTATACAGAATTGAAAATATGTGTATTACATATGCATTTTTAGATTTGCCTACGGCGGGAGGCGGACGTGGATGTGTACGTGGACGTGTACGTGATTCAGATTTGCCTATGGCGGAAGGCAGATGTGGACGTTTGCAGCATGGGTCTGGCTCACGTTCGGCTCCTTTGGAGTGTCCAGGCCGTCCACCTGTCGACGAGGACGAGTTCCTAGATGTTCATGATGGGTTATCTTCGGACGCGGCCCGTTCATCGGTCGGAGGAGCTACTCCTTCGGCCAATACTCCGACGACTACTCCTACGACTACTCCTACAACCACTCCTGCAGCTTCTACCCCTACGGCTACTCCCATTGCGGCCAATCCCTATCCGGACTTGGTGGTCGAGCGTGGAGTCTAAAGACGATGCGTAGGAGATCCTCCGACGTTATCGGAGCGTCCAGCCGACGTCCATCTTCCGTAGTTATGGGCCGATGGGCAGACGTAAGTATATGTATTTTAGTTTATTGTAAATTCATATATTTATTCATATATTCTTCATAGTAGCTGATGTCGTACATTGTTTTCTTATCTCAAGTTTTTTTCGATCCGCGCCGGACGAGATCTAGGCGACTTGATTCATCATAATTTCTATGGGCCGTACCTAAACTTCGGCGACATCCCGGCGGAGATGCAGTTCGTTTGGCTTGACACACTGAGGGTCCGTATAATGGTCTTTCTTTACAATATGTATCAAAAATTTGTTCATTCATGTGCGTTTATCTTATTTGCAGGCGTCGTACTGGTGGCCAGAGCATAGGGACCAGGCCATCCGGAGGTGCTACAAGACCGTATCCAGCAAAAGGATACGTGACATGATCCACGACCAGAAGGCGCTGGAGAGCCTGAGAGGTAGTGGATCAAAACATGGGTGCAAGGAGTGGCTCAGAGCAGATTTCTGGGCGGAGATGAAAAAGAAAATGGAGACCGCGGCCTATCTGGCCAAGTCTGAGAAGGCGAAGGCTGCCCATGCTAAGGTTGGTCAGCACACGGGTGGTTCAATCCCGTCTTCGGAACACATGCGCCGATTGGTGAGTATTCTATTAAATTGTCAAATTTTTAAGTCTTAAACTCCACAAAATTAGTATTAATTTATGTTTAATTGTACAAGCGCGAGGAGGTCGCCGGGAAAGGTGGAGATCCGGACACCGTTGACTTTCCCACAGTCTTTGCGCATACCCACAAGCGCAAGAGCGATGGAAAGCTCGTAGATGAACGGGCCGCCAAAGCTTATGTAAGTTTTCTTATTCTTTATATGTATTACATTTTTATAATTGTAGATGATCGGACTACGAGTATCAATATCGGTACCCCATACTCATATAGTAATGGGCTGATACCGATTTCGATTGCGATACCGATACTAATAGGAATGGTCTGATACTCATAGTATCGGTATCGGTATCAGCCCATTACTAAGAGTATTGATATCGGTATCGGTACATTACTATGAATCTTTATATTAACCCTAAATTTATTACGTTTATATAATATACTACAAAAATTTGTCAGATTAGCGACGTCTAAATCGAAAATGTTGCTAAATCAATTTAGCGATGTTTATGGCGACGTTTCAGGAACGACGGAAAAAAATGTGTCGCTAAACGAGAAAACGTCGCAAAACGTCGCTAGGGCGACGCTATTTTACGACGTCAATGACGTCGCTAATTAGCGTCATTATTTGCGACGTTTGTTATTTGACGCTAATCAGCGACGTAAAAGGCGACGTTATAGCGTGGTCGCCGTTTAGCGACAGATTTGCGACGTTTTGGCGACGACGAGCTGACATCAGATTTGGTGCCACGTGTTGCCATGTCAGAATTTAGCGACGCTTTTAGCGACATTTCCTGGCGTCGCTAATATGTTGCGACGAATACTAACGTCGCTAAACTAAAGAAATATAAAAAATAGGTTACAGAAAGCAAATGATGCTGGAGCTGAAGCCTGAGCCAAAATACAGAATACAAAATACAGAATACAGAATCCAATCCCTGGGTTCGTCGACCCCCTCGGTGGAACACTCAATACTGGCATGCACAATACATTCCAGAATATACAAAAAATATAAAAAAAATATTATCCGCAATGAAAATGTCAATATATAATATCCTCAACACAACCAAATCAATATCCGTAAATACGTACAAACTCAGTATCCTCAACGAAAAAACTGAATATCCCCAAATACGTACAAAGTAAAAATACAAAATACAGAATCTAATCCCTGGGTTCGCCAAAAATATAAAAACAAAGATTGACACACAGTTCTAATTTATGTGTTTTAAGTGTGAGAACAGATGGCTCAGAACACAACCCAAAATTCATTCTAGCATACATTAGTATGAATCATCTATGTTCTGTACATATGGTGTAGTATACGTTCTTATCGAATCTACTATCTAGTATCTGAAGAATGTAACAGAATCAAGATGAACTCACATAATGTAATACTAAGACATCATCTACTACTATATAAGATATAGTGATAGGTTGTCGTATCATCATTGCCGAGGGATGAGGGTCGCAGGACAGTCAACTTTATATATCTACGGCTACATAGTTTCTGCCTCGCCAGTCGAATGGCTGTAGGGACTATGTCCTGATCACCATGTCGTACCATAGTTTCTGCCTCGCTAGTCGAATGGCTGCAGGGACTATGTCCTGGAGCTGAAGCCAAAATGCAGAATCCAAAATACAAAATATAGAATCTAATCCCTGGGTTCCCCCACCAATTCATTTCCCCCATTTTACTCTCTCACTCTCTCTCCTTCCCCCTCCGACGCTCTCACTCTCTCCGGCGCTCTCACAATACTAATTCATATCTATTTAAGTGTGAGAACGGACGGCTCAGAACACAACCCAAAATTCATTCTAGCATACATTAGTGTCGATCATTATGTTATGTACATATGGTGTAGTATATGTTCTTATCGTATCTAGTATCTGAAGAATATAACAGAATCAAGATGAACTCACATAATGTAACACTAAGACATCATCTACTACTATATAAGATATAGTGATAGGTTGTCGTATCATCATTGCCGAGGGATGAGGGTCGCAGGACAGTCAACTTTATATATCTACGGCTACATAGTTTCTGCCTCGCCAGTCGAATGGCTGCAGGGACTATGTCCTGATCACCATGTCGTACCATAGATTAATGCAAATAGAGCTGGAGCCTGAGCCAAAATACAGAATACAAAATACAAAATCCAATCCCTGGTTTTGCCGACCCCTTCGGTGGAACACTCAACACCAGCACGCACAATACATTCCAGAATATACAAAAAATATAAAGAAAAAAATTCTATCCGTAACGAACAATGTCAATATATAATATCCTCAACAAACCAAATCAATATCCGCAAATACGTACAAACTCAGTATCCTCAACGAAAAAACTGAAGTAAGGATCAGTGCTTTCTAGTTCTCTTCCATCAATCCATTCCTCCGTTCTGATCAGATGGCTCAGAACACAACCCAAAATTTATTCTAGCATACATTAGTGTGAATCATCTATGTTTTGTACATATGGTGTATTATACGTTCTTATCGAATCTAGTATGTAGTATCTGAAGAATATAATAGAATCAAGATGAACTCACATAATGTAATACTAAAACGTCATCTACTACTATATAAGATATAGTGATAGGTTGTCGTACCATCATTACCGAGGGATGTGTGTCGAAGGATAGTCAACTTTATCTACGGCTACATAGTTTCTGCCTCGCTAGTCGAATGGCTGCAGGGACTATATCCTGATCACCATGTCGTACCGTAGATTTATGCGAATGGAGCTGGAGCCAAAATACAGAATCCAAAATACAAAATACAAAATCTAATCCCTGGCTTCGCCGAAAATACAAAAACAAAGATTGACACACAGTTCTAATTCATATGTGTTTTAAGTGTGAGAACGGATGGCTCAGAACACAACACATTATAGCATACATTAGTGTGAATCATCTATGTTCTGTACATATGGTGTAGTATACATTCTTATCGAATCTAGTATGTAGTATTTGAAGAATGTAACAGAATCAAGAATGAACTCACATAATGTAATACTAAAACATCATCTACTACTATATAAGATATAGTGATAGGTTGTCGTATCATCATTGCCGATGGATGAGGTTCGAAGGACAGTCAACTTTATCTACGGCTACATAGTTTCTGCCTCGCTAGTCGAATGGCTATAGGGACTATGTCCTGATCACCATATCGTAGTCCAATATAATCCAGAGATTGACACAATACTAATTCATATATGTAGTCCAATACAAATAGTCTAATACAAAAACAACCCACAATACAAATAGTCTAATACAAATAAGTACTAATAGCTAATGAGAACCACGCAGCTCACGCAAACGCTCAGTGATACGATCACGCAACCACCTCTTAAAAGTAGGATCGACGGCATTTGGATGGATGTAGTCCCTTGTAAGTGCTACATCAATACAACTCCCGGTCTCACTAGCTACCGGTGCTGGATGAATAGAACTCCCAATCTCACTAGCTACCGGTGCCACTTCCTCCTTAACAGTAGGAGGAACCACCTCAATATTCACTGTTTCTCTCAAACGACGTGCCGCTCTTCGGGTCATGGGTGCCATCTGGTAAAATCAATATTCACAGGGAAGAGCAGTTGAAAATGAATGAGAGAACTATCAGAGAATCACATAAAAGTAACTAAAACTGAAATACAGTAATTAACAAATAAATGAGAGAACTATCAGATGTGATACTTAAGTATCAATACGATACTCGAGTATCGGTATTGTGATTGCGATACCGAAACACATAGGAATGGTATGATACTCAGAGTATCGGTATATATCGGACCATTCCGTATTACTCAGAGTATCATTATTACAAAATGATAAAAATATAATACATATAAAGAATTAAAAAACTTACATAAGCTTTGGCAGCCATCTTCTTCGTCATCTCTGTCCAGAAATCCGCTCTGAGTCAATCCTTTGCCCCAGAGCTCGAGTGGACATCCTTGAGTAGGACGTATACTCTGAGAGATCACCTTTACAAGAATGATATCAGTAGTGGGATTGAGTGCTGGAGGAGATATTATCAGAGTGTACGTTCTCTCAGATGGATCTCTCACCGTTACTATTTTTTTCTGACAGCATGGTAGATGTGCTCCATCAACAGATTCTTGCTCTGAGCCAAAACTTTGTCTCGGAGCTCAATTAGACATCCTTCGTGTAGAGCTCGAGTGAAAGGTTCCTGATAGCATGGTGGTCTCCTTTGTCAAAGGATTCGTGCTCATCCCATAAAGGTTGTGGGATGAGCAAGAATCCTTTGACAAAGGAGACCACCATTCTGTCAGGAACCTCTCGTTTGAGCTCTACCGAAGGATGTCCAATTGAGCTCCGGGGCAAAGTTTTGGCTCAGAGCAAGAATCTGTTGATGGAGCACATCTACCATGCTATCAGAAAAAAATAGTAACGGTGAGAGACCCATCCGAGTAGGACGTACACTCTGATAATATCTCCTCCAACACTCAATCCTACTACTGATATCATTTTTGTAAAGGTGATCTCTCAGAGTATACGTCCTACTCAGATGGATCTCTCAGAGTATCCTCTCCGGTTGGTTGTCCTAACTCATGTATTTTAAGTGTGAGAACGGATGGCTCAGAGCGCAACCCAAAATTCATTCTAGCATACATTAGTGTGAATCATCTATGTTCTGTACATATGGTGTAGTATATGTTCTTATCGAATCTAGTATGTAGTATCTGAAGAATGTAACAAAATCAAGATGAACTCACATAATGTAATACTAAAATATCATCTACTACTATATAAGATATAGTGATAGGTTGTCGTATCATCATTGCCGAGGGATGAGGGTCGCAGGACAGTCAACTTTATCTATGGCTACATAGTTTCTGCCTTGCCAGTCGAATGGCTGCCGGGACTATGTCCTGATCACCATGTCGTACCATAGTTTCTGCATCGCCAGTCGAATGGCTGCAGGGACTATATGTCTCGATCACCATGTTACCAATTAACCAACCAACAAAATTACTTGTTATAAATATCGGCACTATCGGTGCGTTCGAATCGTAGAATCACATTTTTTGGTGTCGAAAAATAAATAATTATTACTAAATTATCAGATTTTTCAGCACTATCGGTGCCCCTGACCAAGCCACCCCCCCAACACCACCCCTAGCCCTAACCCGAACCCTACTCCTAGCTTCCCTCCCCCAGCCGCCCTCGTCCCCCCTACGTCGGAGAGAGTGAGAGCGCCGGAGAGAGTGAGAGAGAGGGAGGGAAAGAGTACCACGTACCGGAGAGGGAGGAGAGTCGCCGGAGAGAGTGACAGCGCCGGAGAGAGTGAGAGCGCCGGAGGGGGGAATGTCACTACCATATTTCTAGTGTGAGGGTAATTTTGATATTTTTGGGGTAATTTAAATTTATTAAAATTTATTTGAATTTATGGGAATTTTTAGGATTTATTTTGGAATTGTTTGGACTAGGTTGACTTTGACTAGTGTTGACCCTTGTAGACCAACCTAGGAGCTAACCCTAGTTAGTATGGACTTGGTTAGGTTATATGACTCTAGTCTAACCTAGCCTAATCATTGGTTTGGTCATTAGACTCTAGTTAGCAATAGGAATTAGAAAGTCATAAGTCATGGGTTATGATTTAGAGCCTCGATTAATCATTAACACATAACCTTGTAAGTTGGCCCAAAGCCCAAAACAATTACCAAACCCTAATCCCTAGGAGATATTGTCCGGCCACCCTATCCCTATTGGGATCATCACCCTATAAATACCCTCCTAAAATTTAGGGTTGCCTCTTTCTTAGGAAAGCTTAAAGTTTAAGAAGGTTAGTTTCCTATTGTATTTTAATCCCTAGAATTCTATTCCTCTTCCTTTTTCATTCTAATCTCTTCCATTAGGTTCTAATATAGCTATTCTTGCTGTCATTAAGGTTCCATTTCAGTTTGATGTGATTTGAGTGGATTGGGACATCAAGAGAAGAGCTATTGAAAAGGGGTTTTTCTTGAAAGTTCAACAATAGGTAACTCCTCCATTCCTCTATGAAATTTTGATTTGTTTTCATATTTAAGGAGCCCTAGGAGTCCCTAAGTGTCAGCATTGGTTTCGTGTCGAATTGTATCAGTTTCGTGTCCTATTTGGATACGTATCAGTGTCCCTAGGAATGTGTTTGTGTAAATGCCTCAAAGGAACTTTTTGGGTCATTTACGAAATCTATTTGAATGGAAATTGCTATTTTGTTGTCACTTACCTATTTCTTATGGACTGAGGTGATATTGGTGTGGTGTCGTGTCAGTTTGGACACGGGGACACGCACGCGCGCGCTCGGGATTGGATCCCCTGCTACTCGGGGTCCTTTTCTTCCTCTGTAGGATACGAGGACACGAACCACTTGACACGTGGCATGGGGCTATGACTGACATCCCGTGTGTCAAGTCCCATGTGTCCCCGTGTCGTGTCAAGGGAGAAATCGATTGTGCACGTGTCGTGCACTGTGGGTTTTCAGTATTCCTTAATAGGGGTTCCTGTGATTAATTATTTTAATGCTTAAATTCTGTTTTAATTTATTTAGACAGATCCAGTATGTGTTGGTTAATCTATGATAATATTAGTTTCATGTTTAAGTCATTCTTTTATGTGAAGTTGGGTTTCGAATGTTAGTGTAATAATCATGACTGATACCAACCAATTCCTGATACTGTTTTCCAATTTCTGAAGATTGAATTACCTGTTGCATTATGTTATTCACTAAAAATCTTCCCCCATATTTGTGTTGATCCACATTGTTGAGGTTTATCATTTCAAATTTAGTTTTTGTTTGTGAATGGCCTTTTTGACCATTGGATTGATTTGGGACTGGTATTATGGGTTTTTCGAATGTGTTATGGGTTTGGGTTGTGGAAAGCTCTGATACATTGGAGTGGTTTCCTGACTTTGGTTTCCTATTTTAGTTCTTAATTTAAACTTGAATTGATCCTCTAATTTCTGACATGAATTAATTTAGATAGAACCATTGAACTGAGAGTTCAATGTTATTTGGTTTTGTTATGTATAAATACATTGTTAATTTAAAATCTGAGAATAGGTTTCATATTAAGTAATGTGGTTTTAGTTAAGTTTGATACTGAAATCAGTTCTATACCTGAGTTTACCCCTTCATTAGATTTCAATGTGGTTTCTACAGAACCTGGGTTCGAATTGGAGGGAAGAATGAAACCTGAAGTTGGGGCTAGGCATGGGTAGCCTACTGAAATCAGTATCTGAGCTTTGATTCCAGTTTTTATTAACCTGGAAATCTCTCATTTTAACTGTCAACTGTTAGATTCATGTGTTAACTGATTTGTTTATGGCTGAACCTGAGATACATTTACTGGGTTTCCTAATACCCTTCACTATTCCAGGTTTTGCCCAGGCCACTGTCTTTCCAGATTTTTATTTCATTTAGTTATACACACTCAGCTCACTCATGAAGGTCTCACAGTTTCACACACACATTGTTATCACTCTATACATACCCTCACTCTCCATCACATACACAATCACATTCCTATCTAGTTCCAATTCCTGTCACATGTTGCAGCCTACACACACACACATGTCTTCTCTCTTCACACATACACACACTCACTCAATGTATACCTATCTTCCTAATATATGTATATGTATAATGTATTATGTAATGTATATATATGATGTAAAAAAAAATATGATGTAGTGTATATACATATAATGTAATATGTGTATATATATATATATATAATAAGTTTGTGTATCATATTTGGGTATCTAGTACGGATACCTACATGTGTGTATAGGTCATGTTAGCATATATATATAAGTATCATATATGTATAACTTGTGTGTGAACTTTATATATGTATTTCATATATATGTGTCTATGGTTAGATTTCATAAATATATCTAGAGTGTTAGGTTTTAGATTTAGATTTGACTTGTGAATGTGTTAGTGATGGCCTATAGGCATGATTTAGCCTATGGCCTGTATGTGAGTCTGTTTGGCTAATGAGCCTAGATTGAGCTTGTACAGCCTTGTTAGACCTAGAATAGACTTGCTAGACTAGTGTAGACTAGTTTGACCTAGTGTGGACTTGTTTGACCTAGTTTGACTTCTAGGGTTGACCAGAGTTGACCAAGAGTTGACTTTGGCCTAGATTGACCTAGAATCATGTAGAATGCATAGTAGGATTTTATTTTACCATTTTGGACTTGTTGTGACTTGTGCTGTTCTGATTAGGAGCCAGACACCACTCCTCGGACAGTACTTTCATATTGGACACTCAGATACCAGGCGAGTACATTCTCTGATCATTTCATATCCTGCTTAGAATTATTTCCTGCATTAAATTACTTTACATGTGCTGTCACGACATTATCACGGATTAGTACTATATTGATCTCTTCATGCGATGTTATCCCCCTCGGGAGCATCGGGTACATTGTGTCATGTGCGTTTCACTTTCATCATGTACTCCTGTGCTTTCACCATACATGTACACTCTTGTGAACCATGTACTCTCATGTGAACAATTCTATAGTAGTGTAGATCATGTACAACTCTTTAGTGTAGATCATGTACAAATCTGTCCCGTTCACATGTGCTATCCTGTACTCTGACTCACTAGCCACTGTTAGTTCCTTACTTATAGTTGATATTTCTATTACAGTTCTCTCTTTCTGTTTACATACTGTATTCTTCAGCACCTGTATCTTACTTTACTGCATGATTATATTTTCTAACCTGCTATGAACTGTTAAGATGTACTGTACTCGCTCCTGTCCTGACTGGACCTGTTGAAAATATTACAAAGGACGAGGAGGAGGCCTGCCTGGATACTTACTACGGGGCAGCCTTAGATGACACTTGCGAGCTGGACCCTCAGGAGGACCCAGCTCTAGCTGAGGACATCACCCCGATTGCCTAGACTAGATTAGTTAGGCTTATCTTCTTTTATGTAGTCTTGAGACATGTTTAGCTAGACTTTATTCTGAGTTCTGAGTTGTATATATTCTTTCATTCTGTATCTGAGACCATGTACTTCTGGATATTTGCTGGGATTATCTTAGACTACTTTTCATCTATTTGTTTCCTTGAGTTCTAATTCATATCGTGCTATCTCTTCCTTAGTTGTGATTGAGTTTATTACTGCTATGTCACCCCCATTCGGGGAGTATAAACTGTTTAGAGATATATTGCTAGATGTATGTTGACCTAGGACAGCGTTCTACCGCCGACACTGCGGCGTAGGCTGGACGTAACTACGTCTCGTACCCTTACTCTAGGGTATGGGTCGTGACATGGAGGAGAGAGAGTGAGAGCGCCGGTGGGGGAAGAGTCGCCAGAGAGTGACAGCATCGGAGAGAGTGAGAGCGCCGAATGGGAAATGAACCCCAACCCGAACCCTAACCCTAGCTCCCCTCCTCCAGCCGCCCTCGTCTCCCCTGCCCACCCCCCCCAGCCACCCCCACTCATTCCTAACCACCCGTATCCCCCCTGTACCTCCCTCCGAGCCACCCGTACCCCCAAAACCACCAACAACCAAAACAGATAGAGAGAGAAAGAGAGGGGGAGAGTCACGTACCAGAGAAGGAGGAGAGTCGCCGGAGAGAGTGAGAGTCGCCGTCGGAGAGAGTGAGGGTCACCGCCGGAGAGAGTGAGAGCGTCGGGGAGGAGAGTGAGTGAGAGAGGAAAATGGAGGGAAATAAAACGTTAGGGCGGGGATATAATTAGAATTTAGCGATGCTTGAACTACCGTCGCTAAATGCGTCGCTACTAGCGACGTTTCGCGACGACCGGGTTATGTGCTTAATGTACGTCATCGTTACATCGCTTAGGTCGTCGCTAGTAGCGACTATAAGCGACGTTTATATAAAGCGTCGCTAATGTACACAATTTAGCGACGTTAATCTAACGTCGCTAAATATACGTCGCCAATTGAGCAGATTTTAGTAGTGATATAGGAGGAGTTTGAGAGTCGGGTCGGTGAGGGAGATGAGGAGGCTGGACCTAGCCAGCCGACGGATAGGAACAAACTATGGGTAGATACGGTCGAAGTAGGGAAAGGCGGCAGCATATACGGTATTGGATCATTTGCATCCCAGTCGTCCGTTGTTTCCAGAGCTCCACCTCCACCTCCACCTCCACCTCCACCTGTACTAGTACTTCCTACCGGCAGTGCTGCCGTCTACGACCTGGTCCCTATTACCCGTATATTATGGGATGTACAAAATTACATATACGGTAGTGCAGGAGCTTCTGCTCCGACACCTATAGTACCAGTCGTTCCGGCTCCGACTGCGGCTCCGGCGGTTCAGACTTCGACCGATTCAGCTCTGCTACAAACTCCAGCACATCCGGCTACAACACCGACGGATCCAGCACCGACTTCGAGAGTTCCTCTGTCTCGAAAGGATTTCGAAGACGCATTGCAAAATGTGCTGGATAGCTACACCCACCAGCCGCCTCCTCCGTTTCCGTCGACGTAGATATTGTTTGGAAACTGTTTGTATTTGGAAACAATTTGGAACATTTTTGGTATGTGTGTATTTAGAAACTGTTTGTATTTGGAAACTGTTTGTAAATTTTTTGGTATGTGTGTAACTGTTTATATATCTGTATTGAAAACTGTTTATATGATTGTATATTGTGTGTGTAACTGTCAACATGGATGTGGAGTACAGGAAACACAAATATAGAAACACAAAATTGTATTTAGCGACGGGACAACGATGGAACAGCGACGGAATATCTGGAAATTTGCAGTATAGCGACGGAAGAGCGACGGAATATCTGGAATATTCCGTCTCTAAGGTTCTGGAAAATATAGATTTAAAGTATAGCGACGGAATAGCGACATAACCGGTTCGTCGCTACAAGCCTGTCCGATACCAATAGCGTATCGAAAACACTTTAGCGACATACTTTTTCGTCGCTATACTGTCACAATATTAATCCTGGAATACGCCGCGGACCCGTCGGTAGTTAGTCGGTAAAAGTAGCGACGGAATTTTTGTCGCTAATACGTCGTATTTTGTAATAAATAACGTGTTGCTAAATCTGTCACTAATCAGTCGCTATTTTCGACAAACAAGTGACTGATTGAAATTAGCGACACGTGATTTCCCGACAAACCGTTTCCGTCGCTGATATGTCGCTATTTGGCTTTAGCGACGAAAAAATGACTTTTAGCAACGGATACCGCCGTCGCTAAAAGCCTATTTTTTTGTAGTGTTTGGGGGGCTCAAACAGCTTTTTCCAAAACACTCACAGGTCAGGGAGATGCAACAGAAAAATGGCAGTTGTAAAATGCCCATTAATGATAATTTTCTCCTTTGTCATGTTCAGTTCTGACTATTGAGTATCAAATGTACCACCGAACATCGATGCACTTCAAGTTTCATGGCCGCCACTGATATTGCTCACAGATACAATAATGAAGGAAAATGGACATCACACTTTCAATCAGGACCTGTTTGGTAAATGGTATTTGGGGGATGGATTTGGTTTTTCCTGGGAATTGGAAGGCGAAAGTAAAAATGGTGTGTTTAGTTCGTAGGATTCGGGGGGACAGAAATTTGGAGGGGAGGAGAACTGCACTTACTATTCCCCTCCAAATCACCTCCAAATCTATGTTTCCACATCCTCTTTTTTTGAGAGGATGTGGGTTGGAAGTGGCTGGAGGTTGTCGACATCGACGTAAAAAATAGATGGCCGGAGCTGTTCATACCTACGGTCGTCGAGCGAAGAGGAGCTGTTCATACCTACGGTCGTCAACGAGGTCCATGTTGACGACGTCCATGGAGGCCGTGGCCGGAAAGAAGAGATGTGGCCGGAGGGTTGGGGGACGGAGGTCGTGGCCAGAGGGTTGGGGGTCCATGGAGGCCGTGGCCGGGAGGCGGTGGAGAGGGGATCGGGTGGCGGTGGAGAGGAGATCGGGAGGCGGTCGAGACCGACCAGAGTGATTTTTTTTTTGGTGAGAGAACTCTCTCCTCCCATGAGAGCTAGAGAGACGTGAGTGAGTGAGTAAGTGCTGCTGAGAGAGTAGGGTTTTTTTGTTTGTTTTTTTGAGTGAATTTTTTGGATGGTAGTATAATAATAATAATAATAATAATAATAATAATATTATTATTATTATTATTATTATTATTATTATTATTATTATATTAAGAATGAGATTCAAATAAAAAACAATTATTATTATTATTTTAAATAAAATAATTATCATATATTTTTATTATTATAATATATATTCAACTTCTCACTTCTCACTTACTATCTCAACCAAACACCCTTGTCCCCTACTAGGGGACAAGAAAATACATGGATTCCAATCCTTCTTTCTTCCTTGAAAGTCTAAATCCAAATCCAAATTCACTTCATGTTTACCAAACAGCCCCTCAAAGTAGCAAATAATGCATCAATTGTCTGTATTGGCCTTGTGGACACGTGCTTGCTTTGCCATATAACTGATCCTAAGATAATATTAAAAATACCATATATATCTGCATGCACTTATTTACTTAACGTGTTGGTTTGGTTGGGTTTGTTAGAGACTATTCACCAACACATGTCAATGTACTGACCCCCAACCCACAAGACATGGAGCTTGCTTGGACGTACTGAGGCATTGCAGTTCGATTGGTGCTTGAAGCTAGGGATGTTTTCTTTTATTTATATAGGACATAATGCATGGAATATTGTTGTTACATAGCTCTTGAGTTGTAATCCTTTTTGCATATTTTAGTGCAAAGAGAGAGAGAGAGAGAGAGTGAGACTCGTCTCACTGTATCAGTATTTATGTACGGGTACGTATTTTGAGCCGTATTTATTAATTCTTGGTTTTCGAATATTTTAATTTTTTCCAAAGTATAGGTTAAAACTTGACTTGGTTTAATTTGGTTCGGTTCAACTTGGTATTGGGCTTGGTTTGGTTTAGGAGGGTTTGAGATGAGAAGGTTTGTATAAAACCCAACTCCTCTCTCTCCTCCATTATTTTCATTCTCTTCATCTTCTTCCTCTTCATTCTCTCCTCCAACCTAAGGCAAGTACATCTTACCAAATGTTGGACAAATGTTACTTTGCTTATTCTAAACTTTTCTTTACATGATTCTAAATATCTTTAGAACTTGGAGTTTTTGATTTTAATGGATGGATTCTTGTAAATCTAAGTTTATAGATTTTTTGGTTTTCTTGGGTTTTGATCTACTAAACTTCATTATTTTTAAGTTATGATTGTTGTATGTTGTAGAGAATTCAATTTTACCCAAAATGGACCTTTGAAAAGTTAGATTTCGACTTATTTTGAGAAAGTTATGGTCAAAATAAGATTTGAGCATTTCTTAGTTCATCTGTCCTGAATCTGGCAGGGACGATGAATAGTGCCGCATAGTGCAGCCTGCCGCATAGTACAGACTGCCGCATAGTGCAGCATGCCGTATAGTGCAGCCTGCCACATAGTGCCGCATGGTGATGCAGCCTGTCGTATAGTTCCGCAGAAGGCCACACAGTACCGCAGGAGGCTGCATAGTGTCGCAGAAGGCTGCATAGTGCCGCATGAGGCCGCATAGTGTCGCAGAAGGCTGCATAGTGCCACAGAATGCCGTATAGTGCCTGTTTTGGCTATTTTTGGCCGTTTATGTCCTATTTGGCTGATTTGTGGCCAGAATTTCTTCCAACTCCCAACATGAAAGTTGTAGATCTTTTTCTTGGCTTCAAGAATATGTTACCAACTATTTTATGCAAGTTTCTTTTATTCTTGATATGGAGCTTATGATTGTATTGTATATTTTCTATCTTGGCCTAAATTGTGACAACCCTATTTAATAGCTTGATATTTCTTTAATAAATAAATTTCTTAACATGATTTGATAATATTGTACAGTTAGAGAATGATTGTACCCTTCTCATACCCTTAACAATAGCACATATTTAATTGGTGTTTTAGGCCAAGTAGTTACCTCATTTATTCCTTCTCATATGTTACGATGCACCTTTTATCAAGATCTATCTATAAGCTTTCTTACGTCTATGATTGCTTAACATGATAGTGACCCGTGGTGGGGCACTCATGATATATGTCTTTCTTCTTTGCTTAACAATATAGTGACCCGTGGTGGGGCACTCATGATATATGTCTTTCTTCTTTGCTTAACATGATAGTGACCCGTTGTGGTGCACTCATAATGAATGTCTTTCTTTTTTGCTTAACACGATAGTGACCCATTGCGGTGCACTCAAGTTACATGTCACTTTTTGCTTAACATGATTGTGGCCCATCGTGGCGCACCCTAACAAGTACTCTTAACATGATAGTGATCCGTCGTAGGGCACTCCAGAGAAGTAACATAATATGACATGACATGAACCATGAATGATGTTGCGACGGTTTTATTGGCTTACAAGTAATAAATAATTTGGACACTGTGGGTGTTTCTTTTGAGTGTGTTTGTATAAGCTACATGTTCTGTATTACATCATGTCTAGGACAAGAATTCCTGATTTCCCACGGTCAGGGATTCATACTGAATCTGGCTAGGATTAATGACTAGATTGATCAAGTAATTCATGAAGAGACTTTTCCAGTTACCTGTTGCCCGTTTGATCCCAGACTTATGTATATATATATACATAGGATTTAGAGTTATCTGTCATGATAAGAACATTTTCAGCTCACTGTCGAGTGGGGCACCTCCTTAGGACACATGTATCTTACTGCAGTGTGTCTGCTATACTTGTTTTCTTTTGATGGGGTCACTCCGATAGCAGTAGGCGGGTAACTGGACTTGGAAATCTCTTTGCATCTTGTTAGTAACTAGGCTTGTGATAACCCTAGTTAGTTAAAGTATCAAGCCATACTCATTGCTTGGCCGTAATTGATGGATGGAGTCAGTCCAGTCCAGTCTAGTTTTGTCTAGGCAGTGTTCGTATGTTTATTTCAGTACACTATGGTTTATGCTTTACTTTTATCAATGAATGATCGGAGGCTAAGTTCTATTCTGGAGAAGGGTTACAACCCCGGTCCTTGTTTGGTTTAAGGGTTGTAACTTGACTTCCAGAATAGTTCCTAAGTCATCCTATCATTGTCATTCTATTTTTGTTCTAACATGCTCACATGTTCAGTTATCTCACATGCTCACATGTTTAGTTCTCTCACAAGCTATATATGATCCCTATGCTGGGTCACCATGTTCGTATGACCCGGCTATCTCATATACTTACGTGACCTGTTGATTTTATATGTTCTCAAGCTTCTGTTTACTTAACATGTCTACACTTACATTATGTCACATATTAATTACTTTATGCTCCAAGATGCTTACTTATTGTCTTTCTATGTTCGGGATAAGTGCATTGGTAGTACACGAGTCTCGATCTGCCCTTACTCATTTGTATCTCTAATTGTTGATGTTAGTGATTGCTGGTTTTAGTTCATAGTTTGGCTTCCTTTGTGGTACTTGCTATTGGGGGTCTGACCCCACTGGTTTTGTTTGGCCAGATCTGATAGAGAAGCCCAGAGGATCTTCCGCACCATCTACTTGACGGTTACCATCCAGAGCACCAGAGTACCCAAGTGGGTTTCTCATTTTATTCTTCCACTGGTTATGTACATTATTCTTTTGTGGCGTTTAGCCTCCGAGCACGTGTTTAGCTCGTGTTTTGGTTCTTGATATTTAGCCTACGGGCCAAAACATGATGTGCGTATTCTAGACTATATCTAGAGCTTATCATGTATGACTATTACTCTTGCTAGTTCTCTATTTTGGTATGACTAGCTTCATGATCATCCATGTATAAATGGTTTGGGATGCTTTACTATTGTATGTCTGATGATCATACTTCTTGTACTTTGTATAATTGCATGTGATTGAGATATCTAGGATTGTTTAACCTAGGATCGACTGATGGCTTGTAGAAGTAACCCCATGTCTTGACAGCTTATACGTAATTTTAGAGTACTGGTGTACTTTGGGATTACGTAGCTGGCCTTGTTCGTCCCTACTTGCCAGTATTCTGGTTCTGAGGCGTGACATAGGTTTTAGTGGTGGCCCATGCAAGGTCTGATTTTTTAGATATGTGGTGGTTACTGATGTTTAGTTATCTCGGTCACAATTATCCTTTATCCTTCGTATTATTCTCTATCTCTGATTCTTTGACCTGATATTTGCCTTGATCGTTGATCTCTCATGTTCCCTCGATTTGATCCTTGTGTCCTTTAACTTTCTGGGACACTATTCCTAATCCTTTCGATTACCTTGTTTGGGTTCTGCCGATGGCAGGTCAGCAATCTTCTGTCAGGCCAGTTGTGGAGGATCAGTCTCAGCATTCAGATGAAGAGTCAAGATATATCTTGGGTTCTTGCAGGCGACCTTGTATTCTATCCACGTATGGAGTACAATACCCGGCTTGATTTATTCGGTGAGTGAATACGAGTTTCTCGTCCCCAACCCTTTTATCTTCGTAGTCGAGGCATGTGATAACTTCAGTGATATCTGTAACGCCCGTAGTTCGTATTACGTATTTTGGTATACGTGTACGAAATCCCGACCCGTAATTAGACTTGTCTTGCTTTGCTTAATCCTGGTTTAATCTTGCCTTGGTTTATTTTTAGGTTCATCCTGGTTCGACTTGTCTTGACTGGCTAGTCTTGGGTTTTGCATTGGCATGGGTTAGTTAGTATTTCGTGGTTCATGTGGTTTATCCTGGCCTTGGCCTGCATTGGGTTCGGTTGGGTTGGGCTTGGTTGGGCTCGGTTTGGGTTGATATACAAACCCCTACCTACCACCATCCCTCATTTATTAACCCAACAACCATTCTCTCTCCTCATTCATTACTCATTTACTACTTCTTTTCTTCTTCCTCATTTCTTCTCCACCGAGCACCACCGTAGGCAAGTGCATCTTGCTTAATGGAGGAACTCAAGTTTTATTGTTCCATTGTCTTCCTCACGAGATTCTAAGACACTTTAGTACTTTAGTATTTTTAGTTTCCATGGTTCATTTCATGTAGATCTAAGTTTGTTGTATTTTTGGATTTCTCGGTTTTGATCTACTAAACTGGCTCGTTTTCGAAAACTAAGAGTTCTATGTAGAAGGCCTTCTGATGTTACGCAAGTTTGGTTTTGGAATGGTTGGATTTCATCGAGTCTTGACCGATGTAGGAGCGTAAAAAGTGCGTCATAGACTGAGTCAAAGAGATAAAGCTTTACACTCAAATAAGCTATTTTACGCCAACTACTTTACGCCAGGGACAAGTCAGCTACTTTACGCCAGGGACAAGTCAGCTACTTTACGTCAGGGACAGGCTGTCAAATCATGTATTTAATGCAAAGTGGTAATGGGTCTGACATAAAGATTTACTGATAGCATATAACACATAATTCGAAGGGATTTGTTTTACACAAAAACCAATATTGTCGTTTAGTATGTAGACTGAGCTATTTTATGCTCATAAGATGGCTTCTTTTACGCATGAATACTATATGAGCTTTTTACGCTCAAAGTTGACATGTGCATAAAGTTTATTTGGGCTACTTTTTACGCTCAATGTTGTTTTATCAACCACTTTACGCGAGAAGTCCATTTTAGGGCTATTTTACGCCTAGTCTACTACTTTACGCTCAGAGTATATTTGGGTTGTTTTTACGCCCTATCCTTCCTGACTACTTTGGAACGTGGTGTGCCTACGTGGCTTTCATGTCACACATCTCGAAGAACGTGTGTATGTGTATCCTATTCTTATTGAAATAATGGTACACGTGTCAACGTGTGTAGAGGATGACTTCAGTCACGGGTGGCAGTTACTAGCGTAAAGACAGGACTTTGCTGAGTTTTACGCACAAAAATCCAAGTCTATAAGTAGACTTATTTTTTATAAGACAGAGAGAGAGAGAGAGACATACAGAGGGGAGAATACATAGAGATCAGAGCCCAGAGACTTTGATTTTCCAGAGCATTCTTCTTCAACCTTTCTTCCAGAACAGAGTGAAGCAAAGCAGGAAAGCATTCGACCTCGCCATCAGTGCCCAAGTGCGTCGATACCTTTCTGGTGACTTAGTTCTTCCAGCTGTTCATCTTCTAGCAGTTTTCTTCATCATCATCGTATGGTCCAAGGAACAAAGTGATCGCCTTCAGATCAGACTTCCATAGCAATACTTCCCAGATCAATTTGTACTTTTTTTGTACTCTTTCAAGTTTTATTTTCAAAAGCTGATTTCTAGGCATTTTGTTAAGTGAAACAAAATGACGACTCTGCTGGGGACGACCTTCTCCTCTGACGATGAGGCAGTTGCTCAATACGATGATGTGTCGATCGGATCGACAAAGAAGACTCTGGTTGTTCACTTCGACCAGACTGCCTACGAAGAAATGCTCCGGACTGGGGGTAGAACTCACTGCTCCAATGTTCAGAAATCGCGAAAGGCACAAAAAGTTTGGGTTCCCAAATCCAAGACATGCTCGGATTTTCCTACTATCTCTGCAGGCAAAGGAATCCTTCATACTCCTGTTGTAGAGGCTCCCATCTGCGATGAGGCAGTCTCTACTTCGGTGATACGCCATGCGCGTAAAAACAAGTCTCCCGTTTGTAACGTGGCAGACTCTCCAGTGTTACGCTCTGGGCATAAAAATCAGGTTTTACGCCCTGTGCGTAAAAATCAGGTTTTACGCCCTGAGCGTAAAAACATGTCTCCCGTTTGTGACGTAGCAGACTCCAATGCCTTATGTTCTGAGCATAAAAATAAGTCTCCCGTCTGTGACGTGGTAGACACACAAAATTTATGCTCTACGCATAAAGGAAAATCTCTCGTCTATGACGTGGCAGATACTCATGTTTTGCGCTCTATGCGTAAAGGTAAATCTCCTGTCTGTGACAGTGTAGATAAAATTCACAATGATGCTTCTGCATCTAAAGTGAATGTACCTACACGCATGAAGCATAAAAAGATAGTTGGTAAAACTTCTGTTTTCAACCAACAACCTTCTTATACTGCTGTACTCAAGGTACCAAACCTACAAATTACACACAATGAAGATGGAGTCCTTCGTGCTCAAAAATCTCAGGATTTACGCACGCAACTCCAAGCGCGTAAAAATGTATAGTTTGGTTATGCGAATGCAGCCAGTAATCTTCTTTATACACAAGGGACTAAACGTTTTTCTACCCCAAATGTAATAAAGAAGACTACTCCCTCTACTCCTTCTGATTTACGTGAATTGCTGATGCAAAAGCGTAAAAATAGACAATCTCCCGTGACACTCCCCCAAGAAAATCACCATTGTGAGTGTCACCAGATTGTAATTAAATGTTGTTGTTCGGCTTCTAAACGATCAGTTTTTGACCGGTTAAGTTTTGATGCGCCTCAACAACAAGATGATGACCAAGAACATGAGTTGTCATATGCGTCAGTCAACATGGCATCTCATACCAACAGAGGATGACATCCTAGAAGGAACACGTCCCAAACTACAGGTCAACAACAATTCAACAGACTTCTTGATTCCTTTGAAGGAGTATATCAGAATACTCGATCAAGAAGACAAAGACAATTGCAGACTTCTGATTCAGAAGCTGAGGGTACTCAATCTTTTGAGTCTGAAACTGATAGTGTCGATTCATACCTCTATACTAATCCCTCTTTATCTTCAAGAGAGGTTAAATCCTACGCTATTAGAGATAAACCAGAGACGTCATCTGCTAATACAGAATAATGTCTCACTACCGTTGAGCAATCACTGAAAGATATGCTTAACATGATGCAAAGCATGCACCAGATAATAACGGCTCAGCAAACTGCTCAACCGGCAATAGTAATACCGGTGCAGGTAGCAGCACAAACTCAAGATAGTCAAGGGGCTGATATACCTTTGAATATCCAAGAGCCTGCTGTTAACCAAAATTCTGCATCTCCAGATTACATCATTCCAGAAGATGTACCATCTCCGGTGGGGGTTACGGTACATCCAACAACTATTCAATCAAATGTGCTTTCTCAAACCAGTGAAGCCATTCAAGCAGTACGTGAGCTCAAAGCACAGTTTGAAGTTTTGAAGCACAAAGATCAACTCCAGAGGTTCGGGATTAAGCAACCTTATCCTCCTCATTGGAATGATGTACCCTTTCTACCGAAATTCAAGCCACAATTAATGGTATTGTTTGATGGAAAGGCTTCTCCTAGTCAGTATATCAATTACTTTGATATTATGACTGTACATTTGTAAAAAAATGATGCTCTTCTCACTCGAGTGTTCATTGGGTTCTTGATGGGTTCAGCTTACGACTGGTATCGTAGTTTACCCGACTATTGCATTTCATCTTTTGACGAATTTAAGGCAATATTTCTCTCCCACTTCTATGAAGGAGGTATGGACATGAACATGTCCTCCTTAATAGAAATCAAACAAAAAGAGAAGGAAGATACTTGGACGTTCATTAAATGTTTTCGATAGGCGACTCTAAAGATGCCTCCTGGTATGCCAGATTCAGCGTTAATTGATACATGCAAGATGAATCTGCGACCATCCATTGCTGTCTTCACGGGTTCCCAATTCACAAATTGGACTTCGTTTATTATAGCAGCAGTTTCTGCCGAGACCAATGGTAGGTTGGCTCGTGAACATGGGATGATTTTTGCCTCAGAAGATAAAGAAAAGAAAGGTAATCCTGGTAATAATTCTGGCAATCGTAATACAAAAGGAAAGGACAACCTTATGGTTAATATTTCCAAAAAAAAATGATGCCGAATAATCAGGAGTCTTCTAAGCCAAAAGAAGAATATTCTTTTGACAAGAGTGATATCCCAGGGATATTCCAATGTCTGGTGAAGAGTGGCAAACTCTAGATCCCAGAGCCGAAGAGGCCTAATGAGGTGAATTTGACTGACAATCCCAAATATTGTATCTATCACAGATACATAAATCATCCCACCAGGGCTTATTATATTCTAAAGAAGAAAATCCAAGAGCTGATTAATGCCAATGCCATCGCTTTAACTAATGATGAGCATACGGTTACAACCAATACGGTTTCTCTTCAATTCGGAGATTTTCCTTCTCAACAAATACCAGATAGGATTGTCCCAATTCCGAAGGCGACGATAAAGATTGTGAATATCCCGCCTGCCAGGGAGGAAAATGAAGGATTGTTGCCTCTCACATTAAAGAATGGTAAAATTATGTGGATACATCCTGACTTAGTAACTGAGATGGAAGATGAAGGTAAAACTTCAAAAATCCAAGAAAGGTAAGAAAGTCAAAACCTGCAACATAATTTCTCATGTTATTCCAGATCCTGATGATTTGGATCATCTATGGGATGGCATTCCTTTGGAAGATAGACTAAGGGGATTGAACATATGTCCTCCAAGTCTGGCTCCTCCTACCAAGCTCAAGCTTACTCATCAGCAGTGGCTAGCCATGAATAGTGTTCCCTCATACAGGGCACAACAAATCTTCGCTGCTTATGAAAAAGCTCCTATAGGGATTTTTTCTCGTATCCCGAATCCTTCTCCTCTCGTAGTTACAGAGACTTCCATTCCTCATTCTCCAGTAATTACTGAGATCTCTTCTTCTTCCTCTGTTGAACCACCTGTTAAAAGTCCACTGCCCACTCACTTGTACAGTCAGCAATCTGTCCTTTTCATGAAGAAGATGAGTTATGATTTTCAAAAGACAGAAGGTTTGAATTATGATAAAGGAATTCGACTTCCTTTATAAATTCAAAGTCAAAAATCTACTATTGGATTGGGTTCTGAGGTTCCTCATAACAATCCTCGCAAGAAGAAGGCTAAGGGAAGGAAGACTAAATCCTGTAATATGGTATTTCCTTCTTCTAAGTCTGAAGAAGAAACCTTTGCTGGTACAAGATCTGGGAAAGAGTACCACAAAGATTATGAAGGATCCTCCAAAGAAGCAGAGGATATTGAAGCACCACCAACTCAATCGTCTCATGTTCCTGCTAAACCATCTGTGGTTGAAAAGGGGAAACAGAAAGCAGTACGCTTTGACGTCCCGTTGAAGTCTACTTCCAGTCAGGGGGTGGTGATGAAATCCTATAAATTTGATATTCTAGCCCAGTTAGCTAATACTCCGGCTAGACTATCTATCTTCGAGTTGCTTCGCCTTTCTAAAGAAAGTCGTGAAACCTTGAGTGAAGCTTTGCTGCAAGCTGATTCTTGCTTAGCTCAACTCAAGACTTCTGATAATATACCAGTGTCATGCCCACAATGTCATAGTGTGATGGAGGTAATTCCTAATATTACCTTCACACAAGAAGATATGTTGTTGAAGCATAACAAGCATGACAGGCCTTTGTGCTACACTGGGTATATTGAATCCAGTGAAGTTGACAGAATTTACATTGATCCTGGGTCTTCCATTAGCATAATTCTTCAAAGTATGTTAAGATTGTTGAGGATTCCTACTAGTGACTTGACTAACACTAGTACCACAATAGTTGGTTTCAACTCTGGAAAAAGTAAACCACTGGGGAAGATTCGTCTGAAGATTCAGATTGGTGATCTTAGAATCATGGCAACATTCTATGTTATTAATTCAGACGTATCCTACAATATCCTTCTTGGAAGATCGTGGATACATGAGCATAATATCGTACCTTTAACTCTCCACCAATGCTTCAAGTACGTAGATTCCTAAGGGGTTGTGAAGACTGAGTTTGCTGATATCAATACTTTCAAGGGTGTCGAAGCCTATTTTTCTGATTCAATGCTCTACAAACAAGAGCATGTGAAAGAGATATCAGACATAGTCGAAGATCGATCATCTGCCGAAGATCAGTCTATTAATGAAGATCCGCCAGAAGAGCAACCTTTGAAAATCAAAGTCAAAGGGCAAATCCAACCCCAACCTGTCAACAATCAACCTCTGATGATCAAGGTCAAAGGAAAAACTCAAGCTTCATATGAGGAATCAGTGAATGTTCCTGCTAAGAGCCAAATTCAACCTCTTATGATCAAGGTCAAAGGGCGTACTTGTACGAATGATCCAGAACCACTATTGATCGTCAATCTTGGCAAGTCTACGCAGAAGATGGATAATGGTCCATTAGAGATTAATCCGAAGCGTAGCAGTCAAATTGTAAATGATGTAAATATTGATCATTCTGTACTTTCAAATATCAATGAATATTTTCTTTTTGAGTATATGGCTGTCAAATTTGTTGAAAGAATGACTTTATCTTCTGATGATCAAAGTCATAAGTATAAAGACGATATAAACACAGAAAAAACCTTATACATTGACTATAAGAAAAATTCCTTTCCTCCTCATATCGATGTTGGACCTTATTGTAGAAGCATGGAAAATACTAAAGGAAATGATTCATGCGGCCAGGAAAGATCCATACGGCTCAGAGAACTCATGCGGCTCAGGGAATCATGCGGCATAAGGAGCTATGCGGCCCAAGGCATTCCATGCGGCTCAGAGGACACGTGGACTGATAGTGCTCCCCTCCGACCCATGCTGCATTAATTGCTATGACGGCTGACCCCTCTGAAAAGTTGACAGCCCTGACACCAAAGCAGGTAATTATGGCTTTGCCATAATGATGAATCTCTAGGGAAGAGGAAAGAAATCTCTGACACAAATCCCCCGAGAGCCATAAAAATGCCACGTGGCCTTGCCACGTGGGCATTCTTATGCGGCTCGCTTCTCATACGGCTCAGAATAAATCCTATACGGCTCAGGCCATAGGAGCCTCATGCGGTTCGGGCAAAGGACTTCCCATGCGGCTCAGAGTGAATCCATCCTATGCGGCTCAGGCCATGAAAGTCTCATGCGGCTCGAGCGAGGACTTCTCATGCGGTTCAAGAAGATCATGTCCATGCGGCCCAGACGGATATATACTTATGCGACCCACAAGGATGACTCCTCTGTGGTTAGAAGACTCAAGTGAGGGCCACTGCCCACGCAGCCCTAACACGTGGGCTTAACCATATGCGGCTCACATTCATATGCAGCTCGTATTCATATGCGGCTCACTAGTCATGCTGTCCAGATCCCCCCAGCAGCTCTTAGGACACGTGTCCTAAGCCGATTAATTCCTCAGATTGGCTGCCATTAACGATTGGGTCAAATTCCAATAAATCTGGGACACGTGGCAGAAGAATAGATCTGATCTATTCGCAGATATCAGAAGATCAGTACAAGGAAGATTTATTCCAATCAGTATTAATTGCTCATGGGATTTGGTGTAATCTACACCTAATGGTCCAGATTCATCATAATCAAGATGAATGGCCAAGATGGACCAATCCCCAAGCCGCCGCCATCTCTAAAAAGCTAATCAGTGGCAACCCTAATGATCAGATCCCACTATTATAAATAGCAAGATGCCATTCCCTTGTAAGATATACATTTTCAGAGAGAAAAATACGTATATACAGAGAGACCCCCCCATAGTCAGGGAAAAGAATACGCAGAGAGAGAGAGAGAAGCCAGAAGAGCAACAGAGGAGCAAGAAAAGCATTTCTTCGTCAATGCCAACCATCTTTTCACAAGGAGCCAAGGCTGCATACCGATCGTCCAAGGAGTAAGGCAGGGCTGCCGTCGCCTTCCCGAGCCTCTATCGTCACCCCCAAGAATCTAAAATAAATAATTATACTTAGACTGCTGTACCTAGGTTTTCGTCCCTAGGCTTTCTTTGTACAAGCGAGTTTGTAACGTGAAGTAAAAGTTTGGTCCTCCGATAATTGTTCTGTTCTTTTATATTTCATGGCAAACACGATGGCGACTCTGCTGGGGACTAACTTCTCCACGGCTGAGGAGTTGGTGACGCAATCGGATGCAGCCAAGCTTGGCTCCACTCAACAAAAGATGGTCGCCCGGTTCGACCAACAGGCGTTCGAAGAGATGCTCTCCGACAAGAGCACTGGCCCGGTCCAGAAGCGAGCCCGCACAAAGAAGGCCCGTAAGGAGTGGAGACCCCGATCCTTCGTTCCTACTGAAGCTCTTGCAGAGACACCCTCTGTTGTTCAAAACGGCGAGCAAGATTCCCCTGCGGCCCCACTTCTGATCGTAGACAACTCTGCTGTCCCCAAGTCCGGCAGAAGAAAATACTATGATGCTGGACTTGCAGGGGCAAAGAGGAACTCTATGAGATTCGAGCCGCATAAGGTTATCAGCCGCAGGGAGAAAGCTCATGCGGCTACATCCTTCAGCCGCAGGGAGAAAGCTTATGCGGCTACATCCTCCAGCCGCATGAAGAAAACTCATGCGGCCATATCTGTCAGCCGCATAGCTTATGCGGCTATAGTTGCCAACCACACGAATGAAACTCATGCGGCTGTGGGAGTCAATCGCTTGCAGAAAACCCATACGGCCATAATTGCCAACCGCATGCGGCCAGCCTGTACGGTCGTGACTCCTAGCCGTACGAAAACAATTCGTCCGATGGCAAAAGACAACCGCATGCAGACAGCCTGCAAGGTACCCAACTCTAGCCGCATAGCGCCCGTTTCACGCTTCTCTCGATCAGTCTTCGACCATCTCTCATGCGGTCCTGACCCTGATGATTCTCTGGATGATAAGCCAGACTCTGTGGCATTCAAGTTGGACTCCTCTTATTACGCACCCGCAAGTGCTAAAAGGAGGAAGTCTAGGGCAGCGCGGGCTCATCGGGCCCAGTCAGCTGTCCCAACCTCTGACTATCGGGATATCCCGTTGACTATCACACGGGCCTCGGATGGGAAGTTGTATACAACCGCTCAAGTCCAGCCTCCGGCGGCAAACAGACAGAGTGGTTCCTCTGACCTGCGGGAGGCGATCCTCCACAAATACAAGAAAAGAGAAGGAGTGTCGGCGTGCAAAGATTCCTCACTTGGACATCGCTGCACCCAAATCATCGTCAATTGCTGCTGCAACAATGCGACAATGACGGAAGATCGGCCGTCCGTCTTCCAAAGGCTACAGCACCCGAACTCAGAAGATGAGGCACCTCCTGTTGTCTCCTGCAATTTTGCTCAGAAAGTCCCCGCCGAAAGGAGGGGGAAAAAGACAAGCATCTCCAGTCCCAAGATATCAACCACTACAGCTAAGAAACTGTCTTCTAAACGGTTATCCTCTACCGGTGTATTCCAACACACCCGTTCAAAGACAAAATCTACCATAATGGGAAATTCATCATCCACATCGCTAGGGGTTGAGGGAACTGGGGGTAGCACTCCTCCGAACATCCGTAATAATCCGATGTTTCAAGAAGCCGAGCCCGGGGAAACCACTCTTCCATCAGGGGCAACAGACGCCGATGTCCCCGAGGACATCCATAACTCTCAAGACGAAGCAAACTCTGAGGCTGGGGGTACTGCTCCCTCCGAGTCCGAACCCGAAGAGAACATTCCCACCTATCCCGATGACTTCACGGTGCATGGGTACGACTCGGAGGGCACATCCTCCACCGTTCCTTCCATCACTCCTCACGTAAGGACGGTGTTCATGACGGACAGCAATCAAGGTGGTTCCAGTGATCGCCAGCACATTGACAGTCTCAAAGCCATATTACTTGCTTTGGTCAAATCTGTAGACGAGATTAAAGCAGCCCTGCCAACTCTACAAGGAGGAACGCCCAGTTAAACAAGCACGGGCCCTGCGGTCAATGTGGATTCGAACTCAGCGGCACCAAACCCGGGCAATAATCCTCCCGAAGTAACAGCCCCTACCGCTACAGACGAGACCCGAGAAGTAAGGAGAGAGGTCCAGGAGCTCCGAGCCATGTTCCATGCCCGAGAGAACGCCTAAGATCTCAGAATACGGCAACCATACCCTGCTGAATGGAGGGATGTTCCTTTCCCACCAAGATATAAGCCGTTCAATATCAACCCGTATGATGGCAAAACCTCAGCAAGTCGGTACATCACTTACTTTGAGGTCACCACCGACCATCTGCCTCATGATGATGCAATCCTCACACGGTTATTCATCGGGGCATTGGAAGGAGTCGCCTTCGATTGGTACCGCAATCTACCGGACAACTGCATCCACTCCTTCGCCGGCTTCAAGCGCCTGTTCTTGGAACGATTCTAGGAAGTAGGACAGGACGTCACTATGTCCACTCTCATGGACGTCGTCCAAGGGGAGAAGGAGTTGACAAGAAACTACATCGAGCGGTTCCGCCAGACCGCCATGAAGCTGCCCTCCGGAAATCCAGATTCCTCTTTGATTGAAATTTGCCAAAAGAGACTGCTTCCAACGATCAGTCTCTGGATGGGCGAAAGTCAATTCAAAGATTAGAAAGCGTTCATCATCAGCGCCAGGAGCGCCGAAGAACGACTGAAGAAGGCTCGCCAACTGGGATTGCACATCTCAGAAGGAGAAAACAAGGGCAAGAGTCCCAACAACGATAATGGGGGTAACCCCTCCAACAATCGGGACAGCAAGGGAAAGCAGGCTATAGTGGCCGACACGGCCCAGAAGCCCGAGCCACAAACAGCAGACAAACAATGGCCTCAGATCACTTACTCTTTCGAAGACGGCCACGTCAAGCCTATCTTGGACATGCTCATACAAGGGGATAGAATTCAGCTTTCTCCACCAAGGCGGGAACCTCGACCGGCTGATTTGGAGAACCCAAAGTTCTGCCATTACCACCGTTATGTACACCACGCTACACACGACTGCTATCAACTAAAACGGTACATCCAAAGCCTCATCGATTCGAACGCTCTGGCCATCGACTTCGAAGAAGTAACCGTAGCAGCCAATATGGTGTCCGTATAATTCGGCAGTTTTCCTCCGACGGAGACTCAAGACAATGGAGATTACCAATCTTCCACCTCCCCGGGAACAGGCTGCTGGTCTAGTACCTCTCACCACCTCACGAGGGGAGGTCATGTGGGTCCATCCAGACTTGGTGTCAGAAGTAACTCGGCCCACACCATCTTCCACTAACAAAAAGAGTAAAAAAATCAGGACATGCCACACAATCTCAGCAGACAACGAGGAAGCTACAGCCATCGTCACGTGATCCGGAGCGCAATCCCAACCTGTGGTTGACAGCCCAGCTGAAAATCATCAACCTACTACAACTGATGCTCCGGGACCGACTCAGCCTTCGACGACCGACAAGCCTAGGCCGAAGGAGACTCGCTTCGACAAATCCCTCCGAAAGGACGCAGTCCAAGGGCTAGAGAGGCCCTATAACTTTGACATCTTAGCACAATTGGCTAACACTCCGGCCAAATTATCACTATACGAACTCCTAAGGCTCTCCAAGGACGTTCGTATTGCATTGAGCGTAGCACTCCAAAATGCCGATGCTTATCTGGCTCAATCCAACCTCACCTGGGAGGACTCACCCGTGGATCTCCAAGACAGCGCCTGCACGGGAGCAATGCCCAACATCGTCTTCACTCCGCAGGACATGCTCATCAAAACCAACCTACATGATCGCCCGCTATACTACACGGGATACATCGGCGACGTGAAGGTGGATCGGATACACATTGATCTTGGCTCTTCCATAAGCATCATTCCGAAGGGTCTGCTACATCATCTCCGCATCCCAATGCATCGCCTGACACCTACAAGCACCGCCATCAGCAGTTTCAATTCGGGCAGGAGCTACCATATTGGAAAGATTCGTCTGAAGTGTCAAATTGGTGACCTCCAATCCGAAGTCACCTGCTACGTCATAGATACAGACACTTCTTACAACATCCTCTTGGGGCGCCCATGGATACACGATTATATGATCGTGCCTTCCACGCTACACCAGTGCTTCAAATATGTCGACAAACACGGCTTCGTGAAGACACAATTTGCTGATATCGATCCCTTCAAAGGGGTCGAATCCTACTACTCAGACTCCTGTCTATACAAAAAGTCGAAGAGGCACCTTGATGAAGGAAATGAACAAGCTAGTACCGAAACGGCTATGGGATCTGAAGGACCCCTGACGATCCACCTCCAAGCTCGCAAACCGGGCAAGTCCGTACCCCTTACCGCCACTCTGCAGAAGGAAGCAATCAGCCTCTCAGCGCAGGAGGAGCAAATGATAATCCGGCTGCCAAGGTCCGGCCAAGTGCCGAGACCCGCAACGGGGCCATTAACAATCAGACTGCCGAGAGTCAGTCAACCCCAAACAGGGAAGCTCAATCCCTCCGACAAGCCGCTGATGATACGCCTTCCCAGGAAGGGTTGTCACCCCGATGCGAGGTCTGACACTTCTAGCGAACCAGCCACTCCTCGCCCCATATCAAATGCCAAACTGGGGGTCGCTAGTCTGCCAACAACTCCACACTCTGCTCCACCAACCGAACCACTGACAATCAAGCTTCCTAGGCCGTCCTCTCAGTCTTCATTTACGCAGGGGGTAGCCGAAGAGGAATCGGAGCTAGCCAAGTATATGGCTACCCACACTAATGTCCCCTCCGCTGATGATGTAATCCCCCTAGAAAAGATACCTTACTTCATCAATAAAGGGTTATCTTTGAACTAGACCGAGCTCAATAAGCTATGTACAATGTATGCTATGGAACACGGTATAGGCGCTCACCTACACACACAGGTGACAAATGTGTATACCGCGATCCAGCTTACTCCAGTAGAAGATGCTTACCGAATATTCGAGGGAGGAGATCATCCGATCATCTTCGGCCGGACGAACAACCCGCATGCCCTCACCATAGAAGAAGTCAACCTCGGGTCAGATGCCGGGAGACTGTCTCTGTATCTCTATAGCCCTCAATCCAAATATCTCATGCAGAAACAGGGGTATGATCTAGAGATGACGCCAGGATTGAACTACGGTACTGGGTGACGATTACCTTTGAAGCCGCCAGTCCCGGCGGGCAAACCACGGAACTACTATAACAAAACTCGATGCGGGCTAGGGTATGTAACGCCTACTACGACCCCTGAAAGTTCAGACGAAGAATGCGACTGGCAGTCATATTCAACCGGATCACCAACTTCTGACTCAGATACCAGCATCGGAGATGTGTTCAGACAAGTCATGTCAGTCAATATGGCATTCGCCGACGCTTATGAGGAAGACGAAGACATCCCCGAAATCCTCGAGCTAGAGCCATGGGCCCAGCAATTAGATGCACAATGGGAATAGCGGTTCGAACTGAGAGAACCTCCTACTGAAGATGAGGTCATACAAGTGGATCTCGGCAGCGAATCTTCTCCAAAACCGATTTTTATCAGTAAAAGCCTAACTGACGAAGAACGGGAGTCGCTGTTAGAATTTGTCAAAGAGTACATTGATGTGTTCGTCTGGAGCTATAAAGACATGCCAGGGTTAAATCCTGACATCGCTCTTCACAAACTCAACATTCGACCAGATGCGAAGCCGGTCAAGCAACAACAGCGATGCTTCCGTCCAGGCATCATGGACACGATCGAAGCCGAAGTCAACAAACTGATAGCCAGCGGCTTCATCCGTGAGGAGCAACATCCCGATTGGGTCGCCAATATAGTACCCGTCCTCAAGAAGAATAGGAAGATTCGAATCTGTATCGACTTTCGCAACCTGAACGAGACGTGCCCCAAAGATGAATTCCCCCTTCCTATCACAGACATCATGATAGACAATACCTGCGGCTTCGAACGCATGTCATTCATGGATGGCTTCTCGGGGTACAACCAAATCAAAATGTCTCCTGATGACGAAAAGCATACTTCATTCCGAACACCAATTGGCACGTACTGCTACACAGTCATGCCTTTCGGTTTGAAGAATACCGGCGCCACATATCAAAGAGCCATGAGCATCATCTTCAGAGACCACTTACGCAAGACAGTGGAGTGCTACGTTGACGATATAGTCGTTAAAAGCCGTAGCAAAGGAGACCATCTGCAGGATCTAAGGACGATATTTGACCTAATGCGAGCGCACAATTTGAAAATGAACCCTACGAAGTCCTTTCTGGGAGTATCCAGTGGGAAGTTCTTAGGCTTCATCATCACTGCAAAGGGTATTCACGTAGACCCTGAGAAGACAAAAGCAATCATGGAGATGGGTCCCCCAAAAAATCTCCGCAAACTCAGAGGCCTTCAAGGGAGGCTAGCTTACATCAGAAGGTTCATTTCCAACCTCTCCGGGCGATGCAGACCATTCACGTACCTCATGAAGAAAGGAGTCTCATTCGTATGGGACGAGGAATGTCAGCGTGCTTTCGACAGCATCAAAGAATATTTGTCAAATCCTCCGGTCTTAGTAGCCCCAGTCCCTGGAAAACCATTCCTGCTCTATGTACGAGCAATGGAACACTCCCTCGGGGCTTTGCTGGCACAGAATAACGACGCAGGCCACGAGCAGGCCATATATTACCTCAGCCGAATGATGATTGGGCCAGAGCACCAATACACCGCTGTAGAGAAGGAATGCCTCGCTCGTACGAAGTCCGCCACGAAGACATGATCCCTTATCACCAAATAGCGATCGACATCATCTCGTCATTCGAGGGGTTCTTCATCGAGCACGTCCCCAGACTTCGAAATATTAAAGCCGATGCCCTAGTCGGTCTGGCCGCTTCCCTAGCAGTCCCGAATTGTGATCGCCAATCAGTGGAAGTGATAGCCCATGAACTGGTCTGTCCCAAAAACAATATGCAATTCATGGCAAGTTATTCCGCACAGACGATCGATGACGCCCCAGATTGGAGACAACCATTCATCGACTTCGTCATCTACGACATCCTGCCCGAGAATCCAAAGGAAGCCACTTCCATCAGAAGGCGTTCTCTCAGATTCTTCTACGATACAGAGACGAAGATGCTGTATCGCCGCTCCTACGATGGATTATTACTTCGGTGTCTGTCAAACGCTGAAGCCAAAGAAGTAGTACGAGAAGCTCATGACGGTATCTGCGGGGCCCACCAGCCTGGCCCAAAACTACAAGATCGTCTTCGCCGAATGGGCTACTATTGGCCCACAATGGTGGCAGATGCGATAGATTATGCTAGAAAATACAAAGCCTGCCAAGTCCACGCGGACTTCATTCACCAACCATCCAAATTTCTACATCTGACAGTGGCGTCCTGGCCATTCAAAGCATAGGGAATGGATATCATTGGTCCAATCACCCCACCTTCCTCCCGAGGACATCGCTTCATACTTGCGATCACTGATTACTTCTCCAAGTGGACGAAAGTTGTCCCACTCGCAGAAGTCAAGACATCAAACGTGATCAGCTTCCTTAAGCATCACGTCATCTACCGCTTTGGACTGCTGCGAAGGATCATCCATGATAATGGTCTACAGTTTGCAAGCCATGTATTCTATCGATTTTGCGATAAACACCGTATCTAGAATATCGCTTCGACACCGTACAACCCGACAGCAAACGGGTTAGCAGAGGCGTTCAATAAAACAATCATCAAACTCCTCAAGAAGTTTGTTTTCTCCAACAAGCGCGACTGGAACGAAAAACTCGGCGAATGCTTATGGGCTTATCGCACCACAGTTCGAACAGCCACCGAGAATACGCCATTCTCCCTAGTGTACGAGAGTGAGGCAGTTCTCCCATTAGAGACTCAAATATCCTCACTCTGCGTCGTCCTTACTTATCAATTAACGACGAATGACAACTACCGACGTCGACTGCAAGAGTTAGAGTCCTTAGATGAAAAGTGCCTCCTAGCTCAGCAAAGGATCGAGCTGTACCAAGCACGCATCTCAGGAGCCTTCAACAAGAAGGTCAAAATCAGAACATTCCAAGTGGGCGATCTTGTTCTGGCAGTCCGGAGACCAATGGTCATGACTCACAAGACCGCCGGCAAGTTTCAGCCAAAATGGGAAGGCCTATTTATCATAGAGGCCGTGTTCTCCAATGGTGCTTACCGCCTCGCCAAGCAGAACGGAGACTTGCTCATGTTGCCCGTCAACGACAAGTTCCTGAAGAAATACTATGTTTAAACAATATTCTCCAGATCCTCGAGTCATGTACCCGCTGGTACCACTGAACTCGCTCTATAAATTTCTAGATTATTGAGTCATGTATCCGCCGATACCACTGAACTCACCCTCACAGTTTTCCAGATTCTCGAGTCATGTACCCGCTGGTACCGCTGAACTCACACTCACCATTCTCCAGATTCCCGAGTCACGTACCCGCTGGTACCGCTGAGCTCACACCCATAATATTCCAGATTTTCGAGTCATGTACCCACGTGTACCGCTGAACTCATGCCCTTCTTCCATAAAGATATCCCAAATTTCCAAGTCATGTATCCACTGGTACCTCTGAACTTACACTCTGATTCCAACATTCATGGATTGTCGAGTTATGTACCCATCGGTACCCCTGAACTTACATCCCGGTCACTCTTTTGAAAGAAAGTTATGTATAATCATACCGCTGAACTTTCTTCCTACAAGAGATCCTCCCTCATCATCTAATACCTGCACTCCCAGTGCACAACAAAGGTAACGGGTCCACAAACTTCCAAGATGGCCATGTCCTCATTACCTCTGAGCCGTTCCACTTCCGCCAAAAACAAATCACCTCCTACATAGAACTTCCATGTCCTCATTACCTCTGAGTTATTCTATGTGCCCTCCTTCATTGAGCCCACTCCTGTCATGTCTCCATTACCTCTGAATGGGAAGGCTCCGTCGAAGAAACCTTCATACTTGCCATGTCCTTATTACCTCTGAGTAAGTATGATGATCCCCTTTCGACCTATTATCTGTACCCACAACCGGAGTACGCCAAGTTTAATAGGTCCACAAATGTCCTCTGTTGACCATCAATATCCTCCGTCGAGTTCACTTCTGCCATGTTCTTATTACCTCTAAGTAGGAAGACTCTACGTTTAAAGCCTTCTCACTTGCCATGTCCTCGTCACCTCTGAGCAAGTATGTCGGTTCCCCTTTATCCTATTATCTGTACCCTAAACCAGGGTACGCCAAGGATAATAGGCCCACAAATATCCTCAGCTAAATTTCTCAGCACAAACCTATCACTTCATCTGGCCCCCAGTGCCCAGCTGCTCTACGGCATTCCTTTTTTCTCAATACCAAGAGTACCCATAACCACTTCGCTATGGCTGCTTCAAGTACCCTGATCAAAACTTGTTACCTCTGCCTAAAACCAAGGTACGCGATGGGTAACAGGTCCACAAATATATCCCCTATACGGAAGAAAAGATCACCACAATATCACAGGCACAACAAGCAATACAAATGAAGGGTAGAATTGAAAGTACTCTTTATTTGAAGGAAGAAAAAGCATTACATGTTTCGGGATCATGTCCCCTCCAGAAAGAAAGAAAACAGAAACAAAACAAGAAGAAAAGCCGACTACATTTCTGTATTGCACAACTCTAAGAGACGATTTTTCACTAAGACAGTCCCCCGATCAAGCCTCTGCTTAGCTCGACGCTCGGCTTCTTGGGATAGCTGCTCTGCATCATTCAGAAGAGTATATGCCTGCCAGTTGTCCTCCATCTTCTTGAGGGCAAGCTCGAGATTAGCAGAAGCCCTACTATACTTATCAGCCTCCTGGATAGCAGTCTCTTTTTCAAAATGAGCGGTCTCAACCTCTGACTCTAGAAAAGCCAGTTTTCTCTGGAGTTCAAGGATATGTTTTCGGGTATCGGCTACCCCGCGGGAAGTATCCGCTTCCCGAGTTGAGCAATCTTCAGTCCGACGGCTCCACTGGTCGTACAATCGAGTCAGATCTCGGCGGTCCTTCAATATAGCCGATTTAAGCGATTCCCGGGCAGCCATCACCTTCTCCACCGCAGTAATGAGAAAGTTGCGCTCTTGATTTATGGTCGCAGGTAAATCAGTCTGTTGCAACAAGCGGAACTGAGCCACGAGACGATCAGCTTCTAATAGCTTCGACTCCAAAAGCGCAGCCAATTCCCCTCCTCCAGGGAGTGTCTTAAGGATGGCAATCTGGCCTCCGGCACATCGACGGGCCAGAGTAAAGGGAGTCCCCCTTTCCACTGCTGCCTCGATCCCTCTCTTCAAATGACGGTGGAAACTGGCAACCATATCCTGTAACGCGTCATCCAAGACCTCCGTAGAGGACGGCGTCAGAGGAAGAGTGGCAGACGGTACCGGAGGAGCAGCTTCAGAAGTTACTGCACCCGCCACTAAGGAAGCAAATTTCGTACGGAAGGATGCTTGGATGGCGGCTAACTCTTCTTCCGCCGCCCGAAGAGCCTGGATGCTCGGCAGGGAGGAAAGGTTGACCCCCGAAACTACATTCGCAGAGGAGGACACAGGGGGCATCACCTCTTGTTCCTGTTGCATTACTACCCAGGACCCCGAGCTCGACCCAGACAAGGGCCCCTCGACACAGAGAGGCTCTGTCAGGCCCTCTCCGGTAGGGTACGATCTAGCAATATCAGTCACTGGCAACGAAGGGTTGAGATCTGAACATCCAAATCAACCATTAGTCGACACAATCTGAAAGAAAAAATGACAAGAACACATAGGCTTATTCACGAGCTATGGTTCGATCTGTATTACCAAGGGAAGAACGCGGAGACGACGGCTCGTTCACAGCCGGCGTAGTTTCCCCACCCACAGAGTTACCATGTGGGGGTTCGGACGTCTCAGGGACGGGCGCAGTAAGGCCCCTATCCCCCTGGGTTGAGGTTCCAGCACGATGGGAATCTTCGGTCGCAATTGGAAGCACCCCAGCAGCAATGATAGCGGTGCACACGCCACTGACTAAATGAGATAGGACCGAGTCAGCCTCGGTAATCGGGTCCCGAGGGGCGAGCTCACCCGACGCCTATAAAAGAGCAAAAGAAACAAATGATTAAGCCATAATATAGAAGAAGAAAGGAAATAACTGAAGCCCAAATTACCTCAGGAACATCATCCACATCATCAAGAAGCAGCCTGCGACGTCTTACCGCAGCATGCTTTGTGGAGTGGGTTCGGTCATCTGCGGTAGTCACGTGCCTGCTTCATTTACGCAAAGGGCCGGGTATTACAGACGGTTGATCCTCCACTACCTCGTCAGACAAACTAGACGATTGACCCACGGCCCTTTCCACCTGCACGACAGGGGGTTGACTCCCAACCTCCTCGCCCGAAGAATGAGATGAGTCATCAGTATCTTGTTCGTCGTCTTCATCATCCGCCCTAGTGGACTCTGAGTCCGGCACAGGAACCCTGTTCGCCCCCCTCTTCCTCTTCTTGGACCCTTCTGGCTTCTCAGCCAAACCGGTGCCGGTGATGAAGCTATTATTCATATCAAAACTAACAGGGGGCTTGCTCGCCGCAATATGATAAAGCGCCGCTATATACAAGATATCACCCTCCACCTTGGCATCAGGGAGTGAGAAGCTGGCTCGGGTATGGGTCGCATTATAATAATGCCAAGCCCGGACACCATCGAGCACACTACCCTCGAAGCTCAAGCAAGCGCTAGGGCGATCCAGGAACAATTGGCTATACCCAAATTAACGGGAAAATCTACTGGAAAGATAAGGCTCCAGGTATACTCTATTCCGGTAACGATACACCAAGTGCGCGGGACGGATGTTGCGTAACAAAAGAAGCATCTTCTCAGATAAAAGTTGGAGGGGGTCAACGCCATCAACATATACCCTCCTCACTTCGCCGGGGGTAAACTCAGGGAGAGATACGAAGAATTCGGGCCCATCAATTCTTGCCAACGCCCTACGGCAGGCCGACATGGTATCATATTCCTAAGCCTGATTACGATACCGGAAAAGAAAGGCATCATCAACAGAAACATTTTTATCAGGTCCCGGCCTCATCAACGACCGATAGTGCATCAATAACCACCCCCATAAGGTAGTGGTATGGTAGCTCTATCCGTTCAAAGTCCATCGACACATCGCGAGCAATGACTTTGGATGAAAAGGCGCGAAGGCCATGGTGTATGCTACACACCATGGCCGGGAGGAGCGCCAGTCTTACCTTGAAGACCAATTTTACAGCAGGAAGAATGAAATGGCGGCTGATCCTTTCTATAGAACCCGCGCCGCCCGAGACTACACAGTTGCGTAGCCATACCATCAAAAACCCGGCCAAGATTGCTTTATCAGACATCTCCCGGGTACCATAGTGGAAATAACTGAGGGAGTCAGTGCTACTCCCAAACCGATCACGGGTAGACTTCGACTTCTTGACCTTCGACTTCATATCCTCCACCTCCTCCGGGGTTCGAGGAGTTCGAGACGAAACTTGACCGGAAGGACGCAACTTGAAAAGATACAAAATCCAGGCCTTGGTATGAGGAGCGTTCCCTTCTGAACTATTAACTTTCTTGATAGCCATCTGATGGCAGGCGCTGTGATGACACAACAGTTCTTGGTACACGGCAACGAAACCAGGAAACTGTCGGTCCAGTGCTTCGAGTTCTTCGTTTGTTGGTGTATACACTTCAAAAGCTTTACCTCCCCACGGCAATCTAGACACAGTGTTCATTTCATGAAGAGCAAGCCCCAGTTCCCCTCCGGGGGCAAAGAAAGTTCCTGTACGCCGATTATACAGCTCCAATAGAGCCATAAATAAGGGCTTGTTAATGGGCAACCCGTAGCAGGTACCCCTGATGGCATAGTAGAGATCAATTTCCTGAAGGAAGTCCCCATACTGTCTCAAAATCGATAAGGTAAGATTAGTCCATGTGGGAATGGGGTTGATCCAATTTAGCAGCGACAACCTGCCTATGGGATAAGACCCCTTGTGAGCGAGCTGATTCAGAAACGTATCAGCTAGGGTGAAGGTAAAATTAGGGCCAGTTGTGTTTACAAAAGTGCCCGGGAGCAGCCCCATCACAGTCCGACTCATAGATTCCTTGCCCGCACATACTAAACCCGTACGTCTGTTGTAGTAGATTTTGCTCACAAATATTCCCTGTTGGGTGGGAGTCAGGGAACCCACCATAGTCCTGCCCCGCGGGACCATGTTAAACCATGAGAGAGGATAATGCCGCTCCATCTCAGGGATATGAATCTCTACCCCGTCTACAGAAAAATCCCAGTGCTCTGAGACATCCAGCAATCTGGAGTTCTTTATGAAAAAGGCATCCCCAAAGAGGAAAGCCGGTTTCAGAAATTCTCCATCCAACTTCTCCGAATTCATCATTGAATAAAGAAAGCGGAAAGGTTGTTTATTAATAGCAGCCGCTCTCTCCTTAGGCTCATTGGCAGGTAGCTGACCCTCTATACGACGGATTAACTCCTCAAGTTGCACGTTTGCGGCATGCTGAGCTGGACCCACAAGGAGTTCCCCTGCTGGGTTGGTTGGGTGGTTCACTGAAAAAAAAGAGAAAAAAAAGGGGAGAAGCAAGATTAAAAGATGGCTAAAACAAAAAACTACTGAGCAAAGAAGCTCTCGCCAGCCTATGCGGTTCAAGTCAATAATGTCTTATGCGGCCCCAGTCCAGTTGGGTCCCAAGAAATACAGTGGCGAGGAAGCCTATGCGGTTCGAGTCAATACAGTCTCATGCGGTCCAAATCAGATGGGAGTTCCATATGACTCTAACTCGATAGCTTATGTGGATTGGACGAATATGCACAGTTCTAACAGAAGAACTCATGCGGCGCAAAACGCTATGCGGTTCGGCCTGCTAAAAAAACATATACGGCTCCGTTCAGAGGAGACTCTATGTGTTCAAATCCTTCTTCTACGGTTCAAACATGGGGCATTGTCCATGCGATTCGGGCATGAAAAAGTCATGCGGCCCATACAGCCTATACGGCTCTGCCATCAATTTAGGAGGAGGCTTGTGCATAGATATGCAACAGAGCCATAGGTACTCAAGATCCAAATGCAACCCTTTCCTTTAAAAGCTGGACGAACGTCAGAGGGCATTTTGGGTGCGTCACGCTCGACGGCTGACGAGGACGTCACCCTCTTACCCTTCGCGGCAGTAGAAATAACTTTAGAAGACTTAGGAGCCATTGCTTCAGCGAGAAGACAAGGAAGATCAGAAAGGAAAGGCAAAAAAAAGAGTGAACGAAAGAGAAGGTAAAGAAGTCCCTCTGGCTAAAGTCACCCGTATTTGTAAACAAAGACGGAGTGTTTCGATCCCCGTGCATACACGTAAACCGACTCTTCGGTTATCAAAAGAAGCCGTCGAAAATGAAGGCCAAGCTCCTCGGATCCTGTACCAAAAAGCGGCCTCTAAGAAAATCAACAATATTTAAGTGCCAAAGAATGCCATACGTGGCAAATAACGACATGGCAAGAAGCTATACGGCTGAATAATTCATGCGACCGGGACTTCTATGCGGTCAGAATTGCAGATGCGGCTAGAAGAACACGGCCATGCTTCTTATTCAAAGTATTTCAATTTTACAAATTGAAAACTTTGAAGGGGGTCCTGTAGAAGCATGGAAAATACTAAAGAAAATGATTCATGCGGCCAGAAAAGATCCATGCGGCTCAGAGAACTCATGCGGCTCAGGAAATCATGCGGCATAAGGAGCTATGCGGCCCAAGGCATTCCTTGCGGCTCAGAGGACATGTGGCCTGATAGTGCTCCCCTCCGACCCATGCTGCATTAATTGCTATGACGACTGACCCCTCTGAAAAGTTGACAGCCCTGACACCAAAGCAGGTAATTATGGCTCTGCCATAATGATGAATCTCTAGGGATGAGGAAAGAAATCTCTGACACAAATCCCCCGAGAGCCATAAAAATGTCACGTGGCCTTGCCACGTGGGCATTCTTATGCGGCTCGCTTCTCATGCGGCTCAGAATAAAACCTATGCGGCTCAGGCCATAGGAGCCTCATGCGGTTCGGGCAAAGGACTTCCCATGCGGCTCAGAGTGAATCCATCCTATGCGGCTCAGGCCATGAAAGTCTCATGCGGCTCGAGCGAGGACTTCTCATACGGTTCAAGAAGATCATGTCCATGCGGTCCAGGCGGATATATACTTATGCGGCCCACAAGGATTACTTCTCTGTGGTTAGAAGACTCAAGTGAGGGCCACTGCCCACGCAGCCCTAACACGTGGGCTTAACCATATGCGGCTCACATTCATATGCGGCTCACATTCATATGCGGCTCACTAGTCATGCGGTCCAGATCCCCCCAGCAGCTCTTAGGACACGTGTCCTAAGCCGATTAATTCCTCAGATTGGCTGCCATTAAAGATTTGGTCAAATTCCAATAAATTTGGGACACGTGGCAGAAGAATAGATCTGATCTATTCACAGATATCAGAAGATCAGTACAAGGAAGATTTATTCCAATCAGTATTAATTGCTCATGGGATTTGGTGTAATCTACACCTAATGACCCAGATTCATCATAATCAAGATGAATGGCCAAGATGGACCAATCCCCAAGCCGCTGCCATCTCTAAAAAGCTAATCATTGGCAACCCTAATGATCAGATCCCACTATTATAAATAGCAAGGTGCCATTCCCTTGTAAGATATACATTTTCAGAGAGAAAAATACGTATATACAGAGAGACCCCCCCCCACCATAGTCAGGGAAAAGAATACGCAGAGAGAGAGAGAAGCCAGAAGAGCAACAGAGGAGGAAGAAGAGCATTTTTTCGTCAACGCCAACCATCTTTTCACAAGGAGCCAAGGCTGCATACCGATCGTCCAAGGAGTAAGGCAGGGCTGCCGTCGCCTTCCCGAGCCTCTATCGTCACCCCCCAGAATCTAAAATAAATAATTGTACTTAGACTACTGTACCTAGGTTTTCGTCCCTAGGCTTTCTTTGTACAAGCGAGTTTGTAACATGAAGTAAAAGTCCGGTCCTCCGATAATTGTTCTGTTCTTTTATATTTCATGGCAAACACTTATGCTCAAAGGTTCCTAACATCTTCTCCCTATCTTCTTCCTGTAGTCGCTTCATCGCAAGCTTGTGTAACTTATAGACGTCACGAAGAATCTTATTTCGTAATTTTGTCTGATAAGAAAAACAAGCACCAAATTGTATTGGCCTGGCTAGAAATATCCATGTTGCTCAGACAGATGATCTGAGAGATAAAGATAAAGGAAAAATCCGAATTGACAAATATAATCAACAATCTCTCAAGATTATCCAGAATATGGGATATAATTTGAAGACTATGCAAGGTCTCAATCAAGGCAAGGGTAGACGATTACCATTATGTGGTGATCTATTTTACCAGAAAACTCGCCATGGGTTGGGATATGATCCGTCCCACATGTTTAATGACGATATACAAGAAGAATTCTCTTCTAACTCTTCACAATCATCAGATTCGGAAGAAATCCAATTCATCGAATCTGATACGTCTCACTCCTCATATGTTAGAGGAGGTCATTATGATAAATCTGAGCAAATATTCTCAGTCAACATGGTTCAAACTGATGGTGAATCTAAACCATTTGAGAATGATCCTTGGGCTCAACAGATGGACACTCAATGGAAACTTCGTTTTGAACAGCGACAGCCACCTACAGAGGATGAGATTGTCCAGATTGATGTTGGAGATGGAACTACGTCCAAACCAATATTCATCAGTAAAAACCTTTCTAAAAATGAAACGAAAGAGTTGATAAAACTGATCAAAGAATATATTGATATCTTTACATGGAGTTATGAGGATATGTCGGGTCTAGATCCTAAAGTTGTTACTCATAAACTCAATTTTCTTCCTAATGTCAAGCCTGTAAAACAACAACAACGACGTTTTCGACCAGATATGATGGATGCAATTGAAGCGGAAGTCAAAAAGCTGATCACATGTGGCTTTGTTCGTGAAAAACAACACCCGGACTGGGTTGCCAACATTGTTCCTGTTATAAAGAAGAACGAAAAAGTCCGAGTTTGCATAGATTTTCGAGATCTTAATACAGCTTGTCCAAAGGATGAATTTTCACTTCCGATTATCGATGTCATGATAGACAATACATGCAGTTTTGAACGCATGTCTTTCATGGATGGATTCTCAGGATACAATCAAATTAAGATGCATCCAGAAGATGAAAAGCATACTGCTTTTCGTACACCCCTTGGGGTTTACTGCTATACGGTTATGCTGTTTGGTCTTAAAAATGTCGGTGCCACGTATCAACAGGCTATGAGCAACATCTTTCAAGAACATCTACGGAAGACAGTTGAATGTTACGTAGATGACATTGCTGTTAAGAGTCGATCAAAGGATGATCATATTCAAGACTTGAAGACAATATTTGAATTGATGCGTCAACATCAATTGAAAATGAACCCTACTAAGTCTTTCTTAGGGGTTTCCAGTGGCAAGTTTTTAGGATTTGTCATTACTTCTCAGGGTATCCATGTTGATCCTGGTAAGGTTAAAGCAATTCTTGAAATGCGTCCTCCTCGTAATCTGAAAGAACTCCGTGGCTTTCAGGGTCGCATTGCTTATATCAGGAGATTTATATCTAATCTCTCTGGGAGATGTCAACCTTTCTTCCGTCTATTAAAGAAGGGTGTATCATTTGTTTAGGATGAAGCGTGTCAGAAAGCCTTCAATGACATCAAGCAATACCTTACAAATCCACCTGTTCTGGTACCTCCAGTGGGAGGAAGACCATTTTGCTATATGTTCGAGCCTTGGATTATTCACTTGGTGCCCTTCTTGTACAAAAAAATAATATGGGGCATGAACAAGCAATTTATTATCTTAGCCGAATGATGGTCGGAGCTGAACATAGGTATACTCCTGTAGAAAAGGAATGTCTGGCCTTGGTTTTTGCTGTCCAAAAGACAAGACATTATGTGACAGGACAGACTATGCATGTCATATCCAGAATAAATCCCATTCGGGTATTGATGAGAAAATCGAGCATTCTTAACTCTAGGTTAGCTACCTGGGCGATGTTGCTCACTCCTTATGACATGGTTTATGTACCTCAAAAATCAGTGAAGGGTTAAGCATTAGCTAATTTCTTAGCTGCTCACCCTATACCTGAAACATCAAAGTTATATGAAGACATTCCAGATGAAGTCGTGGATTGCAACATGACTTTGAAGGATGACAGCTGGCAATTATATTTTGATGGAGCATCACGGGTTGGACCTAAAGGTAATATTGTCTCTGGGGTAGGAATCATCTTGGTTTCTCCTGATAAAATGGTCATATACCGTACCTATTCTCTCAATGAGCCATGCTCCAACAATGTAGCAGAATATAATGCTCTATTGATTGGTCTCCAAGTAGCAAAATAATTGGATATCGAGTTCCTAGAAGCTTATGGAGATTCTTAACTGATTGTTAATCAAGTTAGAGGGACTTATGAAGTCAGAAATCCTGATCTCATCCCTTATCATCAAGTGGTAATCGAGTTGGACCTTTCATTCAAAGGATTCTTCATCGAATTTGTACCACGTTTTTAGAATGTGGAAACTGATGCTCTTGCAAGCTTAGCTGCAGACTTGGCTGTTCCAATTTGGAGACAAAATATAATTACTTTATTGGACCGAGACTTATTCTGTGTCAAGAATAATCTGTATATTGAACAGAGTTATACTACAGAGTCAAGTTCCCAGCAGAGGGATTGGAGAAGTCCATTCATTGATTATGCGGTTCATGGGATTTTACCTGAAGATCCAAAAGAAGCTGCATCAATTAAGAGACGATCATTTCGATTCTATTATGATCTATCCTTACATATGTTATATCGTCGTTCATATGATGGACTCTTGTTGCGTTGTCTCTCAGAAAGTGAAGCCAAACAAACACTCCGAGAAGCCCATGATGGTGTTTGTGGTGCTCATCAACCAGGTCCGAAATTACAAGATCGCATTCGAAGAATGGGGTATTATTGGCCTTCTATGATAGCGGATGCTGTAGACTATGCCAAAAGGTGTAAAGCATGTCAGATTCATGCTGATTTTATTCATCAACCGTCTGAATTCCTACATCCTACAGCAGTCTCTTGGCCCTTCGAAGCTTGGGGTATGGATATCATTGGTCCGATTAACCCTCCTTCTGTTAAAGGACATCGGTTTATATTGGCAATAACCGATTACTTTTCTAAGTGGGCAGAAGCAGTTTCCCTTGCTGAAGTAAAAATATCTAATGTGATCAGTTTTATCAAACACCATGTCATTTATCGTTTCGGGATTCCTCAACGGATAATTCATGACAATGGACCACAATTTGCTAGTCAGGCATTTTATCGGTTCTGTGATAAGAATCGAATTCAAAATCTGGCTTCTACGGCTTATAATCCAGCTGATAATGGTTTAGCCGAAGCTTTCAACATGACAATCATCAAACTTCTCAAAAAGTTTGTCTCTTCTAATAAACGTGATTGGAATGAGAAACTTGGAGAATGTTTATGGGCTTATCGAACAACAGTCCGAACTCCTACTGGTTTTACACCATTATCACTAGTTTATGGATGTGAGGCTGTCCTTCCATTGGAAATCCAGATTCCATCTCTTCGAATAGCCATTGCTAATGAACTAACTATAGAGAATAATGATCGCTTATGACTCCAAGAACTTGAAGGATTGGACGAGAAGCGTCTTCAAGCACAACAGCATATTGAGCTATATCAAGCCCGTATATCTCGAACTTTCAATCGTAAAGTTAAAGAGAGGATATTCAAGGTTGGCGAGCTGGTATTAGCTGTTCGAAGACCGATGGTGATGACTCACAAAAGCAAAGGGAAATTCCAAGCAAAATGGGAAGGCCCTTATGTAATTGAGACCGTGTTTTCCAATGGCGCCTATCGGTTATCCAAACCCAATAGAAATCTACTCATGATGCCGATCAATGGAAAATTTCTTAAGAAGTACTATGTATAAAAAAAATATAAGACAGAATGAAAATAAAATCTCTTTTATTATTATTTTTGTTCAGAACAAAGGATTAAGGACGAGGACCACTGCCTTCCTTATTAAATATATAGTCTGCCAGTGCATCGAAGACATCGTTGCCTGAGTTCACAAAAAACTTGCTGGCAGCCATCCTCAGCGCCTCTTTCTCAGGAGTTTTCCCTGGCTCTACTAAGAAAGAGAGGATGTCTTGTGGTGGCTTGGGAGTAGAAGAGCCTTCGCCTATTTCGGTTGGGTCTGACACAATTGGCTCAACGGGGCACGTCTCGATGAAGTCCTCAACCTTCATGGAGACTTCATTCTTTTGCTGCACGTCCTTAGAAGACATTTTCGATAGAGGAGTGGAAATAAGGATAAAACTTTACAAAAAGTTCTCATCTATTTATAGGAGAAAGCTATTAATGAACCGGTCTAGGAAATTGAAAACAACTTTTTATTCCCGAAAAGACCTGTTCATTCATTATATCAGATTCATTCATTTAATTGTGGAATTGAATTGACCTTTTGTTTCCCAAAAGAAACGCTGGTTCATTCATTCTTTTATTGATGTTGGCATATATCCTTAATGACATCTGTTTTCTTATTCCCCAGCTACCAATATTTGGTTAGCTGATTATTTGCCTCTTTGGAGAAAAATTTAATCTTCTATCTTATCAGTTGATTAAAAAGTTGGACTCATTATTTATCATGTTCATTTGACCTCTGAATAAATATTACATATGCTTGTATTTCCTATCTATCATGTTCATTTGACCTCTGAATAGATATTAATCTATTTTTCTTTGAGTTATTACGATCTGTCATATCCATATTACCTCTGATAGTATTGTATACTCTAAACAGAAAACGATATTTCATTATCTATCATGTTCATATTACCTCTGGATAGATATAATTTATTGAATTTTGAAAATTTATCATGTCAATATTACCTCTGATAAGTATTTTCTATCTCATGCCTATTGTTTAATTACAAAATAAATGATAGGATCACAGAACAAATATTTTATTCATTTCTTGGATAAGATAAAAGGTTACAAAAGCTCCTTATTTTTCTAAGGTGGAGCAGAAACATCTTGAAGTAATTTTTGCAGTTCTGCCAGGCGCTTATCACGAGAGCTCAATACTTTCTTAGTCGCTTCAGCATATCGAACTTCGGTAGTGCAAAGATTAGAAAGTCCAGCGAAGCTGATTATCAGATTATCCTTGGCTTCATCAAGGGTCTTGGTAGTTGATTCAGCTCCGTAGGCCTGTTCTTCTAAAATAGAGCCCTGAGCAAGGTGCTGATTTCGAGCAGCGATCATCTGTTCCCTCTCTGCCTTTAAACGAGCCAATTCAGCCTCAACTTCTTGGATTTTATCATTCTGCTGTTGAATCTCCTAGTTTAAGGTATCATAGGCTGCTCTATGACCATCCAGCTCGGGTTGTATTCCAAATAAAAAGGCTTTCTCTTTGGCAACCTTTATACTATAATCATGGAGAGCTTCATTATATCTTGTCTCCCGATCAAGATAATCAGCCGTTAAGGCATCATACTCTTCTTGTATGAGACTTTCAACAGTCTCACTTGACAGCTTAAGATACTCTCGGATGGGCTGTTCAAGACCCTCCATAATTTTCTCTAATGTTGCTGCTCTCCCCGTATCATTGAACATAGCAACGTTCCTGATGGTAAGAGCCATAGACGCTTTCAAGCTCTCATAACTGAGGCCCTTATTCAGGACCATCTTGATTAGGGTCGCCAAAGTTTTATAAAAAGTTTCAGTATGAATCTCAACTAGGAGATTCATTTCTATGCTTGAACTTGGCGTCGCGGCAATATCTACTAGATCTCTTCTTTGGAGACTAGGAACAGATGTTGTTGGTGTGACAACAGATTGAGATGAAGCAATTCTTGTTACTGTTGTCACAGCCAGTTGATCCCTAAGAGCTTCAGGGATTGTGTCTTCAACATTTGCAGAGGTAGTTGCTCTGATAGCAGGTTGAGATGAAGTCATCGTTGTTACTGCTACCATAGTCAACTGGTTCCCAGCAGCTTCGGGAATAATGTCTTCCATGTTTGTTGCTCCAGCCATTTCTAGAGCTGAAACTACTACAGTTTCGGTGGCGGTAATAGGAACGGGTAGAATGACGATGGTGACAGCTGACTCAAGTTCAGGCATACTCTTCTCCGAAACTTCTACAGGATCAGTAGTAATAGCAGAGGGTGCTATCACAACATTCTCAGTCTCGGTTGGTGATTTGACTATGCCTTTATCACCTTCTGGCTGTTCATGCTCTGAAGGTACTTCAAGTTCTTCATCGAGGCCAGTTCTTCCTTCAACAGCTGCTTTATGGTCTGCAGTTGATTTTTCTGCAGCTTGTTTTTTTTTCGGTTAACAATATGAGAAGATAATTTGGGCTGAGCCTCTGCCTCAACCTCTGTTTCAACCTCTGCTTCAAGCTCTTTCTGTACTTCTTGTTGCTCATCTTCTGGTTGGATTACTTCTACTTCGTCTGAAGAAGAAGCCTCTTCATTAGATTCCTCGTTTTCCTCATGGATATCTTCTTGAGGAGGAGGAGGAGCCACAGGCTTTGGTGTAGTGATGATATCTACAAAATGAACAAAATAAGTTAATATACAAAATCATGATACATAATTCTGTATAGGTTTTGCGTAGTAACTGGAATATGTGCGTGTTGTTCAAGGTATGAATCATAATCACCATCCCAGTCATCATCGTCAAAGTTGAGAGCTGGCTCGTCTGATGGGATACGGTCTCGATCAGCAATGTGTGTAGCAGTAGCATCCTCCGTAACTTGTGCCTTTCGTGGCAAAGATAAATGGAGTGAGGAGCTAAGGCGTCCAGGAGATAAAAGTTTTACAACTTCTGATGCTACTGCTGGTTGAGGTGTTGAAGACCCTTCTCCCGGATGGACTGAAGGAGAAGCAACAAGTTGGTCCTCTTCAACCGAGATGTCATCTTCTGGAGTACAGACTCTGGGTTTGGAAGGCCCTTTAGTAGTAGTCTTCTTCTTCTTCTCAGGAGACTTCATTGGAAGAGTGGTAGCTGTAGTCTGCTTTCGTTTGCGGGTTTTTCCAATAACTATTGGTCCCGTAGCTATCTCCCCAGCTCCTCTAGGAATTACTGCCAGAAATTCATCTATAGCAGAAGTATTTGTTTGCAAAAACAAAAGTATAAAACTTTATTGATACAAACTGTAATAAAGATTACAAGAATTCTGGGAAAATTACAACTATAGGAATCCAATCTTGATGACGATTGCTTTATCCCTTAGACGATGTGAATTGTGAAGACGAAGCCTTTGAAGTTGAAAACAACTCTGGAAACTGAAGGCAAAAGCCTCTGAAGTTGAAGACAAAAGTCTCGGAAGAATGCAGCAGCACTTTGGCAAGAACTCATGAACTCTCTGATTTCTGATCTCTGATCTTGATCCCCTTGAAATGAAGACTTGAAACTCTATTTATAGAGTTATGAAAATAACTAACTTTCAATTATTTTGGACTGCGCAAGCTGATTTGTGCTGCAACTGGTTTGCGCAGCACTGGATTGCGCAAGCAGTTATTGGATCGTGGGCCAACTATCTGGGACACATGGCATCATTTGATTGAAATGCGCATGATCGTGCATAGACAGTTGCCACGTAATGAGCAATTGATGGCATGAATGCCACGTAATTGGTCAGTTATATTGGTAGAATATGCAAAATGAACTGCGCAGAAATGGTTTGCGCAAACACGGATTGCGCATGAGTGGTTTGTGCAAACACGGATTGCGCTGCCACCTGTCAGCCGCCCTCGAGCACTGTGCGGCGTCAAAAACGAACAGCCTCCTCGTTATTCGTGTTGTCAGCTGTCAGGAAGATCTGATTTGATTCAGTCAATGATGACTTCTGCCACGTCAGCCTGCGCAGTTGGGAACATGCGCAAACCAGCCTGCGCAAAGTGATGTCTGCGCAAACTGTTGTCTGCGCAACTCATCAAAATGATGAATATTTTGAATTTTTGACTTTGTTTATTGATGCAACTTGATTTTTTAGGACCTACAAGACCCCCTTCAAAGTTTTCGAAAGTTGATTGTATTCAAAATTTCGAAATACTTTGAATTTTTGAATGTTGAATCATTTTGCGCAATATGATGAGCTGTCTGCGCAAAGCGAATAGACCACAAGTTTAGGCGCAATCCGAGGCGGCCGTTTCGTTTTTTTAAAAACTATAAATAATCCTCCTCATACTTCAAAGTATTCTTTACTTGCTGTCTTCGTGCAATTGAGAGAGAATTTCTGAACTCTTTCTTCCTTTCTTCTCCGACGATTTGTCATGGCTCCACGACGATCAAATGCTGCCGCTACTGCCGCCGCGAAGGGAAAAGCTCCGACCGAGTCTTCTGACAGAGTTGCACGGCGAGCTTCCCGACACGAATCTGCACATCCTGCTCTGAGAGGTAGTTGAACCGATCGAAAACCCCTTCTTAGGGTGATTCGACTCCTTTGAAACTCATCTCTTTTTAGAGATAAGTTCATATTGCGCCACCCTTTTTAGGGTTTCGGTTGCATGAACTATCAGTTCTTCATTTTTATGAAGGCTGCATTCTTGCGCAATTTGTTGATTTGTGCTGACAGGAAGTCAGCGCAAACGATTAAGTTGCGCAGATATCAGCGCAAACCATTGCTTTGTGCAACTTTTATGTTGCGCAAACTGATGTTGCGCAAGTCATGTCAGTGCAATCTGAGATTGCGCAAATTATGTCAGCGCAGTCTAATGTTGTGCAAATCATGTTTTATGTTTAAAAAAACAAAAACTTTGTCTTGGACTAATTTTCATCTGTTTGTTGATGCAGTTGAAGTCCATGAAGATCCAGATTATGAACATTTTGTGGGAACCCTCACAGAGTCTGAATACAAAGAGGATCTGTCTCATGTCCATTACCCTCAATATGATCTGCCGGCCTCCCGTCAGGCTATATTGATTTCACAGGACAATGAAACTTTGATGTGTTTGATGAACGGACAGCCTTTAGAATCAGCTGATGCTGTAATTCACAAGAAACCTTTATTCCTATTCGGTGATGCCTTTGAGAGAGCCTCTCAGCCCAGGCCAAGGATGGAAGATAGAGTAGTTCACCAGCAAGATAGATCCTTTTTTATACCCGACATTGCTCGATGCCTTCCTTTGTCACGGTACGCTCATGCAAGCTACCCAAGGAAGATGGAATGGAATATCACTCTATTTCAGGATGCTCGGGCAGGAAAAATCTTTGTAAAGAAGGGGCCACATCATAAGGACATGTTTTATAGTTCTTCTGACAGATATAGTGTCCTACTGAGAGGCTTAAGACCTGGCTGCATTCCACCAGAGAACTCTTCCATGCTAATGCCTGTTAGGACACCAATATTCGCAAATGAGTTTGCGAAGGTTGAAGGAAAATATCCGGAGCAAGATATAAGAATGACTGGACTGGTGAATCCGGACTACAAGCGATGGAGTTATATCGCGAATTGGGTTCTGGGAAAATTCTAAGACAGACTCCAACAAATCAACCTGTATGAAGCAGTGCATGCTACTGTATATGGATTTGCTCCCAATCCTCATATGTTCTTAGCCTTAGCTGAGAGATACAACTACAGGACCGGAACTTTCATGACCCCAGGGGGAGAGATGGGCTTTGCGCTCCACGAGATGAAGTATATCTCGTTCTTGCCCATGGCAGATGCTCCGTATGAGGAGTATGTACCAACAAATGATGAGTTGAACAAGCTCAGAAAAGAGAATCCAGAGATGGTGACAGTGTTCGAAGAACTATTGTGCCATTACAAGATCTGCTCTTTATTTTACAAGAGTGCCACTGCCAATACTTGTTATTCTTCAAAGTGGCTACCATATCTGTTTTTTAATCATATAGAGGAAAAGAAAACCAAGGAGAACGATAAATGTTACCCAACCTTCTTCAAACCTTTGAGCCATACAGAGGTCAGAAAATTAATGGAACAGAGTGGTCACTTTGATAAAGAAGTGAACGATGACCATGAATATCCTCCTTTGAAGAGAGGAGATAATTTGGAAAGTTACTTGAGAATGGGCTATAGGCCCATGTCAGAAGAAGCACAATTGGCGGGATTCTTGACATACTGGCTGCGAAGGTTCGTGGTTCCCGGATCCAGTGCAGTGGATCATTTTTACCGTGGCGTCTTGTTTGCAGCTGTTAAATTGGTCTTTGGCTATAAAATGGACTTACTATCAGCAATGACCTGTAAGCTGAACGCCAGTCTCCGTTTATATGTTGACTTGATGTTGAAAGCGAAAGGAGAGAGAGAATTCCCTCGCTTAGAACTGCCATATACATATTTGTTTGGATGGTTGCTTCTTCACTATCCAACTCTAATGGATCCTGGCATGGGACCAGTTGACGGCAGTTTTCTTCGAAGGTATTCCGATGGAAAATGGAAATATACTTCCTTATCTGAATGTAGATTTATGTTGAATCTGAACAGAGGCTGGAACTTCTACTGCGCTCCTTTCCCTGCTGGGTATGATCAGATGCCCACGAATATGGTGGATTCGAAACTGCAGCCTCTAACTCGTGTCGCTTTTGAATGGTTGAAGATAATTCGACCATCTCATTTGGTCTACCGATTCGAAGAAGAGTGCTACTTAGAACCATACCTCCCAAGCCGTTTTGCTAGACAGTTTGGGTATGATCAGTTCCACGAAGGGAACGCAATTACCTGCCTCCAAGGCAAGGGTTATCTGATAGACGGAGCTAGGGCTTGGGCTTATTACAATGCCCGTGATACAAAAGCCACTTTCTTCATGCCAGCAAGGACTACTCCTCAGGGTCCTCGAATGCTTTTTACATACTCCGTATTTTACACATCAGCGAATACTTTTGCCGAGAATTTCCATCTCGCAGATAGTTTCGCCACTGCAACAAGATTGAGAAGAGGGAGAATTGCTCCATCAATCCCTATAAATGAGGAGGCGCAGGAACCGGCAGATGCACCTCTGGAGACTACAAGGGATATTATATTCCCCCAAGAAGTGAATGCACCACTTCGTATTTCACTGAAGGTGGGTAAATCTCCCGCGAAGAAGAGAAGAAGAGAGGAGCCTCCTGCTCCTGTGGCGAAGAAGAAATTGATTCTTGATGTTTCTTCTGAAAAGGTGACTACCAGATCTCAATCCCGACAATTGGCCGAGACTCATCAAGAAATTGCCAGTACACCAACTTCTGTGCAAAAGCGAACAGAACCAGAAAATGTAGAGAGTCCTGTTAGGCCTCTACACAGAAAGAAAAGAGTAGTTACCAGAAGAGTCTTGGAAGAGTCTTCTTCTATACAACTCCTGACTTCAGTAGATGCTGCTGCAGGACTTTTAATGGCATCTCCCACACCTGCTTCTGAATCAGGAAGCAAAACTCTCGAGGAGAATGAACAGAGGGAAGATTTTGCCCCAAGAATTGAAGAGCCTAGAGAACATATTTTAGAGGAAGAACAAGGTGTTGTACAACCTCATTCTCCTATTGCAGATATTTCTCAACCTCCTCCTACTCCCAGGACTCTTCGTGAGGAAGAAGACCGTGAAATGATTGCAGCTCTGGAGGACTGCAGTTATAGCTTGCAGAAAGATTAGGCTGCGACTAGCAGTGGAAATACAACAGTAGAAGGAGAAGAAGAAGAAGAAGTCGAGGACGGTTCTTCATCCAAAAATGTTGATGAGTATTTACAAGATCCTGAAAAACAAACTGAAGAACATAGATCTCTTGATACTGCCGATGATATTTCAAATCCTAAAAAGGATATTGAAGTGGAGGCACCTGCAGAAAAGGCTGTCGATGTTGAGATAGAAACATCTCCTGAAGAAGTAGCCGACGAAGGTGTGCTAAAAGAAAATCCCGCCACCGACCCTCAAGGTATAAAACAAGATTTAACAATCTTTTCTTATTTTACAATGAACCGATAACTAATATCTTCATTTGCAGATCTTGGGACTTTGCCAATACCTCCAACGGACCTGATTATGGTGCCTATACCAACGGTGGTTATTAGCAGTAGTCATCATTTATCTTGTGGTTCTGAGGCGGGCAGCAGTCAGGCTGTTGCAGCGGAGGCTACTTCTGTTCAACAGTATTCCATTCCAGTAAGGAATGAACTCGTTGTTAAACCAAACCAAGGTAACATTGCTCTTAATTTGATCTTTTTGTTCATCAATAATCAATTAGTAAAATAATAATTTTACTTTTGTAGAAGATCAAACAGGAGGAGCAACCAGCTCTACTCTGGCTCCCTTATTTAAAGAGCCTATTGTCCAACCTCAAAGAATCGAGCAACCTGTTACCCCGTCTTCATCGGGAGTAGCGGCGACTCCTGGAACTTTAGCCATCAATCAGCAGGTTATCCGGTCATTTACTAAATGCTTTTTTGAATCACTGAGATCCCTTGTCCAAAAAATGATAGAGAAAGAAGGAGCTGACTTCATCATGGTTAGGAAGCCCACTTCTTTCTTGATAAGAGCCATAAGAGACCAAGGAGACGAAGCTCAGGCCACTCTCCTTGAACATATACTGGATGAACTAGAAGTCTCCATCAAGAAGTATAAAGAACTCAAGAAGAAAGATGTAGACTCTTTAGTACAAGCTGAATTTGAGCGGCTGGCTCAAGCTGCTGATATGGAAAGGTTAACTCTTCAAAATCTGTTAGAAGCTCATTCAGCAAAATCAGCTGAATATAATTCTAAAATAGAATCAATTACTCTAGTGGCTGAAAGCAAAGGACGGCGACTTGCTGAGCTGAAGGCTGAAATTACTCGCCTTCAACAAGAGTTTGAAGAAGAAACTGTTAATCACCAACTGGTGATTGAATAATTTAATGCATTGATTGAGGAAAGGAATGAGTATGAGACCACTCATGGTGAAGAAATCACCCGCAGGACAGTAGATATGCCCATTTTTGATGAAGACAGCGGGATGGAGGAGGTAAGAAAGATAGTAGCGTCAACACACGAAGAAGAGCTGCAGACATTGAAGCAGCAAATTGACAATCTGATTGTCCCTCCTTCTTGATTTTGTGTTTGGGTTTTGTTGCTGTAACTGCATTTTTGTAATGTCTTATTTTTTTGATATAAAGGACATTTTGTTGTGGCTCCATTATTTATTGCATATCTTATTCAGATATAAATAATAGATAGATATTTATTGACAACTTAATCGAAAACGACAAGTTGCTGATGTAGAAGATGAACGATGATGAATCGTCAAATGTATATGAAAATGAGTGAACAGGAATACCGTCAAGTAACGATGAAAGAACGGGTAAATCGTCAAATGATGTTGAAATGAACGAATTAACCGTCAAATGATAATAAATGAACGGGTTAACCGTCATAATAGATGAACGGATGAACCGTCAGATATTAACGAACGGACGAACCGTCGGATGAGTGTAAATAAATGAACGGATGAACCGTCAGGTGTTTAATGAACGGACGAACCGTCGGATGAATGTGATAAATGAACGGATGAACCGTCAGGTATTAATGAACGGATGAACCGTCGGATGAATGTAATGCTACATTAATTGAAGAACTTCTGTCTATAAATATAGCAGAAATCTGACAGGAACGAACACTTCTACTCTTCAACATAAAAATGTCTTCCGGAGAAGCATCTAAGAAGGTTGAGCCTGTCTCGAAGGTTCAGAAGGGTATTGAAGAACACCCTGCCGATCCAGTTCAGCCAAAGGAAGCAGAAGCAGGCGAAGGTTCGTCTGTACCCCAGCCACCACGGGACATTTTGGACTTTCTGCTCGAACCAGGAACGACTAAAGAAGAAAAAGCCATGAGGATGGCCGCCTGCAAGTTTCTTGTGGGATCCAGCAAGGAGGTTTTTGGCTCTTTTGCTGACCGCATTTTTGAGAAGGACGGCAGTGGCCCTCGTCCCAATGTAGAAAAAGATGATAGTGACCTTTAATATGTACTATCATATAATAAAATTTAAATTTTATTCATGAACTTGATTCTGTCTGATAATTTACAAATATTTACATTTATACATAATACTTCTTTAAGAATTTGCCATTGATAGGCATCATAGCAAATCGACCATCAAGTTCTGAAAGTTGATAAGCTCCGTTTGAGAAGACTTTGCTCACAACATAGGGACCTTCCCATTTCGCATCGAATTTCCCTTTGCTCATATGAGTCATAGTCATAGGACGTCTGACCGTTAGAACAAGTTCTCCTTGCTGAAAGGCTCTGACCTTCACTTTACGATTAAATGTCTTTGAGATGCGGGCTTGGTATAACTCAATATGCTGTTGAGCCATTAACCGCTTTTCATCCAATGCTTCCAACTCTTGAAGTCGAAGAAGGTCATTATTTTCTGTGGTAAGCTTATTGGCAATAGCAATCCTTAAAGAAGGAATTTGTAACTCCAAAGGAAGGACAGCTTCACAGCCATACACCAAAGAGAAAGGTGTAAAGCCTGTGGGATTGTGGACTGTAGTTCGATAGGCCCAAAGACATTCGCCAAGTTTCTCGCTCCAATTCCGTTTGTTAGTGGATACAAACTTCTTAAGGAGCTTAATAATGGTTTTGTTAAAGGCTTCAGCTAAACCATTAGCGGCAGGATTGTACGCCGTCGAAGCAACATTATTAATCCGATGATCATCGCAGAATCTAGTGAACTTCTGACTAATGAATTGAGGTCCATTGTCATGAACGATTCTGCGAGGTACACCGAATCTATAGATGACATGGTGTTTAACGAAATTGATGACACTGCTAGTCTTGACTTCAGCCAGAGGTATAGCTTCGGCACACTTGGAGAAATAATCGGTTATCGCCAATATGAACCGATGTCCTCTAGAAGAAGGAGGATTAATAGGACCTATGATGTCCATACCCCAAGCTTCAAAAGGCCATGAAGCAGCAGTCGGAGGTAAGAATTCCGAGGGTTGATGAATGAAGTCTGCATGGATTTGACAAGCACGACATTTTCTTGCATATTCAATGGCATCTGATACCATAGAGGGCCAATAATAACCCATACGTCTAATACGATCCTGTAATTTAGGACCAGGTTGATGTGCTCCACAGACGCCATCATGAGCTTCACGCAACACTTGTTTGGCTTCATCACCAGCTAAACAGCGTAGAAGAAGACCATCATAAGTTTGCCGATAGAGTGCTTTGGTGGTTTGATTGTAATAAAATCGTAGAGATCGACGTCGAACGCTTGTAGCCTCCTTAGGATCTTCAGGGAGTATGTCATGTAATACGAAATCGATAAAAGGAGTTCTCCAATCGTCATCAATAACTTCGACTTCAGCAAGATTGCTAAATTCAATATTACAATTGTTCTCAATACAGAACAGTTCTCGGTTAGAAATAACCACCACCTGATGCCTTTTGACAGGGATGGCTAAGACAGCTGCAAGATTGGCCAAAGCATCGGTTTCAGTATTGCAAGCTCGTCGAACATAGTCAATGAAGAAGGCTTTGAATGATGTAGCTATATTGATTGCCGCTTCATGATAAGGCACCAGGTCTTGATGACGGACTTCATAGGTTCCTCTAACCTGGTTCACAACCAGTTTAGAATCACCATAGACTTCCAGATATTCAACATTCAGTTATTTAGCTAGCTGAAGCCCGACAAGTAAGGTATTGTACTCTGCCATATTGTTGGAACAAGGTTCATCTAAAGAGTAGGCTCTTTGGATAGTTAATCCGTCTGGAGAAACGAGAACAACTCCAACACCTGCCACTATAGCACCATTTGGTCCAATTCTTGATGCACCATCAAAGAATAAATGCCAGGTTGGAAACTCTTCGGAGATCATGTTGACTTCTAACGTCTCGTCAGGAATTTCGTCATAGAGTTTAGATGTTTCAGGCACAGGATGAGCTGCTAAGAAGTCCGCCAGCGCTTGACCTTTGACAGACTTTTGTGAAACATACACCATGTCATATTGAGCTAGCAGGATTGCCCATGTAGCCAACCGAGAATTAAGTGTACTTGGTTTCTTCATGAGTACCCGGAGAGGGTTAACTCGAGATATAACATGAATAGTTTGACCAATGATATAATGCCTCGTCTTTTGCACAGCAAACATGAGAGCCAAGCATTCTTTCTCGACAGGACTATAACGGTGTTCAGCACCAATCATAGTTCGGCTAAGATAGTAGATAGCTTGTTCATGGCCTTCTTTGTTCTTTTGGGCAAGTAAGGCACCCAATGAATGGTCCATAGCACGAACATACATCAAGAATGGAATGCCAGAGATAGGTGGCACCAAAACTGGTGGGTTCATAAGATATTGTTTGATATCGTCGAATGCTCGTTGACATTCTTCAGTCCAAACAAAAGATACACCCTTCTTCATTAGTTGAGTGAATGGTCTGCAGCGTCCAGACAAGTTCGAAATGAATCGCCTGATGTACGCAAGTCGGCCTTGGAATCCTCGTAGCTCTTTTAGGTTGCGTGGAGGACGCATCTCTTGGATGGCTTTGATCTTCTCGGGATCCACGTGTATACCCTTAGAGATAATGACGAAGCCGAGAAATTTGCCACTAGAGACACCCAAAAATGACTTGGTGGGATTCATCTTGAGCTGATGTTGACGCATGAGATTAAATATTATTCTCAAATCTTGGATGTGATCTTCTTTTAGACGACTTTTAACAGTAATATCGTCCACGTAACATTTGACTGTTTTACGAAGATGTTCTCTAAAAATGGTACTCATAGCCCGTTGGTAGGTTGCACCCGTATTCTTGAGACCAAATGGCATCACTGTATAACAATAAACTCCTCGAAGAGTGCGGAAAGATGTATGTTTTTCATCTTCAGGATGCATTTTGATCTGATTATACCCGAAAAATCCATCCATAAAAGATATCCTTTCGAACCCACAAGTATTGTCAATCATGACGTCTGTGATAGGAAGAGAAAATTCATCTTTTGGACATACTTTATTGAGATCTCGGAAGTCGATGCAGACTCGAACTTTTCCAGTTTTCTTCAGAACTGGGACGACATTGGCTACCCAATCAGGATGCTGCTCTTCTCGAATAAAGCCACAAGCGATGAGCTTCTTGACTTCATCATCAATTGCGTCCATTATTTCAGGCTTAAATTGCCTTTGTTGCTGTTTGACTGGTTTAGCATTAGGAAGAATGTTCAGTTTGTGAGTAGCAATCTTAGGATCTAAACCTGGCATGTCTTCATAACTCCAGGCAAAGACGTCGATGTATTCTTTAATAAGAAGAATCAACTCTTGTTTGTCTGCTTCTGGAAGATTTTTGCTAATAAAAATTGGCCGAGGTGAATCTCTTTCTCCTACATCAATTTGAAGTAGTTGATCTTCAGTAGGAGGTTCACGTTGTTCAAATCGAAGTACCCATTGGTTATCCATATGTTGAGCCCAAGGATCTGTTTTCGGACTTTTTTCAACATCTTCATCACAGCCTTCTGGTAGTTCAACAGAGACCATGTTAGAAGATACAATTATACGATGGACTTCACCGATGCTGGTATCGGAATCCCATGATCTGGAATCAGAAGAGTTAGAACGTTCTTCACTATCTGACTCAGAAGCTGCTGGGGATAATAGTGGAGGAGAAGTATATCCGAGACCTTTCTTGGTCCTGTCATAATACATTTGTGATTTTTCGTTTGGAACTGTTGTACGAATGGGAGTTCGTCTACCTTTACCATAGTTAAGGCCGCTCTTGAAGTCGTAACCCATCTTTCGGAGGATGTCTTTTGATTGTTGACTATAACGATGGAACTGGAGACGTCCCGTATCGTTAACTTTGCTATCATCCGTATAGTTAATCTTTGTTTCTGGTCTTTTATATAAAAATGCTGAACTTTCACCTTTCTTTAAAGAAGGATGAATACGGTAAGAATCATCTGAATCTTCAAGCGAGACTTCTGTCTGAAGAGATTGTACGACTCCCAGTGTAATTGATTGGAAGCTATCTAACATATCCAAATAACTTTTAGTATAATAAATAACATCAAAATACTGTAAAGTAGGTGCTTTTTCATTGATTTGTACATCAGTATTTACAACAGGACCTTTAACCTTGGCAGATTTGGTCAAATTGATTACAAGAGGGGGAGAAGAAGAACGTGGAGAAGGTTTGTTACGACGGAGGTCGATAACAAGTGGCTCAGAAGAGGTGAGCTCCCTTTTTTCCTTGTTGCGATTTAGATCAACAACAAGTAGCTCAGAAGGAATGAGCTGCTTTTTGTCTTTGTTACGACGTAAGCCGATAACAAGTGGCTCAGAAGAGGTGAGCTCCCTTTGATTTTCATCAGCATCAACTGATTTCTTTGGAACTGGTAAGTGAATAACCAGTGGCTTGGAAGATTGAGGATGAGAAACTCGCCCCTTAACAGGTATGATAAGAGTGTCTTGAGGTATTGCTTTTTGATCTTCTTCAGTATCCATAGCCAATACTACCTTCATGAATTCATCCTTGTACATACGAGCATCGTTGCAATAAGCTTCAACACCCTTGAAAGGATAAAGGTCCGCAACTTTCTTATGAACTTGTCCTTTGTCATCAACATATTTAAAGCATTGATGAAGAGTTGATGGAACGACATTGTGTTCATGGAGGAATGGCCTTCCCAAGAGAGCATTATAAGAACAACCATGATTGTCAATGATATAAAAGGTCACCTTTGTGCGAAGATTGCCTATTTGGTGTTTTAGACGGATCTTGCCCAAAGGTTCACTCTTTCCTTGATTAAATCCCAGAATAGTAGTGATCGTGGTTGAAAGACTATGCACTGGTATCTTCAATGCATCTAGCATTGTCTTTGGCATAATACTAAGTGCAGACCCTGGATCTATCAGGATACGATCAACCTTCATTGAATCTATATATTCTGTATAATAAAGAGGACGATTATGTCTATTATCTTCCATTAGCATATCATCCTGAGTGAAGGTAATATTTGGGATCAGTTCCAAGACACTATGACTGTGATGACAAGAGACAGATTCTGATTCTGGCTTCTTGAGAAGAGTTAAGCAAGTTTCAGCCTACATCAGAGCTTCACTTAGAGTTTCTCGTGTCTCTTTGGAAAGACGCAAGAATTCAAAGATTGACAGCCTGGCTGGTGTATTGGCAAATTGAGCCAATATATCAAAGTTGTAAGGCTTCTCAAGCCCAGTAGGAGATGACTTCTTTAGAGGTTTGTCAAATCGAACTTGTTGCTTGCCTTTGTCAGCCGTTGTTGGCTTAGGAGGAATTGATACTACAACTGGTGAAGATGTAGAAGGGACCTCTTCAGCAGATGCGGGTTGTGCCGGAGTAGGTTCAGAAGAAGAAGCAGGATCCCTTTGACCTTCAGAATGATCTTTCAAATAAGCTTTTCCTGATCTGGTGCCTAACAGAATCTCTTCGTCAACAATGGGATCAAAAGATACCATGTTGCAGATTTTGGTTTTGCCTTTAGAACGAGTTTTCTTCTTGGAAGATATCTCAAATTCTGGAGCAAGATCAGGATGGATCCACATAATTTCACCATTGTCAAGAGACAAGGGAATAAGACCTTCATTGGATGGAAGCGAGAGATTCTCAATCTCAAGGGTTGCTTTAGGAATCGAAATGACACCATGCTGTATTATCTGCGGAGGGAAATCTCCAAATTGGACTGAAACCATATTTGCCGTAACAGTCTTCTCATCTTGCTACAAAGTGACTACACCTGCATTGACAAGCTCTTGAATCTTACCTTTGAGCACATAGCATGCTCGAGTAGGATGTCCAATGAATCGGTGATAGACACAATACTTGGGATGATCAGTTTTATTGACTTCATCAGGTTTCTTTGGATCAGGGAGTTGAATTTTATTGCTTTTGAGTAAACACTCAAAGATACTTGTAGTGTCATTTTCGTCAAAGGAATATTCCACCTTTGGACGAGGTTCCCTCGGTGGAGGTGCAGAAGGAGTAGGAGTAGATGTAGGTGGGGCTACATTGACAGCCAAAGATTCTTTATTTTTGTTCAAGTTAATGTTCAAAGTCTCTTTCGCTTTGCGATTGTTCTGACGATTGCCACCACCTGAATTCTGATGCTCATCGCGATCAGGGTTAGACATTTGTACCCCCAATTGTTTGAACTTGTCGGCACTTACTTCAGCAGCTTTGGCGTTGACGATGAATGAGGGCCAATCTTGGAATTGGGTTGATCCCGTCCACATACTGATAATAGGCAAAAGATTTGCCTTACAAGTATCAATAGTGACAGCAGCTGGAGTCCCTGGAGGCATTTTTAAAGCTTCACGGTGGAACCGTTCAATAAAGCTCTCAGCAGTTTCATTATGTTTTTGTTTGATTTTGTTGAGAGCTGACATAGTCATATCATTAAATCCTTCATAGAACCGTTCCAGAAAGATTTGTTTAAGACCTGAAAAGGATGTGATACAACCATCGGGCAAACTTCTGTACCAGTCGTATGCTACGCCGGCTAAACAACCGACGAACACTCTGGTAAGAAGAGCGTCATTTGGCTGAAGTTGAACAGTCATTACCTCAAAATGATTGATGAATTGACTCGGGGAAGTACTGCCATCGAACAGAGAAATTATAGGGATTTTATACTTTGGGGGAAACGGGATGTCCTTCCATTCAACCGAATAGGGTTGTTTAATCTCCAACCTTTGTAGATTGTCTTTCTCTTTAAATGCTTCAAATTGGGTTCGTAAGAGTTTGACAGCTTCATTGGCGTCTTCTGATGAAGAAGAAGGAGCAGGTTGAGTTGTAGTGGTAGGAGGAGGAACAGCGTTGTAAGCATTACCCCCAGCTCCTGAATGACTAGGCGTAGTTTGTACTTGCATTTGTACATGAGGTATTTGAGGAGGCACTACCCCCAGCCCAGTATTGGCAGGTATTGAAGATGCTATGATCTCTGGACTAGTAATAGGTGCAGTTGGTGGTGTAACATGCTGTGCTACAATGATGGAATGCATACTAGCAACCATCTCAGCCATAGTTTTTAATTTATCTTCGAGTGCAGCAATTCGTTGTTCCTGATTTACGGAGGTTGAAGCATCTGGATCATCGGTGACAACATAAGCCGTCACTTCTCTTGGCACGGTGGAAGATACTGTTTGTTCAGAACTTTCACTGTATGCATCATAATCAGAAAATGAATCATCTCCTGACTGGGAAACAGGGAGCTGACTTGAAGGATTTTGAGGAAGATTTCTTTGACCGATTGTATCTCGGCTTCGGGAACGGGTATGTTGAAATACTCCTTCAGAAGATTCTTGAAGTAATTCCAAATACCGTTGGCTTGGCTTACGAAGTCTACCATGCTTAGAGCATCTTTTACCCCCAGTGTCTCGGGAAGTCATGTTAACAGAAGCATACAAAACTTCGTCTTCTTCTGACATAGGTTCAGATTTAGCAAAAGTTAAACGATCGAAGACAGATCGTTTTGTCGTTTGACAACAGCATTGGATGATGACTTTATGATTACAGTAATGATCAGATGGTTGAGATGGAGATATTGAGACATTATCATGTTTTTGTCTTAGATGTTCTCGAAGATCTACAACAGGATGAGGAAGTTCTGAGGGATCTGTTCTTTGATAACATTTGGAACATGATTCCGATTCTTCAAATGTTTAGTCCCTTGAGTATACAGGGAAGTACTCACTTCATTGGCATAAGTGTCAGGATTTCTGACTTTGGAGATTTGTTTCAGATGATGTTTAACCTTCGGCATTGGCTGTTTGCGTTTTACCGAAGTGGGTCGATTAAGATAAGTTCTGAGGTCAGCAAATTCACCCCCAGGAGTTTCTGTTTGAGACACTAACAGTTTTCCCTGTCTGGAACGACAAATTTGGAGAGTCGGGAGGTCCTGGAATTCTGTTATCGGAGTAGGCAGAATACCTCTTTGATTAGTACAAGTACTCTTGTTATAAAGGAAAGAAGAATCCTTGTTTGCCAGAGTTCTTGAATTGATTGGAGCCGAGACACATTGAGATGGATCTTCTTCAGTAAAGACTGAAGAAGACTGAGAAAAGACTAAAGGGCCTTTTGCTTTGTTTTGAGATGAAGGGTTAGCTAAAGAGCGTTTCCCTCTGTTATCTTCCAAGTCATGAGACGAGGAAGTTTGAGAAAAGACCAATGGACCTTTTCCTTTGCTTTGAAGAGAAGGAGGAATAGTCAAAGGACTACCCTCAGTGGATTGCGCAGGGGCAATAGGGTGTTTGGGAAGAGGAGTAGAATCTCTTCTTTTATTGTAAGAAGAAGGAAATTTAGCCAAAAGGCTGTTTTTCTTGGATTGCGCAGACTTGGTTTGCGTATGGGTGGAAGGTGCACTAGTCATTTGTGCATTAGAAGCTTTGGTAGGAAGTGCATCAGGAGTTCTTGTCTTAGAGTGCTTGGGATACACCTTAGTTACAAGAGTGCTATTTTGCGCAGGAAAAGCCACTGCCAATTGTGCCAGAGTCATAGGAGTCTTCTGTTTCGATAAGACAGCATATGAAGTAGCCTGTGCAACAGTTGTAACAGATTGCGTAGCCTTGACTGTAACAGATTGTGCATCAGTTGCTGAGACAGACTGTGCAACAGTTGGCACAGCAGTTTGTGCAGCAGTCTGACTAGCAGATTGTGCAGCAATTGGTACAGCATCCTTGGTGGCAAAACTGCCAGATTGTGCAGACTTGGAGACCCAAACTGAGCGCACTTTGCTCTTAGCAGAAGTGGTTATAGTACGGGGAGTGGTTTTGGAGTTGAGCATCGCCTCGTAGGCTGTCTGGTTGACCTTAACAACCAGCGTCTTCTGCGTCTTCCCGATAGACGCTACGTCACATTGAGTTGCTACTTCCTCGTCGGAGGAGAAAGTTGTCCCCAGCAGAGTCGCCATTTTGTTTGCAAAAACAAAAGTATAAAACTTTATTGATACAAACTGTAATAAAGATTACAAGAATTCTGGGAAAATTACAACTATAGAAATCCAATCTTGATGACGATTGCTTTATCCCTTAGACGATGTGAATTGTGAAGACAAAGCCTTTGAAGTTGAAAACAACTCTGGAAACTGAAGGCAAAAGCCTCTGAAGTTGAAGACAAAAGTCTCGGAAGAATGCAGCAGCACTTTGGCAAGAACTCCTGAACTCTCTGATTTCTGATCTCTGATCTTGATCCCCTTGAAATGAAGACTTGAAACTCTATTTATAGAGTTCTGAAAATAACTAACTTTCAGTTATTTTGGACTGCGCAAGCTGATTTACGCAGCAACTGGTTTGCGCAGCACTGGATTGCGCAAGCAGTTATTGGATTGTGGGCCAACTATCTAGGACACATGGCATCATTTGATTGAAATGCGCATGATCGTGCATAGACAGTTGCCACGTAATAAGCAATTGATGGCATGAATGCCACGTAATTGGTCAGTTATATTGGTAGAATATGCAAAATGAACTGCACAGAAATGGTTTGCGCAAATACGGATTGCGCATGAGTGGTTTGCGCAAACACGGATTGCGCTGCCACCTGTCAGCCGCCCTCGAGCACTGTGCGGCGTCAAAAATGAACAGCCTCCTCGTTATTCGTATTGTCAGCTGTCAGGAAGATCTGATTTGATTCAGTCAATGATGACTTCTGCCACGTCAGCCTGCGCAGTTGGGAACATGCGCAAACCAGCCTGCGCAAAGTAATGTCTGCGCAAACTGTTGTCTGCGCAACTCATCAAAATAATAAATATCTTGAATTTTTGACTTTGTTGATTGATGCAACTTAATTTTTTAGGACCTACAGTATTGTCTGGTACGTCAGGAGTTATTCTGATGGGTTCTTCAACATTTCCCTCCTGGGCCCATCGCAGACTTCCTTGCATGCTATAACCGCCTTCGAAGGAGCGAATGGATGTATAAAAACGAGCATACGAGTGAAGTATACGTAGCTCAGTTGTACTAGTGGCTGTAGATATGTTGAATCTAGTACCAGTACATGCAGTGCTGAAATATCTCTATGCTTGTACACCGTCAATCAGCTTTCCATAATAATAGAAGCTGGTGGAAGGATTGCTAACGTAAAGTTGGTCATATCCAAACTGGCGAGCGAACCTACTTGGTAGATAATGCTCAAACGCACAGTAATCTTTATTCCTGTACATCAGATAAGAAGGTATGATGTACACTAGCCATCGGAAGGCAGATCTTGGCAATAAAGCTGATTTATCTACCCTGTCTTCGAATTGCATGCCAAGGCAGTCGGCTGGAACTGGTGGCCTTGCGTAGAAGAAATTCCAGCCGTGAGAGTAATTTAATGCTGCTCGGGTGTCTGCCACCGTTGTAGCTTTCCATGTGGATTTGCTAAATTTTTGGAAAAAAATCCTCGTTTCATCCTCAGGGCCCGGTGGAAGCAAATTGCAATTGTGGTGTAGTAACCAACCCATCAGATAGGTGTATGGTAGCTCCACCCTTGGAAAATTGTCTCGATGAGGAGCATTATTAATCAGCTCTTCACAAAAATGTTAGCCCAATGATTACATCATGTTTTTGAATATGGCTAATCAATTAAGTTTAACTAGTGATGTCACTAATATTCATGTAATCTCTATCAAGTTGCTACTTAAACTTAGTATTGTCCTAAATGTTCTATATCATATTGTTATGATTATATCATACTGCATCATACTGTTTTGTTCGTCTAACATGTACTTGCAGACAACCAGGACATATGCAACAAAGAATTATTGATGGGCCAAAGACGACATTATACAAGAAGATTTCTCTGAACCGCCCAACGACCTATCCGGGGCCTCGCATCAAGGAAAAATACGTCTTCTATGTCAGGAAAAAGGCGTCATCAAAAGGGCTATTGGTTTTCATATTTATTCTGTATTTTTCCTTTTATTGAGTCTAGGAAAAATGTGAGATTTATCAGATCGGTACTGGCTTAGGTTTTTCTCAGTCCACAAACAAAAATAAGCCTACCTGCGTATCCCAAAAATTCACAATTCTAAAAGCCCAAAACCTATGCAAATTTGGTTTATTCCTTACTGTTCTGAACCAGCAGAACTCTGACAGAACTCTAACCGAGTTCGGTTCGAGTTCGGTCCGAGTTCGGCCCGAGTTCGGTCTGGGTTATTTGAATACAGTTCCCACCAAATCTGCATCCAACGTTCGTATGCGAAATCCTAGCATCCGAACTCTGTCCGAACTCTGCCCGAGTTCGGTCTCCCAAAAACACTATAAATAGAGTTGAGATTACCATTCATTTCAACAATCCAATTTCATCTCTTCTTTTCTCTATCTAAAGTGTTCTGAGCTTTTACTTTCATATCTAAGCCTTTACGACTCTTAGCCAAGCCAGTACAGTTTCTGTTTAATCTAGAGTTTGGTGTTGAAGAGTTGTATCGGAGGTTGTATTCAGAAAACATTCCAGTTTTCCAATTGCCTTCTGGAGCCGGTCGTGCACTCGTCACCAAGCACGGTGTTGTGAAGTTGGTCGTGCACTTGTCACCAAGCACGGTGTTGTAAGAGTTGTAAGCGATCAGTTAAAGCTTGTGTCATAGTGGATTAACATCGAGCAAGAGTACTCGAGACTGGACTAGTCCTCTCAGAGGGATACCAGTATACATCGCTGTGTCACTGAGTTTGAATTCTTGACTCTTACTTTACTGCATTTATTTACTGTCTCATATTTACTGCCATAGTTATTACTTAAGATTTTAATTGGTGATTATTTTTTGCTGCACACGCACACACTCTATTCACCCCCCTCTAGAGGTGCTCAACGGTCCTACACAAAAGTCCGTAGACCTGCATTTATTCGGCATACCATTGCCGACAGCAGGTTGATTCTGTTTTTGAATACTAAACGTACCGCTGGCCACAATACGTTGCGGTGAATCCTGTCCACGGTACTGATCCCTGGCATGACCCATCTTCGTAGCCATAAGGATAGGAAGCCTGCCAGTAAGGCCTTCTTTGACATTTTCTGACTACCCTGCCTCAGGTAGCTTAAAGCCTCAGTCCCCGCAGGGATGTCTCCGGTTTTGGTAGACAGATATTGGTCGCGAGCTTTCTGCGAGGCCATCAACTCTTGGATTACATCTGCAGGAATTATTGAGCAAGGTTTAATGGTTTGAGTTTTGTCTTCTCGAAACCTGCTCTTCTCAGTCTTGGACACTCTATTTTTATGGTAAAATAGATAGGTTGTCCATTTGGTTATGTATGCCAAATGTGACCCAGTTTCGTACATACTGGTGCAAATCAGATAATAGCACATAAGTTCTTCATAGACTTGTACCAGTTCAGGGTTCTTCTCTCGAACTTCTGCTAGTTCCCGATTGGAAGGAATGTATTCTTCATAAGGGGATTCGCCCATCGGCAGCTTCGAGATGATTTGCATCTCATGCAGAGCAAGACCCATTTTGCCGTGTGGAGTTGCAAAAGTTCCTGTTTAACTCATATACAATTCCAGTAAAGCCAGGAACAAGTTGCTGTTCGGTGGAATGCCATAACTGGTAGAGGCCACCGCTTCATACAGGCCAATATCGTCCAATTCTGTTTTAAAGTACTTCATGACCCAATTACTGATCTGAATCCAGTTACTACTGTAAGGGATTAGCCACCCTGTCAGCCTAGGGTTGGTCTGAGGATATAGGACCGCATCCCTTAGGAATTTATTTATGAACATGGGAATCTGTACCGGCTGGATGAGAGATGAGTCCTCACTCGGTGTAAACCCGGGCAATAGACCAGAAAATGGAATGACACTACCACAGGGAGTGCTAATGTGATAACCCATGTCATTTGCTCTCTCTCTTCTAAAAATGATCCTGCCCGATCTACCATAGCTATTGGGAGTCAAGTTCCACATCATTTGACGGTGATGGCTAACATGGACGAAAGCAGATAGAGGGTAATCCATGTCCATGTTAGGGAGATACATCACCCTTTCTCCAGATCTAAATACCCAAGCCTCCTTTTTGGGACGAGTGTGCGATTTGAAATCTATCGCATCCCCGAATAAGAAAGCTGGCTTCAAGAATTGTTGATTGTCCAGTGACACCAACACTTCCCCGTCGATCATGGATAACAGCATCCTATCTCCTTGAGAAGATATCAGCTGTGCTCTCGCTGCAGGGTATTCGGGGTTGGATTGAGGAAATTTGACATGAGATAAATCCTCCAGATAGTTTGAGCCCACCATGCCCGCTGATGAGCCAAGAACTTCTTCAAGATGATGAGCTTGCAAATCCACTGACAAAAGAAGAAAAGATCAAGTTAGTAAAAAATCTAATTTAAAGTTTTATGAGTAAGGACATTGACTTTTACGCTTACTAAAATTGATTAAAAGTTTTAAGTGTAAAAAAGGTCTTTGTTTTATAAAGTTTTTTCATTTTACGCTAGCACATGCTGATGTGAGCGTATTTAAAAATTTTACGCTGTCATGAGTAGACATGAGCGTAATTCGAATTTTACGCTGACTCGTATAACGTGGGCGTATTTCTTAACTTTTTACGTTGACACGTATAACATGGGCGTATTTCTTAAATTTTACGCTGGCATGAGTAGACATGAGCGTAATTCGAATTTTACGCTGACACGTATAATGTAGGCGTATTTCTTAACTTTTTATGCTGACATGTATAACGTGGGCGTATTTTGTTATTTCAGTTTCTACGCTAACACGAATGACGTGGGTGTGAAATCTGAAAGTTTGGGTTGTCTTCTTCTTCTTCGACGAGTTTTCCGGCCGAAAAATAGGGTTTTACCTATCATAGGTGGAGCTACGGCAGGATCGGGCTGTCGGAGTGGTGTCGATGACCGAACGGGAGTTTGCGTACGGTCAGTCGACGAAGAATCGACGGCGGGTTTCTTCCCCTTGTTGCCGGCGGCGGTTTTCTTTGGAGCCATCGAGTTAAAGTGAGCGAGATTTCGAAGAAAGGGGGGCAAAGAGATTCGGGATTGCAAAGAGACAAGTAAAGTCCTTATCGAACTCGAAAAGCTCTATTTATAGATATTTTGAATCGGTTCAAATTCCCTATTTTTACGCCGATTGTTGGAAATCTCTATTTTTACGCCGACTGTTAGATATCCCTATTTTTACGTGAATGACCGCTGGATATCCCAAACTTTACGCTGACTGGTCAAAACCCGAATTTTACGCTTCTGTTCAAAGTATTTCAAATTTTGAAAAAATTTGAAAACTTTGAAGGGGGTCTTGTAGGAGCGTAAAAAGTGCGTCATAGACTGAGTCAAAGAGATAAAGCTTTACACTCAAATAAGCTGTTTTACGCCAACTACTTTACGCCAGGGACAAGTCAGCTACTTTACGCCAGGGACAAGTCAGCTACTATACGCCAGGGACAGGCTGTCAAATCATGTATTTAATGTAAAGTGGTAATGGGTCTGACATAAAAATTTACTGACAGCGTATAACACAAAATTCGAAGGGATTTGTTTTACACAAAAACCAATATTGTCGTTTAGTATGTAGACTGAGCTATTTTACGCTCATAAGATGGCTTCTTTTACGCATGAATACTATATGAGCTTTTTACGCTCAAATTTGACATGTGCATAAAGTTTATTTGGGCTACTTTTTACGCTCAAGGTTGTTTTATCAACCACTTTATGTGAGAAGTCCATTTTAGGGCTATTTTACGCCTAGTCTACTACTTTACGCTCAGAGTATATTTGGGTTGTTTTTACGCCCTATCCTTCCTGACTACTTTGGAACGTGGTTTGCCTACGTGGCTTTCATGCCACACATCTCCAAGAACGTGTGTACGTGCATCCTATTCTTATTGAAATAATGGGACACGTGTCAACGTGTGTAGAGGATGACTTCAGTCATGGGTGGCAGTTACTAGCGTAAAGACAGGACTTTGTTGAGTTTTACGCACAAAAAGCCAAGTCTATAAATAGACTTATTTTTTGTAAGACAGAGAGAGAGATATACAGAGGGGAGAATACATAGAGATCAGAGCCCAGAGACTTTGATTTCCCAGGGCATTCTTCTTCAACCTTTCTTCCAGAACAGAGTGATCGCCTTCAGATAAGACTTCCATAGCAATACTTTCCAGATCAATTTGTACTTTTTTGTACTCTTTCAAGTTTTATTTTCAAAAGCCGATTTTTAGGCATTTTGTTAAGTGAAATAACCGAGATGGGGCTTTCTTGAGCTCTTGAGATTTTATGCCTGCTTGTCTTGGCCTTGGGGAGAAGATAAAGTTTTACGTACACGTTCTTACGTGCTAGCGTAGTATTTAGTTTTACGCCCATGTTTAACGTGCCAGCGTTGCATTTCCTCCTTTACGCACACATTTTAACGTACTGGCATAGTGTTTCCCCTTTTTACGCACACGTCTTAAATGTGCTAGCGTAGTGTCTCCTTTACGCACACGCATTGTGTGCCAGCGTAATCCCTTCTACGTCGAGTTTACTAAAACTTTACGCGAGGGCCACTCGTGCTCGCATAGAGTCGTGCTCGCGTAGACTCTCCCTCGCTCGCGTAGAGACTTGCGTGCGTAGAGTTTCACTTGGGTGCTCGTGCGCGTAAAGTTTTGCTTGCATAGGGTGCTCGCTCGCGTAGAGCCTTGCCCGCGTAGAGTTCCCTCTCGCGTAGCGCTCCCGCTCGCGTAGAAGCGGTCTTTTCTTGGTCTTGCTCATGTAAAGCCATTTTTAAGCTTGCGACCTCTTGGCCTAGCGTAGAGGTTCGCTAGCATAGTGTCTTGAGATCCCTTTTGCGTACCCGATTATCTTTATGTCCTTGCACTTCTTCATGAACTTGATAATCTTGAATTGATTGACATGACTGGACTGATAATTATACATGGCATGGTATAACAAGTGAATTGACATGACATGACATGACATGACAAGATATAACAAGTAAGCCTGATGGAAACTATTGAATGCTGTTACGACGGCTAGCATGACATGACAAGAATGAATGGCCTGGACATCGTGGACGATTGTGTTTGTACAAATGAACTAATACTGTTTCGCATCATGTCTAGGACAGGGACCCCTGAGTACCACGGTCAGGGGTACCTACTAAAATTGACTAAGGCTAATAACTAGAATAACCCAGTAGTCATGAAGAGATTTTTCAGCTACAGGTAATCCCGTTATCTGGACGCACAAGGGGACTTGTAGCCTACCGACGAGTAGGGCACATTTCCAGCACACTGTCATGTGTCGCACCCTTCATGAACGGATATTCGACCTGGATAACCTGGATTGTCTGTAGGGCTTGTGGCTGTTGGAATATCTTATTGCATCTTGCTAGTAACTAGGCATGTGATAACCATAGTTAGTTAAAGTATCAAGCCGTACTTATTGCTTGGCCGTGATTGATTGGATGGAGTCTAACTCAGTCTAGTCTTGTTCTAATCCTGTACAAGATTGTTACATGACCTGATTGCTTGTGCTTTACTTTATCGATAAATGGTAGAAACCAAGTTCCGTTCAGACGAATGGTTACAATCCCGATCCTTATTTGGTTTAAGGGTTGTAACTCGGTTACCTGAATAGTCCCATGGTTATCTTATCGTATATCGTCATGATTTTCTATATTTCTAGTCTTTTATTATATAATTATGTTTTGTGCTAATTACGGGTTTTAGTTCTTAAGTGAAGCCTCCTTTGTGGTACTTGCTCTTTCTGGGATCTGACCCAGCTGGTTTTGCGTGGCCAGATACCGGAGCAGCTCCAGAGGATCTCCCTACCTTGTAGCCAGATGGTGACTACCAGGTGTAACCAAGGCAACAAGTAGGTTTCCCTTTTATTCTCCCACTTTATTGTAAAAATATTCTTTTGAGGCGTTTAGCCGGCAAGCACGTGTTAGCTCGTATTGCACTTTACTCACTGTCTGCCTACGGGCTGTAACATGATTGACGAATCCTATGGTTGATCATATATGACTGAAACTCTTGTTAGTCTTCACATTTTGTACGACTAGCTTCACAATCATCCAAATACGTAATGTATGGGACGCCTTACTATTGTATATTTGATGCTCTAAAATCTTGTAACTGCTATTCCTTGCATGAGATTGAGACAATAGGCTTGTTCATGACCATAAGAGACTGATGGCTTGTAGTTAAACCCTCAAGTATCTAGACAGCCGTGATCTTATAGCGAGGTGGATTCTATTTCAATATACGTAGCTGGCTATGTATGCCCCCGCTCTCCAGTATTCTGGTTCTGGGGCATTACATAGTTTAAGTGGTGGCCTATACAGGTCTTGTGAATCAAGATATGTGAGGGTTTATCGAATAGATGTCTCAATCAGCACTCGCCCTTGATCTCTGCTCGTATCCTCTAAATCCCTGAAATCTTGACCTGATCATATGCTTGTATCTTTGATTTGTCCTGGTCCTTCCTTATTGTTTCTTGTGTCGTCTTCTTCAGGGGCACTGTTCCTGGTCCTGCCAATCAGCCGAAAGGAGCTTAACGAGTACTCCCGTAACAAGAGGATCAAGCCCAGCATTCAGGAGTAGCCTCCAGAGTCATGCCTACTGGGGTCAAGAGCCACAGTTCAGCCAGTCCAGCCTGTAAAGCCGATGATGGCACCTTGATGGGTCTCATCATGACATTACTAGCATTTCAAGATCGTCGGGGCGATGCCATGCACCAGGTAGTACAAGATGCTCTGAACATAGGCGGTCATCAAGGGAACCAGGCGGCCAACGGCTTCAAGCGTTTGAACCCTCCTTTCTTCGACGGCAGTGAGGATGCGATTGCCGCAGATGCTTGGCTGTAGGATACAGAAGTGATTCTAGAAGCGGCTAAGACGACCAAGAATGAGAAGGTGTCGATAGTACGCCTACAGTTATTGGATCTTGCCTGCAGCTGGTAGGCGGTACAGGCCATTGGATTAGTGGCACCTATTATATGGATAGCATTTCGTGAGAGATTCTAGATCAAGTATTTTGATGTTGTAGCTCGGTACGATCTACAGACGAGGTTCACCAATCTGAAACAGATAGGAAGGACGGTCGACGGATATGCGGCCAAGTTTCCGAGACTTAGTCGGTTTGCTCCCACCTTGGTAGCGACCGAGTTCGACAGAGCCCAGCGGTTCCAGCAAGGACTCCACCTGGAGATTTTATTGGCAGTGGAGTAGTTTGAGCATCAGACTTTTGATACGGTATTGAGAGCGGCCAGGAGGCACGAATATACCTCCCAGAGGATCGTGGACCGGACCGGAGGTCGAAAGCGATCTCATGGCCAGATGAACCAGTCTTCAGTACCACTCCCGGCAGCAGGGCTTTGACCATTCTAGCTCCAAGACAGGCGGGTTCCGTTATGTCGATTCAGCATTCGACCCCAGCATTTCCCCAACAGCAGAAGCAGAAGCAGTCTTCCGCAATGGGTTGCACTTATTACGGGAAGCCAGGACATATGGTGGCAGAATATCGCAGAGCACAGGAATTGTGCTTGGTGTATGGAGCACCGAACCACAGGGTTGGGAACTGCCCGAACAGGGGGAGTTCCTCTTCTTCGACCTTTTCTAGTCCTTCGGTGAGAGGACCAGCACCAGTCCAGCAGTAGCAACAGTTTTCGAGGCCCTTGTCGCGTCAGTCCCAAGCATTCCAGCAGCAAAACTTCCAGCAGTATGCACAAGCCCAAGCCATAATTTAGAGCTGACAGAGAGATTTTCTGCAGAGGGGACCCGCACCCAGAGGACATAGTCAGGCGATGGCGATGACCATAGAAGAAAGATTGGCACCAGGTGAGGTAGTGGCAGGTACTATTCTTGTCAACTCCTCTCCAGCATCAGTATTATTTGATTCTGGTGCATCGTATTCATTCATGTCTGTACGATTCGCGACACGGATAGGACTGGAGCCCGAGTCATTATCAGTAAGGCTCAATATGCTTACTGGTAACGGTCTTGTGGGAGTAGATAGAGTGTTTTCCTCGCGTCAGATCGTGGTTAGCGGTAGAGAGTTCTCCGCTAGATTGATAGAGTTCCCGATGGCCGATTATGATGTGATTTTAGGGATGGATTGGTTAAGGAACCAGTATGCTTGGATAGACTGCCATGTTGGCAGGGTTGTTTTTAGCATTCCAGGCGAGCCAAAGTTTTCCTTTTCTTGAGGCGAAGTTGAACCTTCTCCTCCAGTATTACGGATGGCAGTAGCAGCAATACAGTTACCCCGGATAGTCGAGGAGTTTTCAGATGTTTTTCCAGAGGAGCTTCCAGGAATGCCGTCAGATCGAAAGATCGAGTTTACTATCGACTTGATCCCAGGGATAGCCCCAATGTCGGAAAGAGTCTACAGGATGGCGCCGTCAGAGTTAGAGATATTGTACAAGATGATTGAAGAACTCAGGACCAAGAAATTCATCCGTGCTAATGGATCACCTTGGGGAGCCCCGATGCTTCTTGTGAAAAAGAAGGATGGTACGTCTAGATTATGTATAGATTATCGTACCTTGAACTCAGTGACAATCAAGAACAAATACCCTCTTCCGAGGATAGATGACCTGTTTGATCAACTCAAGAAGACAACAGTATTCTCGAAGATTGACTTGCGGTCAGGATACCATCAGATCAGAGTCAGAGAGCAGGACATCCCGAAGACAGCCTTCAGATCTAGATATGGGCATTGAAAGTTCCTTGTTATGCCATTTAGAGCAACCAATATGCCGGCTGTATTCATGGATCTCATGAATCGTATCTTCATGCCTTATTTAGATCAATTCGTGATTGTGTTCCTAGACGACATCATGTTCTACAGCAAGAGTGAAGCGGAGCATGAGCAGCATCTCCGTGTGGTTCTTCAGATTCTCAGAGAGCACCAGTTGTATGCGAAGTTCAGTAAATGCGAGATCGTATTTCATACTTGGGTCATATCATCACGAGAGGAGGAGTAGAAGTAGACTCCCAGAAGATAGTAGCCACTGAGACATGGCCAGTACCCAGCACAGTGGCAAAAGTTTGCAGCTTTCTTGGCTTGGTCGGCTACTACCGGCCATTTATTTCAGACTTTGTACGGATTTCAGCACCTATGACCCAGTTGACCCACAATGATGTACAGTTTGTTTGGACGGCAAAGTATCAGGAATCTTTTGAGAAGTTGAAGCGAGACTTGATGACGGCACCCATTCTCACGCTTCCAGATGGGACCGGAGGATTTTCAGTATATTGTAATGCTTCAGACAGAGGTTTAGGATGTGTTTTGATGCAGCATGGGAAGGTAATTGCTTATGCATTACGTCAGCTTCGTGATCATGAGAGAAATTATCCAACCCACGACTTGGAACTGGCAGCAGTAGTGTTTGCACTTAAGCTTTGGAGACACTACTTGTATGGAGATAGGGTGGAGATTTTCACCGACCACAAGAGCCTGAAGTATGTATTCACCCAGAAGAATCTCAACATGAGTCAGAGAAGGTGGCTAGAGCTACTTGTGGATTATGATGTCAACCTACAATATCACCCCGGGAAGGCCAATGTAGTAGTAGATGTGTTGAGCAGGAGAGCCGGAGTTTATTTCCTTACAGCACAGCCAGAGTATTCGGCAGACCTTCAGAAGATGGGAATCGAGGTGGTTCTTCCTACCAGTGTGACATTAATGGCTAGTCTACAGGTTCAGTCCACTATAGTCGAGAGGATCCGGATAGCGCAGTCAACAGATTCTAAGCTTCAGCGGCTTAGGGCAGAATGTGTAGCAGGGCTAAGACCAGAGTTATGTATCCATGAGGAAGGTACATTTCGGCATGGGAGGCATCTTTGTGTACCCAGTGGAGATACTAGACAGGAGATCATGGCAGAAGCTCACAGTTCTCAGTATTCGATTCATCCGGGCGGTACGAAGATGTACCGTGGTATCCGTCAGCACTTTTGGTGGAATAGCATGAAGAGGGAGATAGCCCGGCTTGTCTCTCGATGTTTGGTTTGTCAACAAGTTAAAGCTGAACATCAGAGGCCAGCTGGACTTCTTCAGCCTTTGCCGATTCCAGAATAGAAGTGGGAGCATATAACTATGGATTTTGTGACTGGATTACCTAGGTCCCCGGCCGGTAGAGATGTTATTTAGGTTATTATAGACAGGCTCACGAAGGTGGCTCACTTTCTCCCATTCAGAGTTGGTCAGTCGACGGCTCAGCTAGCAGAGATGTACCTCAGGCAGATTGTCATATTTTACGGTATTCCAGTCAGTATCACCTCGGACAGAGATTCAAGATTTACGTCGTAATTTTGGCACAGTCTGTAAGAGAGTTTGGAAACTCACCTCCAGTTCAGCTTAGCTTATCATCCGCAGACAGATGGTCAGTCAGAGCGTACCATACAAACCTTGGAAGATATGTTGAGATCTTGTACCCTCGACTTCGGTGGGTCGTGGAAGGATCACCTGCACCTGGTGGAGTTCTCATACAACAACAGTTTTCAAGCAAGTATCCAGATGGCACCGTATGAGGCACTGTATAGTAGGAAGTGCAGATCCCCGCTAGCATGGGACGATATTGTAGAAAGGCATATGCTCGGTTAGAAAATGATTACACAGACAATTGAGATGGTCAGAAGTGTCAGAGATCATCTTCACGTCGCACAAGATCGCCAGTGCCATTGGGCCGATTCTCATCGGCATCTCCTTGAATTTTACGTCGGCGACCATGTATTCCATAGGATCTTGCCTAACCATGACGTTATTCGTTTTGGCGTACGGGGAAAGCTTAGTCCTAGGTATATAGGGTCGTTCGATATCCTCGAGCGAGTAGGAGACGTGTCCTATCGTCTCGCTCTCCCGTCGTCGTTGCGTGAGGTTCATGATGTCTTCCATGTATCCCAATTGTGACGGTATATTCCGGATCCGAGTTATGTCCTTGATCATTCAAAATTGGTTATTGGTACCAACCTTTCGTATGAGGAGAGACCTGTATCCATATTGGACCAGAGAGAGAAGATACTCAAGAACAAGACTATTAGTTTAGTCTGTGTTGCTTGGGATCATCACTCTCTAGGTGAGTCAACGTGGGAGCGTGAAAATGATATCTGATCGCGATATCCCGACCTGTTTGACTCGTAAGGTATAATATCCTATTTATGCCTTATACCCTCAGCTTCCTTGCTTGCATGAATGATTGCTTGATTGATTGCCTAGTTATAACTTGCTTGTGATTGATATAGCTTGTCTTTGCCTCTCTAGTATCTTGATTAAATTCCGAGGACAGAATTCTTTTAAGGTGGGTAGAGTTGTAACGCCCGTAGTTCGTATTACATATTTTATTATACGTGTACGGAATCCCGACCCGTAATTAGACTTGTCTTGCTTTGCTTGATCCTGGTTTAATCTTGCCTTGGTTTATTTTTGGGTTCATCCTGGTTCGACTTGTCTTGACTAGCTAGTCTTAGGTTTTGCATTGGCATGGGTTAGTTAGCATTTCCTGGTTTATGTGGTTTATCCTGGCCTTGGCCTGCATTGGGTTCGGTTGGGTTTAGCTTGGTTGGGCTCGGTTTGGGTTGATATGCAAACCCCTACCTACCACCATCCCTCATTTATTAACCTAACAACCATTCTCTCTCCTCATTCATTACTTATTTACTACTTTTTTCTTCTTCCTCATTTCTTCTCCACCGAGCACCACCGTAGGCAAGTGCATCTTGCTTCATGAAGGAACTCAAGTTTTATTGTTCTATTATCTTCCTCACGAGATTCTAAGATACTTTAGTACTTAGCATTTTTAGTTTCCATGGTTCATTTCTTGTAGATCTAAGTTTGTTGTATTTTTGGATTTCTCGATTTTGATCTACTAAACTGGCTTATTTTCAAAAACTAGAGTTCTATGTAGAAGGCCTTCTGATGTTATGCAAGTTTGGTTTTGGAATGGTTGGATTTTATCGAGTCTTGATCGAGATGGGGCTTTCTTGAGCTCTTGAGCTTTTACGCCTGCTTGTCTTGGCCTTAGGGAGAAGATAAAGTTTTACGCACACGTTCTTATGTGCTAGCGTAGTATTTAGTTTTACGCCTACGTTTAACGTGCCAATGTAGCATTTTCTCCTTTATGTATACGTTTTAACGTGCTGGCATAGTGTTTTCCTTTTTTACGTACACATCTTAAACGTGCCAGCGTAGTGTCTCCTTTACGCACATGCATTGTATGCCAGCGTAATCCCTTCTACGCCGAGTTCACTTGAACTTTACGCGAGGGCCACTCATGCTCGCGTAGAGTCGTGCTCGCGTAGAGCCTTGCATGCGTAGAGCCTTGCATGCGTAGAGTTTCACTTGGGTGCTCGTGCATGTAAAGTTCCGCTTGCATAGGGTGCTCGCTCGCGTAGAGCCTTGCCCGCGTAGAGTTCTCTCTCGCGTAGGGCTCCCGCTCGCGTAGAAGCGGTCATTCCTTGGTCTTGCTCGCGTAAAGCTATTTTTATGCTTGTGGCCTCTTGGCCTAGCGTAGAGGTTCGCTAGCGTAGAGTCTTGAGCTTCCTTTTGCGTACCCGATTGTCTTTATGTCCTTGCACTTTTTTATGAACTTGATAATCACGAATTGATTGACATGACTGGACTGATAATTGTACATGGCACGGAATAACAAGTAAATTGACATGACATGACATAACATGACAAGGCATGACAAGCTAGCCTGATGGAAACTATTGAATGCTGTCGCGACGGCTAGCATGACATAACAAGAATAAATAGCCTGGACACCGTGGACGATTATGTTTGTACAAATGAACCAATACTGTTTCACATTATGTCTAGGGCAGGGACCCCTGAGTACCACGGTCAGGGGTACCTACTTAAATTGACTAAAGCTAATAACTAGAATAATCCAGTAGTTATGAAGAGATTTTCCAGCTACAGACAATCCCGTTATCTGGGCGCGCAAGTGGACTTGTAGCCTGCCGACGAGTAGGACACATTTTCAGCACACTGTCATTTGTTGCACCCTTCATGAACGGATATTCGACCTGGATAACCTGGATGGTCTGCAGGGCTTGTGGCTGTTGGAATATCTCATTGTATCTTTCTAGTAACTAGGCATGTGATAACCATAATTAGTTAAAGTATGAAACCGTACTTATTGCTTGGTCGTGATTGATTGGATGGAGTCTAACTCAGTATAGTCTTGTTCTGATCCTGTACAAGATTGTTACATGACCTGATTGCTTGTGCTTTACTTTATCGATAAATCGTAGAAACTAAGTTCCATTCAGACGAATGGTTACAATCACGGTCCTTGTTTGGTTTAAGGGTTGTAACTCGGTATCTGAATAGTCCCATGGTTATCTCATCGTATATCGTCATGATTTTCTATATTTCTAGTCTTTTATTATATAATAATGTTTTGTGCTAATTGCTGGTTTTAGTTCTTAAGTGAAACCTCCTTTGTGGCACTTACTCTTTCTGGGATCTGACCCAGCTGTTTTACGTGGCCAGATACCGGAGCAGCTCCAGAGGATCTCCCTACCTTCCAGCCAGATGGTGACCACCAGGCGTAACCAAGACAACGAGCGGGTTTTCTTTTTGTTCTCCCACTTTATTATAAAAATATTCTTTTGCGGCGTTTAGCCAGCGAGCACGTATTAGCTCGTATTGTACTTTACTCACTGTCTGCCTACAGGCTGTAATATGATTGATGAATCCTAGGCTTGATCATGTATGACTGAAACTCTTGCTAGTCTTCACATTTTGTATGACTAGCTTCATGATCATCCAAATATGTAATATATGGGACGCCTTACTATTGTATATTTGATGCTCTAACATCTTGTAACTGCTATTCCTTGCATGAGATTGAGACAATGGGCTTGTTCATGACCATAATAGACTGATGGTTTATAGTTAAACCCTCATGTACCTAGACAGCTATGGCTGTATAGCGAGGTGGATTCTATATCAATATACGTAGTTGGCTATGTATGCCCCCGCTCTCCAGTATTCTGGTTCTGGGGCATTACCTGGTTTAAGTGGTGGCCCATACAGGTCTTGTGAATCAAGATATGTGAGGGTTTACCGAATAGATGTCTCAATCAGCACTCACCCTTGATCTCTGCTCGTATCCTCTAAATCCCTGAAATCTTGACCTGATCACATGCTTGTATCTTTGATCTGTCCTGGTCCTTCCTTATTGTTCCTTGTGTCATTTTCTTCAGCGACATTGTTCCTGGTCCTGCCAATCAGTCGGAAGGAGCTCAACAAGTACTCCCGCAACAAGAGAATCAAGCCCATTATTCAGGAGTAGCCTCCAGAGTCATACCTACTGGGGGTCAAGAGCCACCAGTTCAGCTAGTCCAGCCTGTAGAGCCCGATGATGGCACCTTGGTGGGTCTCATCAGAATATTGCTAGCATCTCAAGATCGTCGGGGCGATGTCCTGTACCAGGCAGTACAAGATGCTCTGAACAGAGGCGATCATCAAGGAAACCAGGCGGCCAACGGCTTCAAACGTTTGAACCCTCCTTTTTTCGACGGCAGTGAGGATGCGATTGCCGCAGATGCTTGGCTGCAGGATACAAAAGTGATTCTAGAAGCGGCAAAGACGCCCGAGAATGAGAAGGTGGCGGTAGTATGCCTACAATTATTGGATCTTGCCCGCAGCTGGTGAGCGGCACAGGCCGTTGGATTAGTGGCACCTATTGTATAGACAGCATTTCGTGAGAGATTCCAGACCAAGTACTTCGATGCTGTAGCTCGGTATGACCTACAGACGAGGTTCACCAATCTGAAATAGATGGACAGGATGATCGACGGATATGCGACCGAGTTTTCGGGACTTAGTCGGTTTGCTCCCACCTTGGTAGCGACCGAGTTCGACAGAGCCCAGTGGTTCCAGCAAGGACTCTATCTGGAGATTTTATTGGCAGTGGAGCAGTTTGAGCATCAGACTTTTGATGCGGTATTGAGAGCGGCTAGGAGGCACGAGTATACCTCCCAGAGGATCGTGGACCGGACCGGAGGTCGGAAGTGATCTCATGGCCAGATGAACCAGTCTTCAGCACCAGCCCTGGCAGCCAGGACTTTGACCATTGTTCTAAACTTTTCTTTACATGATTCTAAGCATCTTTAGAACTTGAATTTTTTGATTTTCATGGATGGATTCTTGTAGATCTAAGTTTATAGCCTTTTCGGTTTTCTTGGGTTTTGATCTACTAAACTTTATTATTTTCATGTTTTGATTGTTTTATGTTGTAGAGAATTTGATTTTACCCAAAATGGACCTTTAAAAAGTTAGATTTTGACTTATTTTGAGGAAGTCATAGTCAAAATAAGATTTGAGCATTTCTTAGTTCATCTGTCCTAAATCTGCCAGGGACGATGAATAGTGTCGTATAGTGCAGCCTGCCGCATAGTATAGACTGCAGCATAGTACAGCATGTCGTATAGTACAGCCTACCGTATAGTGCAGACTCCCGTATAGTACAGTATGCCGTATAGTGCAGCCTGTCGCATAGTACAGCCTGCCGCATGGTGATACAGCCTGCCGCATAGTACCGCAGGAGGCTGTATAGTGCCGCAGGAGGCTGCGTAGTGCCACAAAAGGCCGCATATTTCCGCAGGAGGCCGCATAGTGCCACAGAAGGCTGCATAGTGCCACAGAATGACGCATAGTGCCTGTTTTGGCAGTTTTATGTCCTATTTGGCTGATTTGTGGCCAGAATTTCTTCCAACTCCCAACATGAAAGTTGTAGATCTTTTTCTTGGCTTCAAGAATATGTTACCAACTATTTTATACAAGTTTCTTTTATTCTTGATATGGAGCTTATGATTACATTGCATGTTTTCTATCTTGGTCTAAATTACGACGACCCTATTTAATAGCTTGATATTTCTTTAATAAGTGAATTTTTTAACATGATTTGATAATATTGTACAATTAGAGAATGATTGTACCCCTCTCATACCTTTAACACTAGCACATATTCAATTGGTGTTTTAGGTCAAGTAGTTACCTCATTTATTCCTTCTCATATGTTATTATGCACCTTTTATCAAGATCTATCTACAAGATTTCTTACGTCTATGATTGCTTAACATGATAGTTACCCGTGGTGGGGCACTCATGATATATGTCTTTCTTCTTTGCTTAACAAGATAGTGACCCGTTGTGATGCACTCATAATGATGTCTTTCTTCTTTGCTTAACACGATAGTGACCCATTGCGGTGCACTCAAGTTACATGTCACTTCTTTGCTTAACATGATTATGGCCCATCGTGGCGCATCCTAACAAGTACTTTTAACATAATAGTGACCCGTCCTGGTGCACTCCAGACAAGTAACATGATATGACATGACATGAACCATGAATACTGTTGCGATGGTTTTATTGGCTTACAAGTAATGAATGATTTGGATACCGTGGGTATTTCTCTTGAGTGTGTTTGTACAAGCTATATGTTCTGTATTGCATCATGTCTAGGACATGAATTCCTGATTTTCTACGGTCAGAGATTCATACTGAATCTGGCTAGGATTAATGACTAGATTGATCAAGTAGTTCATGAAGAGACTTTTCCAGTTACTTGTTGCCCGTTTGATCCCGAACTTATGTATATATACATGGGATTTGGAGCTATCTGTCATGATGAGCACATTTCCAGCTCACCGTCGAGTAGGGCACCTCCTTAGGACACATGTATTTTACTGCAATGTGTCTGCTATACTTGTTTTCTTTTGCTGGGGTCACTCCGGTAGAAGCAGGCGGGTAACTGGACTTGGAAATCTCTTTGCATCTTGTTAGTAACTAGGCTTGTGATAACCCTAGTTAGTTAAAGTATCAAGTCGTACTAATTGCTTGGCCGTGATTGATGGATGGAGTCAGTCCAGTCCAGTCTAGTTTTGTCTAGGCAGTGTCCATATGTTTATTTCAGTACACTATGGTTTATGCTTTACTTTTATCAATGAATGATCGGAGGCTAAGTTCTATTCTGGAGAAGGGTTACAACCCCGGTCCTTGTTTGGTTTAAGGGTTGTAACTTGACTTCCGGAATAGTTCCTAAGTCATCGTATCATTGCCATTCTATTTTTGTTCTAATATGCTCATATGTTCAGTTATCTCACATGCTCACATATTCAATTCTCTCACAAGCTATATATGATCCCTATGCTGGGTCACCATGTTCGTATGACCCGGCTATCTCACATGCTTACGTGACCTATTGACTTTACATGTTCTCAAGCTTCTGTTTACTTAACATGTCTACACTTACATTATGTCACATGTTAATTACTTTATGCTCCAAGATGCTTACTTATTGTCTTTTTATGTTTGGGATAAGTGCATTGGTAGTGCACGAGTCTCGATATGCCCATACTCATTTGTATCTCTAATTGTTGATGTTAGTGATTGCTGGTTTTAGTTCATAGTTTGGCTTCCTTTGTGGTACTTGCTAGTGGGGGTCTGACCCCACTGGTTTTGTTTGGCCAGATCTGATAGAGAAGCCCAGAGGATCTTTCGTACTATCTATTCGACGGTGACCATCCAGAGCACCAGAGTACCCAAGTGGGTTTTTTATTTTATTCTCCTACTGGTTATGTATATTATTCTTTTGTGGCGTTTAGTCTCCGAGCACGTATTTAGCTCGTGTTTTGGTTCTTGATATTTAGCCTACGGGCCAAAATATGATGTACGTATTCTAGACTATAGCTAGAGCTTGTCATGTATGACTATTACTCTTGCTAGTTCTTTATTTTGGTATGACTAGCTTCATGATCATCCATGTATAAATGGTTTGGGACGCTTTACTATTGCATGTCTGATGATCATACTTCTTGTACTTTGTATAATTGTCTGTGATTAAGATATCTAGGATTGTTTAACCTAGGATCGACTGATGGCTTGTAGAAGTAACCCCCATGTCTTGACAGCTTATACGTAATTTCAGAGTACTTGTGTACTTTGGGATTGGGTAGCTGGCCTTGTTCGTCCCCACTTGCCAGTATTCTGGTTCTGGGGCGTGACAGAGAGAGAGCTTGTAATCAAGTTGTCATTTGACTTTGAGCCGTTGTAATTCTGCTGCAATATTATCAATAAAGATAGTCATTTTGTATATATTTTGTCTATTCAACTTTTTTTGCTACAATGGCTTATATTTCGAGAGTTTTTCGACTGTGTTTTGTTCTTTTCTTGTACAACTAAAATTCATACTTGTACTACATCACGTCCAATAACAACTTTCTCTCCTGCGGGATCGAGACATGACAATCTATTGGACACCATAATTAGTAACATAGTTATATCTAGACCACAAAGATAACATTTCAATAGGAAAGAAACAGAGCAATGTAAATAAATACATATGATAATAATTAGAAAATATACCAAAAGATCAATAAAGTTACTTGGTCATTTTGTATGCAGGGGGTGTGAGAATGAAGTCTTTCGAGGCAATAGGTTTCTCATATATTTAACGAAGCATCTTGTTGAAGAGTTCCTTTGTTCTTATCGAAAAAAGCAACAAAAAATTTATGCACATAATAGACAATGAACGAATCCATATTAGACAATAATCAAAATTGAATCAAACAAGTCGCTTATCTTTCATGGGAAAAAACTTTGATACAGAAGGCTGTGTAAGCAAATATATATAGGGGCCCACCTGTCATACAGAAGGTTGTGTCATACAGAAGGCTGTGTAAGCAAATTTATATAACTTTCCAGAGTTATGTATCCATGAAGATGGTACACTTCGGCATGGGAGGCGTCTTTGTGTACCCAGTGGAGATACCAGACAGGAGATCATGGCAGAAGCTCACAGTTCTCAGTATTCGATTCATCCGGGCAGTACGAAGATGTACCGTGGTATCCGTCGGCACTTTTGGTGGAATGGCATGAAGAGGGAGATAGCCCGGTTTGTCTCTCGGTGTCTGGTTTGCCAACAAGTTAAAACTGAATATCAGAGTCCAGCTGGACTTCTTCAGCCTTTGTCGATTCCAGAATAGAAGTGGGAGCATATAACTATGGATTTCGTGACTGGATTACCTTGGTCCTCGGCCGGTAGAGATGCTATTTAGGTTATTATAGATAGGCTCACGAAGGTGGCACACTTTCTCCCATTCAGAGTTGGTCATTCGACGGCTCAGCTAGCAGAGATGTACCTCAGGCAGATTGTCATATTTCACGGTATTCCAGTCAGTATCACCTCGGACAGAGATTCAAGATTTACGTCGTACTTTTGGCGCAGTCTGCAAGAGAGTTTGGGAACTCACCTCCAGTTCAGCTCAGCTTATCATCCGCAGACAGATGGTCAGTCAGAGCGTACCATACGAACCTTGGAAGATATGTTGAGATCTTGTACCCACGACTTCGGTGGGTCGTGGAAGGATCACCTGCACCTGGTGGAGTTCTCGTACAACAACAGTTTCCAAACTAGTATCCAGATGGCACCGTACGAGGCACTGTATGGTAGGAAGTGCAGATCCCCGCTAGCATGGGACGATATTAGAAAAAGGCAGATGCTCGGTCAGGAAATGATTACTCAGACAGTTGAGGTGGTCAGAAGAGTCAGATATCATCTTCGCGTCGCACAAGATCGCCAGCGCCATTGGGCCGATTCTCATCGGTGTCCCCTTGAATTTTACGTCGGCGACCATGTATTCCTTAGGATCTCGCCTAACCGTGGCGTCATTCGTTTTGGCGTACGGGAAAAGCTTAGTCCTAGGTATATAGGGTCGTTCGATATCCTCGAACGAGTAGAAGACGTGTCCTATCATCTCGCTCTCCCGCCGTCGTTACGTGAGGTGCATGATGTCTTCCATGTATCCCAATTTCGACGGTATATCCCGGATCCGAATCATGTCCTTGATTATTCGGAATTGGTTGTTGGTACCAACCTTTCGTATGAGGAGAGACCCGTATCTATATTGGGCCGGAGAGAGAAGATACTCAAGAACAAGACTATTAGTTTAGTCCATGTTGCTTGGGATCATCACTCTCTAGGTGAGTCAACGTGGGAGCGTGAAGATGATATCCGATCGCGATATCCTGTCATGTTTGACTCGTAAGGTATAATGTCCTTTTTATGCCTTATACCCTCAGCTTTCTTGCTTGCATGAATGATTGCTTGATTGATTGCCTAGTTATAACTTGCTTGTGATTAATATAGCTTGTCTTTGCCTCTCTACCCTCTTAATTAAATTCCGAGGACAAAATTCTTTTAAGGTGGGTAGAGTTGTAACGCCCGTAGTTCGTATTACATATTTTAGTATACGTGTACGGAATCCCGACCCGTAATTAGACTTGTCTTGCTTTTCTTGATCCTGGTTTAATCTTGCCTTGGTTTATTTTTGGGTTCATCCTGGTTCGACTTGTCTTGACTGGCTAGTCTTAGGTTTTGCATTGGCATGGGTTAGTTAGCATTTTCTGGTTCATGTGGTTTATCCTGGCCTTGGCCTGCAATGGGTTCGGTTGGGTTTGGCTTGGTTGGGCTCGGTTTGGGTTGATATGCAAACCCCTACCTACCACCATCCCTCATTTATTAACCCAACAACCATTCTCTCTCCTCATTCATTACTCATTTACTACTTCTTTTCTTCTTCCTCATTTCTTCTCCACCGAGCACCACCGTAGGCAAGTGTATCTTTCTTCGTGGAGGAACTCAAGTTTTATTGTTCCATTGTCTTCCTCACGAGATTCTAAGATATTTAGTACTTAGCATTTTTTGTTTCCATGGTTCATTTCATGTAGATCTAAGTTTGTTGCATTTTCGAATTTCTCAGTTTTGATCTACTAAACTGGCTTATTTTCGAAAACTAAGAGTTCTATGTAGAAGGCCTTCTGATGTTACGTAAGTTTGGTTTTGGAATGGTTGGATTTTATCGAGTCTTGACCGAGATGGGGCTTTCTTGAGCTCTTGAGCTTTTACGCCTGCTTGTCTTGGCCTTAGGGAGAAGATAAAGTTTTACGCACACGTTCTTATGTGCTAGCGTAGTATTTAGTTTTATGCCCACGTTTAACGTGTCAGCGTAGCATTTCCTTCTTTATGCACACATTTTAAGGTGCTGGCGTAGTGTTTTCCCTTTTTATGTACACGTCTCAAACGTGCCAGCGTAGTGTCTCCTTTACGCACACGTATTGCATGCCAGCGTAATCCCTTCTACGCCGAGTTCACTTGAACTTTACGCGAGGGCCACTCATGCTCGCGTAGAGTCGTGCTCGCGTGGACTCTCCCTCGCTCGCGTAGAGCCTTGCATGCGTAGAGTTTCACTTGGGTGCTCGTGCGTATAAAGTTTCGCTTGCATATGGTGCTCGCTCGCGTAGAGCCTTGCCCGCGTAGAGTTCCCTCTCGCGTAGGGCTCCCGCTCGCGTAGAAGTGGTCTTTCCTTGGTCTTGCTCGCGTAAATCCATTTTTACGCTTGGGGCCTCTTGGCCTAGCGTAGAGGTTCGCTAGCGTAGAGTCTTGAGCTCCCTTTTGCGTACCCGGTTGTCTTTATGTCCTTTCTCTTTTTCATGAACTTGATAATCACGAATTGATTGACATGACTGGACTGATAATTGTACATGGTACGGTATAACAAGTGAATTGACATGACCTGACATAACATGACAAGACATGACAAGCAAGCCTGATGGAAACTATTGAATGCTGTTGCGACGGCTAGCATGACATAACAAGAATGAATGGCCTGGACACCGTGGACGATTGTGTTTATACAAATGAACCAATACTGTTTTGCATCATGTCTAGGGCAGGGACCCCTGAGTTCCACGGTCAAGGGTACCTACTTAAATTGACTAAGGCTAATAACTAGAATAACCCAGTAGTCATGAAGAGATTTTCCAGCTACAGGCAATCCCGTTATCTGGGCGCGCAAGTGGACTTGTAGCCTGCCGACGAGTAGGGCACATTTCCAGTACACTGTCATTTGTTGCACCCTTCATGAACGGACATTCGATCTGGATCACCTGGATGGTCTGCAGGGCTTGTGGCTGTTGGAATATCTCATTGCATCTTGCTAGTAACTAGGCCTGTGATAACCATAGTTAGTTAAAGTAGCAAACAGTACTTATTACTTGGCCGTGATTGATTGGATGGAGTCTAACTCAGTCTAGTCTTATTCTAATCTTGTACAAGATTGTTACATGACCTGATTGCTTGTGTTTTACTTTATCGATAAATCGTAGAAACCAAGTTCCATTCAGACGAAGGGTTACAATCCCGGTCCTTGTTTGGTTTAAGGGTTGTAACTCGGTTATCTGAATAGTCCCATAGTTATCTCATCATATATCGTCATAATTTTCTATATTTCCAGTCTTTTATTATATAATAATGTTTTGTGCTAATTGTTGGTTTTAGTTCTTAAGTGAAGCCTCCTTTGTGGCACTTACTCTTTCTGGGATCTAACCCAGCTGGTTCTGCGTGGCCAGATACCGGAGCAGCTCCAGAGGATCTCCCTACCTTCCAGTCAGATGGTGACCACCAGGCGTAACCAAGGCAACGAGTGGGTTTCTCTTTCGTTCTCCCACTTTACTGTAAAAATATTCTTTTTAGGCGTTTAGCCAGCGAGCACGTGTTAGCTCGTATTGCACTTTACTCACTGTCTGCCTACGGGCTGTAACATGATTGACTGTCATGACCCGCACCCGCTTTTCGGGATGCGAGAGCATGAGCAAGCCAGCTACGTATCAAGCGGACTTCCGCCCGACTCGGGTACGTATAAGCTGTCAAGATTCATGGTATCATGGCTAATATGGTAATCTACAGTGTATCTCAATCCATAAGAATATATAAGACAAGAATGAACAATTATGGGTCATGGTCTGCAGTCCATTAGCATATTATCCGATTAGACTCCAAGAATGATATGAGTCTATAAAATACGCAGAATATAACATGGTACGGAATGTAAAAGCACGAGAAGATAATAAAGAAATATCACAAGTAAATACCTGTATCATACATCACAATCCTCTACCATCCCGCTCTGCTAACTAACTCCATGTAGTCGCTAAACCTGAAGAGATCGTCAGGTCCTCAGAGGACTAGCAAGATACATAATATACAGGCCAACATGTAACAGTACAAATATACAAAGAAGTAAGGAACAATCAAGGTTACCCAACGAGACAAATGAACTAAGACACGAGATCTAAACACAAGGATCCTAAGACACTGGCATGCCATACTAGAAATGGCTAATAGGTCAAAGCTATAGACTGCAGTCAAGGCAAGTACTCACAATCTATAGTGTCTCAATCGCAGTCAAGGCAAGTACTCACAACCAAGACGGTAGCCAATCCTAGTATAAAATCCTATAGACCTTAGTCAAGGTAAGTACTCACAATCTATAGAATGTCAAAGTCGAGTCCTACTCAAGTCATGTCAAGTCAAGTCAAGTTATAATCAAGTCGAGGGAATCGTGGTGTAGGACTAGACGACTCTATCAAGGAATACATATGAAACTAACACAGTGTAACAGATAGAAGTATCATAACAGAAAGGAACGAGAATGTGCAGGCAACTAAAAATATGTAAAGTAAAACTATATCAGGATGAGTGTACTAGACATGGAGTAAAGCAATCACGAATGTAAGAAAAAGAACCGCAGTGAGATGATGAACATGCATATAAATTATACTGTACAAGTTGGCAAGGTATACTTGCCTGGTTCTGCGATGTGAGGATGAAGTTTCGTTCCCGTGTCCACGCCTCTGGAACCCGACGCTCATAGATAATTAATTAACTAAATTAAGCCACTACTCATAAACTTACAATATGACTTAATTAGTTAAAATAATGTTTTAAGATTATATTCAATTTCTCGTGGGATCCTTTAGACCTATACAATCACATACAGGCTCCACGAGACACCGAACACAGTTTGTGGGTTTCCAACTCCCAATTAGTCAGTTATGCCCCTCCTTCAATACTATACTTAGAAATCATATAAAAATCATTAAAATATTATTTAAACTAATTTTATATAGAATTAACTCTAAAATTACAGAATTAATGTTTCTAAAGGCATTTATGACTAGTTGATTACTAAGTTAGCTAGTTAACCCAAAAATTGTCCGGAACATAGTTAATTACTCATAATTGATAAAATAATCCAAAAATATAATTTAAATAGAATTAAAATACTTTATTTTCCAGAATAACATCAGAGATACAAGGGTAAGATTATACTACAAGTTCGGGTCATTCTAGGTCAGCAGGTCGCCTGAAATTAGCTAGTTTTGACCTATAATTTTCTCAACCAGAATTGAGTTGCTAAATTCGTGGAAAAATACTTAAAAGTCCTAATTTATGTATATGAATACACATAAAATTCAGTTTTAAGAATAGGCATCAATAACTAGTAGTTCCTTCACAATGGTGTTAATTTGACCCTACCGGAACATGGATATTATGCCTATAATATATAAAACTTTTATGGATGATTAAATATAACAAAATTCATCAAAATATAATTTTTACAGATTTAATAACATATATTCTACAGAATTTTAGCAAAGGTTTTTAGAAGAAAAGATTAGGGTTCTTACCAAAGATCCTTGCTAGAAAGGGTGGTGATGACTTCTCTTCACCACAGCTCCAATCTTTTCCGCTATCCTCGCTTGTTAAACCTCTCTTGATGAGTATAGGAGAGTTGATAATGTCTATAGAGGGTTGGATGGGAGGATGGAGTTTTTTTAGGGTTTGTTTTGAGGGGTTGGATGAACGTATGGTGGAGGAGATGAGTTATTGTGAAGGAGGGGAAAGATGTATAATGAAGGGATGATGTGTGGAGGCTATAAGGAGGGGGATTGCTGCCAAAAATAGAGAGGGGATAGGGAGAAGTGGTCGGCCACAAGGTAGGGGAAAGAAAAGATTAGGATTTGGTTAAGGTTTGGGATAAGTTGGTATATTTAACATATCCTTAAATGAATTTTAAGCAATCTAGGATTTAAATCCTATTTAATTTGATGCATTTAGCCATGGGGGATTTGCTTGGCCGAAATTAACATGGTGGGGGTCCACTTGGCATGATTTGGTTGTTTGGTGAGTTGGCTAGTTGATTTGATTGAGAATTTAAAATAGGGTTTCCTAATATAGAACTGTTTAATTCTATCTATGTAATTACACTACAAAATCTGAATTAAATACAAATAAATATAATTATCAATATTTATTAATGTCCAACATGCCTACATAGGGTTGGGTTCGGCTTGGAAGAGGTTTGGGAAGGTTTGGTGCAACCAGGTCTCCTAAAAAGTCATAAAGGTTTTCTTACTAATTATTTAAATAAAAATTATGACTTGTGCCATGATTTGAATGGTTAACATGCAAGGGACTACCGTATGACCATGTCACTCCAAACATGGCTAGCATGCTAGTTAAAGCACCCAATAATGCTAGGCATGCCAGACTTTCTAATCGTCTTGCATATTTAAACTCAACCATGGCTAAGGCATCTATAATAATAAGTATTTAATTTAAAGATACTCACAAATTTCATAAAATCCTATTTAAGCCAAATAAATAAATAAAATAATCCAAAAAAATTCTGGGGTTTTATATTGACGAATCCTAGGATTGATCATGTATGACTGAAACTCTTGCTAGTCTTCACATTTTGTACGACTAGCTTCATGATCATCCAAATATGTAATATATGGGATGCCTTACTATTGTATATTTGATGCTCTAACATCTTGTTACTGCTATTCCTTGTATGAGATTGAGACAATAGGCATGTTCATGACCATAATAGACTGATGGCTTGTAGTTAAACCCTCATGTATCTAGACAGCCGTGACCGTATAGCGAGGTAGATTTCATTTCAATATACGTAGCTGACTATGTATGCCCCCGCTCTTCAGTATTCTGGTTCTGGGGCATTACCTGGTTTAAGTGGTGGCCAATACAGGCCTTGTGAATCAAGATATGTAAGGATTTACCAAATAGATGTCTCAATCAGCACTCGTCCTTGATCTCTGCTCGTATCCTCTAAATCCTTGAAATCTAGACCTGATCACATGCTTGTATCTTTGATCTGTCATGGTCCTTCCTTATTGTTCCTTGTGTCGTCTTCTTCAGCGGCACTGTTCTGGTCCTGCCAATCAGCCAGAAGGAGCTCAACGAGTACTCCCGCAACAAGAGGACCAAGCCCATCATTCAGGAGTAGCCTCCAGAGTCATGCCTACTGGGGTCAAGAGCCACCAGTTCAGCCAGTCCAGCCTGTAGAGCCCGATGATGGCACCTTGGTGGGTCTCATCAGGACATTGCTAGCATCTCAAGATCGTCGGGGCGATGCCCTGTACCAGGCAGTACAAGATGCTCTGAACAGAGGCGGTCATCAAGGGAACCAGGCGGCCAACGGCTTCAAGCATTTGAACCCTCCTTTCTTCGACGGTAGTGAGGATGCGATTGCCGCAGATGCTTGGCTGCAGGATACAAAAGTGATTCTAGAAGCGGCGAAGACGCCCGAGAATGAGAAGGTAGCGGTAGTACGCCTACAGTTATTGGATCTTGCCCAAAGCTGGTGGACAGCACAGGCTGTTGGATTACTGGCACCTAATGCATGGACAGCATTTCATGAGAGATTCCCGACCAAGTACTTCGATGCTGTAGCTCGGTACGATCTACAGACGAGGTTCACCAATCTGAAACATATGGACAGGATGATCGACGGATATGCGGTCGGGTTTTCGAGACTTAGTCGGTTTGCTCCTACCTTGGTAGCGATCGAGTTCGACAGAGCCCAACAGTTCCAGCAAGGACTCCACCTGGAGATTTTATTGGCAGTGGAGCAGTTTGAGCATCAGACTTTTGATGCGATATTGAGAGTGGCCAAGAGGCACGAGTATACCTCCCAGAGGATCATGGACCGGACCGGAGGTCAGAAGCGATCTAATGGCCAGATGAACCAGTCTTCAGCACCAGCCCTGGCAGCCAGGGCTTTGACCATTGTTCTAAACTTTTCTTTACATGATTCTAAGCATCTTTAGAACTTGGAGTTTTTGATTTTCATGGATGGATTCTTGTAGATCTAAGTTTACAGCCTTTTCGGTTTTCTTAGGTTTTGATCTACTGAACTTCATTATTTTCAAGTTTTGATTGTTCTATGTTGTAGAGAATTCGATTTTACCCAAAATGGACCTTTAAAAAGTTAGATTTTGACTTGTTTTGAGGAAGTTATAGTCAAAATAAGATTTGAGCATTTCTTAGTTCATCTGTCCTGAATCTGCCAGGGACGATGAATAGTGTTGTATAGTGCAGCCTGCCGCATAGTGTAGACTGCCACATAGTACAGTCTGTCGTATAGTGCAGCCTACCGCATAGTACAGACTGCCGCATAGTGCAGCATGCCGTATAGTGCAGCCTACCTCATAGTACAGCCTGCCGCATAGTGCCGCAGAAGGCCGCATAGTGTCGCAGGAGGCTGCATAGTACCGCAAAAGGCCGCGTAGTGCCGCAGGAGGCCGCATAGTGCCACAGAAGGCTGCATAGTACCGCAGAATGACGTATAGTGCCTGTTTTGGCTGTTTTATGTCCTATTTGGCTGATTTGTGGCCAAAATTTCTTCCAACTCCCAACATGAAAGTTGTAAATCTTTTCCTTGGCTTCAAGAATATGTTACCAACTATTTTATGCAAGTTTTTTTCATTCTTGATATGGAACTTATTATTGCATTGCATGTTTTCTATCTTGACCTAAATTGCGACGATCCTCTTTAATAGCTTGATATTTTTTTAATAAATGAATTTTTTAACATGATTTGATAATATTGTACAATTAGAGAATGATTGTACCCCTCTCATACCCTTAACACTAGCACATATTCAATTGGTGTTTTAGGCCAAGTAGTTACCTCATTTATTCCTTCTCATATGTTATGATGCACCTTTTATCAAGATCTATCTACAAGCTTTCTTACGTCTATGATTGCTTAACATGATAGTTACCCATGGTGGGGCACTCATGATATATGTCTTTCTTCTTTGCTTAACATGATAGTGACCCGTTGTGATGCACTCATAATGAATGTCTTTCTTCTTTGCTTAACACGATAGTGATCCGTTGTGGTGCACTCAAGTTACATGTCACTTCTTTGCTTAACATGATTATGGCCCATCGTGGCGCATCCTAACAAGTACTCTTAACATGATAGTGACCCGTCGTGGTGCACTCCAGACAAGTAACATGATATGACATGACATGAACCATAAATATTGTTGCGATAGTTTTATTGGCTTACAAGTAATGAATGATTTGGATACCGTGGGTGTTTCTCTTGAGTGTGTTTGTACAAGCTACATGTTCTGTATTGTATCATGTCTAGGACATGAATTCCTGATTTTTTACGGTCAGGGATTCATACTGAATCTGGCTAGGATTAATGACTAGATTGATCAAGTAGTTCGTGAAAAGACTTTTCCAGTTACTTGTTGCCCGTTTGATCCCGGACTTATGTATATATATACATGGGATTTAGAGCTATCTGTCATGATGAGCACATTTCCAGCTCACCGTCGAGTGGGACACCTCCTTAGGACATATGTATTTTACTGCAGTGTGTCTGCTATACTTGTTTTCTTTTGCTGGGGTCACTCCGGTAGAAGCAGGCGGTTAACTGGACTTGGAAATCTCTTTGCATCTTGTTAGTAACTAGGCTTGTGATAACCCTAGTTAGTTAAAGTATCAAGCCGTACTCATTGCTTGGCCGTGATTGATGGATGGAGTCAGTCCAGTCTAGTTTTGTTTAGGCAGTGTCCGTATGTTTATTTCAGTACACTATGGTTTATGTTTTACTTTTATCAATGAATGATCGGAGGCTAAGTTCTATTCTAGAGAAGGGTTACAACCCCGGTCCTTGTTTGGTTTAAGGGTTGTAACTTGACTTCCGGAATAGTTCCTAAGTCATCTTATTATTGCCATTCTTTTTTTGTTCTAACATGCTCATATGTTCAGTTATGTCACATGCTCACATGTTCAGTTCTCTCACAAGCTATATATGATCCCTATGCTGGGTCACCATATTCGTATGACCCGGCTATCTTACATGCTTACGTGACCTGTTGATTTTACATGTTCTCAAGCTTCTGTTTATTTAACATGTCTACACTTACATTATGCCACATCAATATATCACGTCAGCTGCCACGTAAAGAGGGACGGTTTGGAGGTACAAATAGCATTATGTGTTATGAAAATAAAGAAAAGGAAATAAATAGTTTATAGACGAATAGAATCGATACGTCTCTTCTTCTATTAATAATATTAGTCCACATGTACGTGCTTTGCACGTATTTCTATTAGAATATTATAAGATCAGCTACCGTCTTATCTAGGTGACTATTCATGTGTGTGTGCTTTTTTTTTATAATGCCAAGGAATTCGAAGTACGAATTTTATTTTTCTTTTTAATTTTATATTGAGAACAATAACCTTTGAAAAATGGTAAGAACAAAAAAATTTATTACAATTGGAACATGAAGAGTTGTATGGAGAGAGGAGACTTCATAGCATGCAAACTTTTTTGTTTTGACTCTTAAACATAAATGACATGCAAATTTACTAATAACATCATGTTTATAAAGTACTCAAGGGTATTTTAGGAATTCAAAAGTTTTACCACCAAGTTTTCCTACTATATAGTAGAATATATATATATATATATATATATATATATATATATATAAGGAAATGATTATAATTTGTTTTACTTGGATAAGGACATACACTCATGTGTGGTTCAAGTTATAAAAGTATATGATTTACAACAAATTTTATTAATGTAAAATAAAAAATTAATTTTATTACATCCCTCTCACTTTTATTACAATTTCCAGCCAAACACATCAAGGGGCGTTTGGTTCAAGTTTGGAGGCTTGTATTTTGGATGTATTTTTGATTCCTTACCCCATATTTGGTATATTTATGGTTGAAAATTGGGAATGGAGGATACAAGGGGCTTCATACTCCCATTACATTATTGTGGAAAAGTAAGGCAAATGTTAAAGGCCACCCCTTTTTACTAAGGGCCACCAACTTATTTTTTTTTAAATTACAAGTTTGACATTTTCAAAACACTAAGGGCCACCAAGTTTGTCTTTCTTCTTCCTTTGTCTTCTTCCTTTGTCTTCTTTCATTTTTCTCAATCCCCAAACCACTTCTCTCAATCTCCACCTCCATTGTTGTCCCCACCTACTCCATTGTTCTCTCCACCTCCACCATTGGTGTCCCCTCCTCCATTGTTGTTGTCCCCACCTCTATTGAAGTTCTCTATCTTCGGTAGTTCTCTATCTCTTTTTTATTTATTTTTTTAATTAGGTTATTGTTTTGACACTTAATCTTTGTTTAGAATTATGGACCAAAATATTGTTGAAGAAGAGATTGGGTCATTCAATCCCATTATTGGTGTCACCCCCAGTTTTCAGGAACAGGGGTATTTTTGTCATTTTGTATTTTTAAATATTTTTGAAATTTATTTTATTAATTATGATATTGTTTTGGGGTTATTTGAGTCGGGTTCGAATTTCAGCTCATTCCGACTTGTATCGGGGACCCGGGGTAGCTTAGACTCTGATCGGGACCCAACTGGAACCGACCAACTTGTCATGACCAAACCCAGATATTTATATTTGACTAATCCCATTTGATTTTAGTGGGATTAGGGATTAGAATTAGATTTAGAACTTGAAATTAGGAGTTTTCAAGTTACCATTTTGACCCCAACTCAAACCACTCATTTCATTGACTTAGATGGCATTTTGGTAAATTGCCAAATGCCTCCAACCCTCTATGATGTGGTCGGCCATGTATGGAGCACCCTCTCTCCTTTGCTTCACACCAAAGCAACCACTCTCTTTCCATTTCATTTCCTTTTTTAAAGTTTCTTCTCCTTCAAGAAGATCAATTAGGTATGCTTTTAAAACCTTCATTAATTCTCTTTTGCATTTATTTCCTTCACCATAAATGAGGAGGAGACACCCTCGGCTCGTCCACAGGCCCGCCTGAGGGCGGCGACTGGCCCGCCGACCTACCACCGGATGTGAGGGGGATCCGACAGCATGTGGCGGAGGGAGCGTCGTAGCTCTGGGGCGGGGGCGGTCGACGAGAGCGGCGCCATCACGGGCGGGGAGCCGCAGACCAGCGCCGTGGAGGATCCCGTCGCGGTGGCCGGAGAGGACGCGGGCCGCTGCGTGGCCAGCAAGGCCCACGAGAAGGGGGCCTCCGACGCGAGTGGGAGTTAAGACGAGGGAGGAGAAGAGACGGGGGCGTCCCCGCGTCGCCGTGAGCTGGGAGGGGCGGGCGCGCTGGCCACCGGAGAGCTAAGAAGGTGGCCGTCTCCTGGAGGGAGGGGGACGCTGCGGCGTTGGGAGGCGCCGTCCATGAGAGAGGTGCGGCGAGTGGAGGATACGCCGGGGTGGGGGGGCGGAGGAAGGGGAGTCGCGTCCATCGGAGACGCAGGGGAGGCGGCAGGAGGGGGAGTCCGGACGGTCGTGCCAGGTGGAGTTGCTCCCGCAGCATGGGCCCACCGTGGCCGGCTACGCCTCTGCGGACGAGGACGACATCGACGCCGGCGGGGAAGAGGGGGGTAGGGGGTTGAGGAGACGGGGGATCCATACGGCGGGGGGCCAGCAAGGTGGGGGGAAAGAGGGCCCCACATGGGGGGGCCAGGCGAACCCCGGCGGGCCACACGGCGGAAGGCCGGCGAGGGGCGGGGGGCTCCACAGGGGGGAAGGCCAGGCGGGGCCTGACCCACCGAAGGGGACGAACAGGCCGAACGGAGTGGCCGGGCCGGGGGAGCCGACTGGCCAGCCTACCTACCAAACCCCGGCCGGGGCGGGGGCGAACGCCGACGAGGCGAGGATGGGGGGGAACGCCGGCGTGGCAGAGGCTCCGCTCGGGAACCGAGGGGCGCTACGCACTCGTCCCCATATATATATATATATATATATATATATATATATATATATATATATATATATATATATATATATATATATGTGTGTGTGTGTGTGTGTGTGTGTGTGTGTGTGTGTGTGTGTGTATGTATTTATATATATGTATTTGTGTATGTGTGTGTGGAGGAGATTGGTGGTGGTGGTATTGGTGTCATGAGAATGGTGGTGGTGTCATGAGAGTGGTGGTGGTAGTGTGTGAGTGAGAACGTGTATGTGTGAGAGTGTGAGTGTGTGTGTGAGTGTATTTGAGAGTGTGTGTGTCTATATATATATTTATATGTGTATGTATTTACATATAGACATGTGTGTGTGTGTGTGTATGTATTTATATATATAGAGAGAGGGAAGGAAGTAGTGAAAGAAGTAGAAGAAGATGAAGAGAATAAGCTACAGTAGTAGCAATAGCACTAGCAGGAGCAGCAGTAGTAGAAGAAGAATGAGAATGAGAAGGAGAATGAGAAGGAGAATGAGGGAAGGAGAATGAGGAGGAGAATGAGAAGGAGAATGAGGGAGAAGGAGAATAAGGAGGAGAATGAGAAGGAGAATGAGGAGGAGAATGAGAAGGAGAATGAGGGAAGAAGGAGAATGAGGAGAAGAATGAGAAGAAGAATGAGGGAAGAATGAGAATGAGGAGGAGAATGAGAAGGAGAATGAGGGAAGAAGGAGAATGAGGGAAGAAGGAGAATGAGGAGGAGAATGAGAAGGAGAATGAGGGAAGAAGGAGAATGAGGAGGAGAATGAGGGGAGAATGAGAAGGAGAAGAATAGGAGTTTGAGATGAATCGGATATGGGTTGTAAGAGTTGGTAATGATTAAGAATAGTCGCCTAGACCTAGTCTTGACCTTGGTTGACCACGGTTGACTTTTTAGACCAAAAGTCAACTATAGGTCAACACTTTACCCAATTTAGTCCCAAATTCCATTAGACTTGAACGGTTGACCAAAAGTTAACTGTTGGTCAATATTTGACTAGTTTGACCTAGGGTTGACCTAGAGTTGACCTAGAGTTGACCTAGAGTTGACCAGTTGATCAAAAGTCAACTATAGGCCAACTCTTGACCCCGTTTGACTTTCTTCGACTTGTTTTGACTTGCGATGACTGGTATGACCTAGTTTGACTTGGATTGACTTCCTGTGACCTTATTTGACCTTGGTTGTCCTAGTGTGACTAGTTTAGCTTGGTGTGACTTAGTTTGACCTAGTTTTGACTTAGACTTGTATATCATGATTAGATTAGCTTTCCTTTCATTATTAAACCATGTTTTGACTTGTAGTATCTCATCTTTAGGTCTGTGATTACTCTGAGCGTCTGTTCACCCTACAGCTCAGGACAGCAGGCGAGTACATTCACTGATAGTTTTTATTGTCTTGATATCGACTATATTCGATTCAGTTGTAGTGTCTTACTTGATTCTCGACACGATAGTTCACGGACTAGTATACGTCGGATCCTATTATGAGATGTTATTCCCTAATTTTCCTTGGTATATTGGTGTGTGATATCCATGTTTCATGTACTTATATAGACATTGATTTGGGAGTGGGCTGATCACCTGCTTTTGAATCCATGTCATAACGTGCCATGTCCGGATCTGTGATACTATTCGAGGATGGGGGAATTATTAGGGGTTATATGATCAAAGCCCCATGTCCCTATTTTGCTAGCGCCACCCTCACCTCACGTAGGGTGTAGCAGATACCCCCTGCCGGGTTATCCAGGTTGGCCGGCATGACCCTTTCAGATTTTTATGTGATTGTCGGGCCAAGTGGATAACCCTACCATGACTCCCTAGCCGATCACATATCGCTCTAATAATTCAAATCACATTTTACATTTATTGTCGTATCTTATATTCCAGTTCAGCTTTACTTTCTGTACTTCTCACCATGCTATGATTCCATTACTCATATGCTCTACCTGCTTTTATACTGTACCATGATTTGAGACTAAGTTCTATTTGAAAGAAGGGTTACAATCCCGGTCCTTGTTTGGTTAAAGGTTGTAACTCGGCTTTCGAATGGTTCCCAAGTCGCCTATATCTTTGTCTTGTATTTTATTATACTATCTCTTATAGTATTTGTCAATTCATATGGAACTGCTGTTGGTGGTTGTACTTGCTCATTTTCCTGACAGGATACCGTTGACAAATTTTACAGATGATTCAGAGGCTGATTGCCCGACCTATTATGGGGACGGGTTAGATAGAGTAGACTTGGACCGTGGCTTGTTAGTAGAGCCACTAGACTTTGCTCACCCTGAGTAGTATAGTTTAGTTAGGTTTGCCTGGCCTGCGAGCCAGCTAATACTTTTCAGACTGTAGTATTATATTATATTCTGTGATGTTATGTTTAGTCTTGGACTTGTGTGGATCTCGAACTTATTTTCTGCTTCATCTATCATATTTCCTTTCCATGCTATCTACCTTAGTTTTACATTTGTGATTGAGACTGTATTGCTATGTCACCTCCATTCGGAGTGTATATACTGTACAGGTACCTTTATCTGTTTAGTTGTAGTATTTTTAGATGACCTAGACAGCGTTCTACCGCCGATGCTGCGGCGTAGGCTGGACGTACCCACTTCTCGTGTCCCTAATCAGGGTACGGGTCGTGACACGTTTTTGTGGCGGCCCATGCAGGTCAATGTCGCAATTAGTGCGATCTCGTAATGGTGTTCGACTTAGAGTACTAATTACGAGCCTGTGACTAGGACATAGGATCTAGAATATGATAGGAGTTACTCAATCACATTTTAAAAAAATTCTGATCTTTTGATTACCATGACAACTCTTCTTGCATTTGAATTCAATTGTCCTCCTTTGATAATATATTATCTTGTGCCATATTGATCTCTTGGGTTCAATTCGTCCTCAGGATGGCGAGTACTCGCAGTCAGGCAGCAGCAGAGCAGAGTCAGGTTCTAATCTTTCGATCTCATTTTCGTATTTACCTCCTTATAACTGTTTGAAATTCGATTACATCTGTACCTTGATTGGTTGATGAAAATTTTGTTCTTGTGATGTGATTTTCTCCTGAGATAAGTCGTATGGGCTAGGTCGCCTTGATTATGAGATTTAGAATCCTCTAGGGTCATGCTAGCAGGCATAGTGAGGACATATAGTCGGATTACGGATGTATTTCTATGGTGTGGGAATTTAAGGTTTTCGCTGCCAAGCATGCGGCAATGCGAAAATTTTAAATACCATAATTCTTGAGGTATGTACCTTAGTCAAGGTCTCTGTGATTATCGTAGCCTTGCTCACTAGCATGATGGAGATTCTGAGTATCATGATTCTGGACAGACGCATATGATTATCGAACTGCATGATTTTCCTGTGTTTATTTTGTTTTAATTTTTTAGGATGAAATTTTTTAAGGTGGATAGACTTGTAGCACCAGGTTTCTAATTGAGAGTAATTTTAAATTTTATAGTTTTAGTCATTTAATTATTGTCATTTAATTTCATGCTTTAATTTTGGAGATTTTAATCATTTTAAATTTTTAAGCCATGATTTGTGATTTTAATGTTTTGCTAGTGAAACCTTAGAGACTGTTTGACCTAGAGCCTAACCATGTGATTTGGATGTTTTTAGTATCATTTCTGGCCCAAGGGTATTTTGGTCGTTGGACCTCTTTGATTTATTTTGATATTTTGCATTGGTGATTGTTGATTTGGCTTTTGATATGTGAGATTTGTGATGGTTTCGTGTCCGTGTCGGACACGTAACAGTTTTTATTTGTAAGTGTTGTTGTGTCTTAAGAGATTTTTATTTTGTTGAAATTTTTTTTTGGGAGTATTCGAGAGGGATTGTTTTCTGCGTGTGTTTTTTCTGTGATTGTTTTGTATTAATTTCGAGGACGAAATTTTTCAAGGTGGATAGATTTGTCACCCCCAGTTTTCAGGAACAGGGATATTTTTGTCATTTTGTATTTTTAAATATTTTTGAAATTTATTTTATTAATTATGATATTGTTTTGGGGTTATTTGAGTCGGGTTCGAATTTCAGCTCATTCCGACTTGTATCGGGGATCCGGGGTAGCTTAGACTCTGATCGGGACCCAACTGGAACCGACCAACTTGTCATGACCAAACCCAGATATTTATATTTGACTAATCCCACTTGATTTTAGTGGGATTAGGGATTAGAATTAGTTTTAGAACTTAAAATTAGGAGTTTTTAAGTTACCATTTTGACCCCAACTTAAACCACCCATTTCATTGACTTGGAGGGCATTTTGGTAAATTGCCAAATGCCCCCAACCCTCTATGATGTGGCCGGCCATGTATGGAGCACCCCCTCTCCTTTGCTTCACTCCAAAGCAACCTCTCTCTCTCTCTTTATTTCATTTCCTTTTTTGAAGTTTCTTCTCCTTCAAGAAGATCAATTAGGTATGCTTTTAAAACCTTCATTAATTCTCTTTTGCATTTATTTCCTTCACCATAAATGAGGAGGAGACCACCCTCTACATTTTGCTCATAGAATTTGTAGGTTTTCCTAGAAATCTAGTTTAAGGACCATTGGGGGTTTTCCTTTAGAGAGGAGTATATATGTATATATATATATATATATATATATATATATATATATATATATATATATATGTGTATGTATTTATATATATATATATATGTATTTGTGTATGTGTGTGTAGAGGAGAGTGGTGGTGGTGGTATTGGTGTCATGAGAATGGTGGTGGTGTCATAAGAGTGGTGGTGGTAGTGTGTGAGTGAGAACGTGTATGTGTGAGAGTGAGAGTGTGTGTGTGAGTGTATTTGAGAGTGTGTGTGTGTCTATATATATATTTATATGTGTATGTATTTACATATAGACATGTGTGTGTGTGTGTATGTATTTATATATATATAGAGAGAGAGAGGGAAGGAAGTAGTGAAAGAAGTAGAAGAAGATGAAGAGAATAAGCCATAGTAGCAGCAATAGCGCTAGCAGGAGTAGCAGTAGTAGAAGGAGAATGAGAATGAGGGGAGGAGGAGAATGAGAATGAGAAGGAGAATGAGAAGGAGAATGAGGGAGAAGGAGAATGAGGAGGAGAATGAGAAGGAGAATGAGAAGGAGAATGAGGGAAGGAGGAGAATGAGAAGGAGAATGAGGGAAGAAGGAGAATGAGGAGGAGAATGAGAAGGAGAATGAGGGAAGAAGGAGAATGAGGAGGAGAATGAGGGGAGAATGAGAAGGAGAAGAATAGGAGTTTGAGATGCATCGGATATGGGTTGTAAGAGTTGGTAATGATTAAGAATAGTCGCCTAGACCTAATCTTGACCTTGGTTGACCACGGTTGACTTTTTAGACCAAAAGTCAACTATGGGTCAACACTTTACCCAATTTAGTCCCAAATTCCATTAGACTTGAACGGTTGACCAAAAGTTAACTGTTGGTCAATATTTGACTAGTTTGACCTAGGGTTGACCTAGAGTTGACCTAGAGTTGACCAGAGTTGACCAGTTGATCAAAAGTCAACTATAGGCCAACTCTTGACCCCGTTTGACTTTCTTCGACTTGTTTTGACTTGCGATGACTGGTATGACCTAGTTTGACTTGGATTGACTTCCTGTGACCTTATTTGACCTTGGTTGTCCTAGTGTGACTAGTTTAGCTTGGTGTGACTTAGTTTGACCTAGTTTTGACTTAGATTAGCTTTCCTTTCATTATTAAACCATGTTTTGACTTGTAGTATCTCATCTTTAGGTCTGTGATTACTCTGAGCGTCTGTTCACCCTACAGCTCAGGACAGCAGGCGAGTACATTCACTGATAGTTTTTATTGTCTTGATATCGACTATATTCGATTCAGTTGTAGTGTCTTACTTGATTCTCGACACGATAGTTCACGGACTAGTATACGTCGGATCCTATTATGAGATGTTATTCCCTAATTTTCCTTGGTATATTGGTGTGTGATATCCATGTTTCATGTACTTATATAGACATTGATTTGGGAGTGGGCTGATCACCTACTTTTGAATCCATGTCATGACGTGCCATGTCCGGATCTGTGATACTATTCGAGGATGGGAGAATTATTAGGGGTTATATGATCAAAGCCCTATGTCCCTATTTTGCTAGCGCCACCCTCACCTCACGTAGGGTGTAGCAGATACCCCCTGCCGGGTTATCCAGGTTGGCCGGCATGACCCTTTCAGATTTTCATGTGATTGTCGGGCCAAGTGGATAACCCTACCATGACTCCCTAGCCGATCACATATCGCTCTAATAATTCAAATCACATTTTACATTTATTGTCGTATCTTATATTCCAGTTCAGCTTTACTTTCTGTACTTCTCACCATGCTATGATTCCATTACTCATATGCTCTACCTGCTTTTATACTGTACCATGATTTGAGACTAAGTTCTATTTGAAAGAAGGGTTACAATCCCGGTCCTTGTTTGGTTAAAGGTTGTAACTCGGCTTTCGAATGGTTCCCAAGTCGCCTATATCTTTGTCTTGTATTTTATTATACTATCTCTTATAGTATTTGTCAATTCATATGGAACTGCTGTTGGTGGTTGTACTTGCTCATTTTCCTGACAGGATACCGTTGACAAATTTTACAGATGATTCAGAGGCTGATTGCCCGACCTATTATGGGGACGGGTTAGATAGAGTAGACTTGGACCGTGGCTTGTTAGTAGAGCCACTAGACTTTGCTCACCCTGAGTAGTATAGTTTAGTTAGGTTTGCCTGGCCTGCGAGCCAGCTAGTACTTTTCAGACTGTAGTATTATATTATATTCTGTGATGTTATGTTTAGTCTTGGACTTGTGTGGATCTCGAACTTATTTTCTGCTTCATCTATCATATTTCCTTTCCATGCTATCTACCTTAGTTTTACATTTGTGATTGAGACTGTATTGCTATGTCACCTCCATTCGGAGTGTATATACTGTACAGGTACCTTTATCTGTTTAGTTGTAGTATTTTTAGATGACCTAGACAGCGTTCTACCGCCGATGCTGCGGCGTAGGCTGGACGTACCCACTTCTCGTGTCCCTAATCAGGGTACGGGTCGTGACACGTTTTTGTGGCGGCCCATGCAGGTCAATGTCGCAATTAGTGCGATCTCGTAATGGTGTTCGACTTAGAGTACTAATTACGAGCCTGTGACTAGGACATAGGATCTAGAATATGATAGGAGTTACTCAATCACATTTTAAAAAAATTCTGATCTTTTGATTACCATGACAACTCTTCTTGCATTTGAATTCAATTGTCCTCCTTTGATAATATATTATCTTGTGCCATATTGATCTCTTGGGTTCAATTCGTCCTCAGGATGGCGAGTACTCGCAGTCAGGCAGCAGCAGGGCAGAGTCAGGTTCTAATCTTTCGATCTCATTTTCGTATTTACCTCCTTATAACTGTTTGAAATTCGATTACATCTGTACCTTGATTGGTTGATGAAAATTTTGTTCTTGTGATGTGATTTTCTCCTGAGATAAGTCGTATGGGCTAGGTCGCCTTGATTATGAGATTTAGAATCCTCTAGGGTCATGCTAGCAGGCATAGTGAGGACATATAGTCGGATTACGGATGTATTTCTATGGTGTGGGAATTTAAGGTTTTCGCTGCCAAGCATGCGGCAATGCGAAAATTTTAAATACCATAATTCTTGAGGTATGTACCTTAGTCAAGGTCTCTGTGATTATCGTAGCCTTGCTCACTAGCATGATGGAGATTCTGAGTATCATGATTCTGGACAGACGCATATGATTATCGAACTGCATGATTTTCCTGTGTTTATTTTGTTTTAATTTTTTAGGATGAAATTTTTTAAGGTGGATAGACTTGTAGCACCAGGTTTCTAATTGAGAGTAATTTTAAATTTTATAGTTTTAGTCATTTAATTATTGTCATTTAATTTTATGCTTTAATTTTGGAGATTTTAATCATTTTAAATTTTTAAGCCATGATTTGTGATTTTAATGTTTTGCTAGTGAAACCTTAGAGACTGTTTGACCTAGAGCCTAACCATGTGATTTGGATGTTTTTAGTATCATTTCTGGCCCAAGGGTATTTTGGTCGTTGGACCTCTTTGATTTATTTTGATATTTTGCATTGGTGATTGTTGATTTGGCTTTTGATATGTGAGATTTGTGATGGTTTCGTGTCCGTGTCGGACACGTAACAGTTTTTATTTGTAAGTGTTGTTGTGTCTTAAGAGATTTTTATTTTGTTGAAATTTTTTTTTGGGAGTATTCGAGAGGGATTGTTTTCTGCGTGTGTTTTTTCTGTGATTGTTTTGTATTAATTTCGAGGACGAAATTTTTCAAGGTGGATAGATTTGTCACCCCCAGTTTTCAGGAACAGGGATATTTTTGTCATTTTGTATTTTTAAATATTTTTGAAATTTATTTTATTAATTATGATATTGTTTTGGGGTTATTTGAGTCGGGTTCGAATTTCAGCTCATTCCGACTTGTATCGGGGATCCGGGGTAGCTTAGACTCTGATCGGGACCCAACTGGAACCGACCAACTTGTCATGACCAAACCCAGATATTTATATTTGACTAATCCCACTTGATTTTAGTGGGATTAGGGATTAGAATTAGTTTTAGAACTTAAAATTAGGAGTTTTTAAGTTACCATTTTGACCCCAACTTAAACCACCCATTTCATTGACTTGGAGGGCATTTTGGTAAATTGCCAAATGCCCCCAACCCTCTATGATGTGGCCGGCCATGTATGGAGCACCCCCTCTCCTTTGCTTCACTCCAAAGCAACCTCTCTCTCTCTCTTTATTTCATTTCCTTTTTTGAAGTTTCTTCTCCTTCAAGAAGATCAATTAGGTATGCTTTTAAAACCTTCATTAATTCTCTTTTGCATTTATTTCCTTCACCATAAATGAGGAGGAGACCACCCTCTACATTTTGCTCATAGAATTTGTAGGTTTTCCTAGAAATCTAGTTTAAGGACCATTGGGGGTTTTCCTTTAGAGAGGAGTATATATGTATATATATATATATATATATATATATATATATATATATATATATATATATGTGTATGTATTTATATATATATATATGTATTTGTGTATGTGTGTGTAGAGGAGAGTGGTGGTGGTGGTATTGGTGTCATGAGAATGGTGGTGGTGTCATAAGAGTGGTGGTGGTAGTGTGTGAGTGAGAACGTGTATGTGTGAGAGTGAGAGTGTGTGTGTGAGTGTATTTGAGAGTGTGTGTGTGTCTATATATATATTTATATGTGTATGTATTTACATATAGACATGTGTGTGTGTGTGTATGTATTTATATATATATAGAGAGAGAGAGGGAAGGAAGTAGTGAAAGAAGTAGAAGAAGATGAAGAGAATAAGCCATAGTAGCAGCAATAGCGCTAGCAGGAGTAGCAGTAGTAGAAGGAGAATGAGAATGAGGGGAGGAGGAGAATGAGAATGAGAAGGAGAATGAGAAGGAGAATGAGGGAGAAGGAGAATGAGGAGGAGAATGAGAAGGAGAATGAGAAGGAGAATGAGGGAAGGAGGAGAATGAGAAGGAGAATGAGGGAAGAAGGAGAATGAGGAGGAGAATGAGAAGGAGAATGAGGGAAGAAGGAGAATGAGGAGGAGAATGAGGAGGAGAATGAGAAGGAGAATGAGGAGGAGAATGAGAAGGAGAATGAGGATGAGAATGAGGAGGAGAATGAGAAGGAGAATGAGGAGGAGAATGAGAAGGAGAATGAGGGAAAAAGGAGAATGAGGAGGGAATGAGGAGGAGAATGAGAAGGAGAATGAGGGAAGAAGGAGAAGGAGAAGAATAGGAGTTTGAGATGAATCGGATATGGGTTGTAAGGGTTGGTAATGATTAAGAATAGTCGCCTAGACCTAGTCTTGACCTTGGTTGACCACGGTTGACTTTTTAGACCAAAAGTCAACTATGGGTCAACACTTTACCCAATTTAGTCCCAAATTACATTAGACTTGAACGGTTGACCAAAAGTCAACTGTTGGTCAACATTTGACTAGTTTGACCTAGGGTTGACCTAGAGTTGACCTAGAGTTGACCAGAGTTGACCAGTTGATCAAAAGTCAACTGTAGGCCAACTCTTGACCCCGTTTGACTTTCTTCGACTTGTTTTGACTTGCGATGACTGGTATGACCTAGTTTGACTTGGATTGACTTCCTGTGACCTTGTTTGACCTTGGTTGTCCTAGTATGGCCTAGTTTAGCTTGGTGTAACTTAATTTGACCTAGTTTTGACTTAGACTTGCAAATCATGATTAGATTAGCTTTCCTTTCATTCATGTTTTGACTTGTAGTATCTCATCTTTAGGTCTGTGATTACTCTGAGCGTCTGTTCACCCTACAGCTCAGGACAGCAGGTGAGTACATTCACTGATAGTTTTCATTGTCTTGATATCTACTATATTCGATTCAGTTGTAGTATCTTACTTGATTCTCGACACGATAGTTCACGGACTAGTATACGTCAGATCCTGTCATGAGATGTTATTCACAGATTTTCTTTGGTATATTGGTGTGTGATATCCATGTTTCATGTACTTATATAGACATTAATTTGGGAGTGGGCTGATCACCTGCTTTTGAATCCATGTCATGACGTGCCATGTCCGGATCCGTGATACTATTCGGGGATGGGGGAATTATTATGTGTTATGTGATCAAAGCCCCATGTCCCTATTTTGCTAGCGCCACCCTCACCTCACGTAGGGTGTAGCAGATACCCCCTGTCGGGTTATCCAGGTTGGCCGGCATGACCCTTTCAGATTTTTATGTGATTGTCGGGCCAAGTGGATAACCCCACCATGACTCCCTAGCCGATCACATATCGCTCTAATAATTCAAATCACATTTTACATTTATTGTCGTGTCTTATATTCCAGTTCAGCTTTACTTTCTGTACTTCTCACCAAGCTATGATTCTATTACTCATATGCTCTACCTGCTTTTATACTGTACCATGATTTGAGACTAAGTTCTATTTGAAAGAAGGGTTACAACCCCGGTCCTTGTTTGGTTAAGGGTTGTAACTCGGCTTTCGAATGGTTCCCAAGTCGCCTATATCTTTGTCTTGTATTTTATTATACTGTCTCTTATAGTATTTGTCAATTCATATGGAACTGCTGTTGGTGGTTGTACTTGCTCATTTTTCTGACAGGATATCGCTGACAAATTTTACAGATGATTCAGAGGCTGATTGCCCGACCTATTATGGGGACGGGTTAAATAGAGTAGACTTGGACCGTGGCTTGTTAGTAGAGCCACTAGACTTTGCTCACCCTGAGTAGTGTAGTTTAGTTAGGTTTGCCTGGCCTGCGAGCCAGCTTGTACTTTTCAGACTGTAGTATTATATTATATTATATTCTGTGATGTTATATTTAGTCTTGGACTTGTGTGGATCTCGAACTTATTTCCTGCTTCATCTATCATATTTCCTTTCCATGCTATCTACCTTAGTTTTACATTTGTGATTGAGACTGTATTGCTATGTCACCTCCATTCAGAGTGTATATACTGTACAGGTACCTTTATCTGTTTAGTTATAGTATTTCTAGATGACCTAGACAGCGTTCTACCATCGATGCTGTAGCGTAGGCTGGACGTACCCACTTCTCGAGCCCCTAATCAGGGTACGGGTCGTGACAATTGGTCTCCAAGAACCAACGATTACGTGTGAACCATCCTCGATAAGTAAACTGAAAGATCAATTTTTGAGATTTCAAACGCCTGTACAAAGACAGGACTGCAGTGCTCGACCTACAGTCATGTACAAGGACTGGACTGCAGTATAGCCCTGCAGTCCTGTAAAAGGACTGGACTGCAGTACTAAACTGCAGTCTATTCAACCGCATGACTCCTGCTCTGCCTCAATCAAACTTCAGAGACAAGTTTGGCTCCTTTCTTCCTCTAATGTGTGGAAAGCTAACTTTGACGGGCTGATGTGGACAATTGCATGGCTGTGGCGGCGGTGCTAAGGGATAACACTGGGCATTTTCGACATGCAATATCAGTTCGTCGGGAGGGTGGGCCTCCGAAAGAGGATGAAAGCTTGGCATTGGAGTTGGCTCTCAAGCTTTGTGGAAGGAAGAATATTTCAGATGTTATTATCGAATTTAATTATAAAATGGTCCTGGATGTTATCAACAACCAGAATCAAGAAGTCCTGTGGCAAGCAAGATATGCTATTGAGTAATGTCATTTCCATTCTACATCTTAAAATTAGGACAACTGTCACGACCCGCACCCGCTGTAAGGGCACGTGTGCGTAACAACGCCCAGCCCACACCGTAAAAATAGCGTGGAATGCTGTAGGTTTTCTACTCTAACAACAGTTTATATATAATATCAAAACCTGTCGAGAATATGGTCAACTCCGAACGGAGGACAAGCAATGATAATATACGAGTGCTCAATCACAACTCTAAGATGATAAAGTAAAGACTGAAAGATAAAGACAACATGACAATAAAATATAACCTGTCAAGTCCAAACACAAAGAATATACAAGTCCAAGTCCAAAGTCTCTAATACTAAACAAAACAATAACCGTTCCAAGAGTAACTGGAGACAAGGTCCAGTACAAAAGACCTACTCTATCTACAGGATAGGCAGTGTCTCGCCCTGCGGTACTGTACCCTGCGGATCTAGGGTATCTGTCTCTAAACCCACTACGTACGGTGGGCCGTAGTAAGTGCAATAATAGTCCTCATCTGCATCTGTAATATTTTCAACATATCCGGTCAGGATGGAACGAGTACAATCAACTAACAGCAGTTCACAAGATATGACAAAAGCTATAAGACTGTAAATAGAGAGTATACACAAGAAATCATGGAATGTACATGTGAGTATCATGGCATGGTAAGTTGTAAATCTTAGAGCTAGAACAAGGCAAGTAAAGCTGATCATGGCATGTACAAAAATTAAGAATCATCTATCTAGGTGTGTGAGTACTAGCTACAATATATGGCCGGCTTGGGAACTTGCACAATAGTAACAGGCCTGGCTAATCATACGTGGGGTGTATGATCAACACTCACAACCAATAGGTGTACAATGGATGCACAATAGGCTTTGACAACATATCTACACTAATACTCCCCACCCCCGACTGGTAGAGTGGATCCAAGCAAGACACGTTACGACACGGAATTCTGCGAGAAGGGAGCAAGTATCCTCGAGAATCGGTGTCTATATACTGCACAAGAACTACAAGGGGGCTTGCACAAGATATACCAAGATAACGAGGAATAACATCTCATGTCGGGATCCATGAATACCAATCCGTGTGACCAATGTATCGAGAACAAGCATATCTACACTAATTACATAAATTATAACAATCATCATAAATTGGAAAAAGTGTCAGAGAATGTACTCGCCTGTGATATGATATACTATGTCAACTGGATCCAATGCAGCGCCTCGAGGACCTATAGATAACAAGACGTATCAATACTATGTTTAGGAAATAAAGTCAAATCAAATTAAATCATATTCTGTCATTCTAGGTCAAGGCAAGTCTAGTTAGGTCAACCTTGGTCATAGGAGAACATTGGAAGTCAACCCGTATCCGAGTCCATCTTGAACTCCGAAACCCATATCTTGGCCGTAGGCCAATATCTTAATTTACCCCTTTCACTAAATTCGACTCACTCACAAACCCTCTCTAATTTGATTTTCTACATTCTCCTTATTCACCTTCTCCTTCTCCTTATTCTCTGTCTCCTTCTCCTTATTCTCCGTCTTATTTTCGTCTCCTTCTCATTATTCTCCGTCTCATTCTCCTTATTCTCCGTCTTATTCTCCGTCTTATTCTTCGTCTCCTTCTCCTTATTCTCCGTCTCCTTCTCCTTATTCTTCGTCTCCTTATTCTCCGTCTCCTTCTCCTTATTCTCCGTCTCCTTATTCTCCGTCTTATACTTCTTCTTATTCTTCTTCTCCTTATTCTCCGTCTTATTCTTCTTCTTATTCTTCTTCTCCTTATTCTCCGTCTTATTCTTCTTCTTATTCTCCGTATACTGTTGCTCCTACTGCTATTCCTGCTAACTGCTGCTGCTGCCAGTGCTATGGCTAATGCTGCTATTGCTGCTATGGCTAATGCTGCTGCTGCTGCTGCTATGGCTAATGCTGCTGCTGTTGCTCCTGCTTCCTACTGCTATTGCTGCTACTTCTTATTCTCTTCATTCCCTCCCTCTATATATATATCTATCTATATATTTATAGACTCTCAAACACACAACACATCTACATATATATATATATATATATATAGACACTCACTCACTAAAACACACACTCTCTCCTGACACCACCACCACCACTCTCCTCTACACACACACACAATATATATATATATATATATATATATATATATATATATATATATATATATATATATATATATATATATATATATATATATATATTCCTCTCTAAAAAGAAAAACCCCTAATAAATCCTTAAACTAGATTTTTAGGAAAACCTATAAAAGCTATGGTCATAATGTAGAGAATAGTCTCCTCCACATTTATTGTGAAGGAGTAAATGAAATAGAGGAATTAATGAGGGTTAAATGAGCTTACCTAATTTGTGGTCTTCTCTTGAGAAGAAAGAGCTTCAAAAAAAGAAAGAAATGGAGAGAGAGCGATGTTGCTTAGGAGTGAAGCAAAAGGGGAGGGGGTTGCTCCACTTGTGGCCGGCCATGGGGGGCCTTAGTGGGTTTGGGTGGAGACCCATTAAGCCCCCAACCCATTAGACTTAGTTTGGTTCGGTTTGTTTCGGTTTAACTCTAATTGACTAATTAAGTCTCTAAATGACTAGTTAAGCCATGGGAGTATGGTTTATTGGTTTCTAGCCTAGTTAGGATGGCATGTGGGCCAAGTCCAGCTAGTATGTGGGTCCCACTATGGTCCAGATGTAACACCCAGTTTTCCAAATGAGGGTAATTTTAAAATTTTATAATTATAATTATTATTTAATAATATTTATTTCATATTATAATTTTTAGTGATTTTTCAATTATTTTAAACTATTTAAATTCATGACTTGTGGTTTTGACGTTTTGCCAGTAAAATCCTAGAGACTGTTTGACATAGAGCCTAACCATGTGATTATGATATTTTAATGTCATTTTTGGCCTAAGGATATTTTTGCATTTGACCTCTTTGAATTATTTTGATATCATTTTATTATTTATGATATTGTTTTGGGGTTATTTGAGTCGGATTCGAATTTCAACTCAATCCGACTTGAAACGGGGACCCGGGGGTAGTTTAACTCTAGTGGGACCCACACACTAGTTAGGCATGGCCCACATGATATTAAATTTAGTCCACATGATAGAAATATTTTAGTTAGAGGTTAGACTAATTATTATGGATAAGGTTAGTGTGATTAGAGACTTTAGAATGACTAATTTAGCCCCAACCAATTAGCCATTTCCTAATACTCATAGAATAGGTTAGTGGGGGCATTTTGGACCTTACCATAATAGGACAAATAGCCCCATATGGCCAGCCACTTTGGGAGAGGATAGGCTCAAGTTCATTTCATTATTCTCATCCACACTCTCTCTCTCTTGTTCTTCCCCAAATTCCTAGAGAGCAATCCCTAGCAATTTTTCCACCAAATCCTTCCATTTTACCACCAAATCTTCTTCTTTCCTTCTCCATTCTAGCCAAGGAGGAAGCTACCCAAGTTTGGGAGGATTCGGAGCTCGTTCGTGTCCTTTTGGAATCTCTACGTGTCGGTGTCGCTCCGGGAAGGCTTCTCTTCGATTCGATCTACCGGAAGGTATAAATCCCTTCTCTTTTTCATTTCCTCATGCATATAGGTCTATTTTGAACCCATAGGAATGACCCCCATGGTTGCATCTCCATTTGTGTCCATTTCGTGTCTATTTGGAGGTCATAGGAGTGTCCTTTGTGTTGTGGTTGTGTCCATGTGGGAAAATCCTAAATTTGGACACACTATGTGTTGTTGTTATGTATGAATGAATTATTACATGTTTAATCTCATATTTTTGTATTGGAGATGTGTTCTATAGTGTCTCATATATATATATTAGTGTAGAGAGTGAGTTCTTGATATATTATGTTATATACTTGTGTTCTTTTGTCTCAAACTACCCAAATTCGTCATAATTTTTATCCACGTTTTTAATTTCAGCCCTAACTTAGAAATGTCATAACTTCTAGCTCAAAGCTCGGTTTAATCTTCCGTTTTTTTAAAAGAAGCGTATTGAAGTTAGCTTTCCAAAAACATGTATTAATAGGACTAATTCTTTTTGTAACTTTCTGGAGAATTATTTGAGTGTCAGCTGTACGAAAGACAAATGCGTTCTCGGTGTTTTCGCGATTCCGGGAGTTTCCGGAAACGAAAACGCGATCCGTTTGAAGTTTCGGAAAGCTAACACATAGATCTATAACATACTTTAATCCTAGATTTTAATTCATACTGAGATGGTACAGTATTGATTATTAGTAGGAGTTACTATTCGGCATATGCATTTTGTGCACCCTTGTGTGTAATATAATGTTCTATTTGATTTTAACCCATGTTAATGTATATACATTATGTAATTAAATAGAGAATGCAAGCATGAGTAAATGTTTAAATAAATGATGTATGAGGTGTAAGTATCCTATCTAATGTAAGCATGTATAAGTATGGCTTGTAATAAATATGTAGGTTCCATAGTATGTAATGTATGGTGTATATAGTGGTGCAAGAGAATAAATGAATGATGAATGAATGCAAACATGAATGTAATTTAATAATAGATGTAATATATGTAGCCTTGTTAGGAATAAAACTGGAATTTAGTTTTGTTTCACTAAATAACAGATACATGAGAACTCATATATGTGAATGTTAACTTCCTATTGACACTTTGCTACACAACTGTCATGCCTCACTATCACTCCACACATAATGCACACTACACTATATAACCCTCACACCCTCACTTATTGACACTCTCACTCACACATTGCCTAACACTCTTTCCATGATAACACACACATGTTCTTGTGCACTTTCATGACACACACACACCCCCATGAACACATACACATGCTCTTCTCTCTCTCTCTCTCTCTCTCTCTCTCTATATATATATATATATATATATATATATATATATATATATATATATATATATATATATATACTATACATGGCTAAATGTGTTAATGTGGTAAATAGAGTTTTCCTATAGTTATATATACATATATGTGATATAGGGCCTAGTGTTGAATTCTCTTTTCATGTACACCTCCATGTTCACACACACACATAGCTTTACATGTTAGCTTCCTTTCTCTTATATATAATATTGAATGTGATGGCTTGTGTTTGGCTTGTATAGCCTTGTGATTGGTGTGTGATTGCTAGACTAGGCTTGGTTAGGCCAAGTGAGACTTATTAGACTTGTTGGGCTAGGATTTGACCTAGTTGACCTAGTTTGACTAGTCTAGTTGACTGGAGTTGACCAAGTGTTGACTTTAGTCTAGTTTGACCTAGACAGCATGCAGATGCATTGTAGATTATATTTATCATTCCCTGTGTACATCTTGACTTGTGTTGCTCTAACTAGGAGTCAGGTACCTCATCTCGGACAGTACATTTACTTCAGACATTCAGATACGAGGCGAGTACATTCTCTGACCGTTTCATACTTGTCTGGATTTATATTCTTGTTCTAGATTACTATACTTGATGCTGACACGATCATTATCACGGATTGGTACTATACGGATCTTCTTCTGAGATGTTATCTCCTTGTATTCACTAAATACATATTGTGATGTGCATTTCACTTACATATTATATTTATTGAATACCCATATCCTTGTATACTCCTTGTGCATATTGTACTCTCAGTATCACATGAGTCCCAGGGATAGACCATTGTACAACTATTGTATAACATTGTACATCTATTATATAATATTGTACATCTATTGTATAACATTGTACATCTATTGTATAATATTGTACATCTATTGTATAACATTGTACACTATTGTGCAAGATAACGTAACCGGAGTAGATCCTTGTGTATTGATTTGGGGATGGGGAGTAGAATTGGTTATGTAATCAAATCCTATTGTACAACATTGTATAACTATTGTATATGTCTATTGTACACCCACGTACAATGGAGTTACCATTGCATTTTCCTAGACCGTTTACATAACCATATTGTACTCCAAATCACAGTCGGCTTACAGTTCTTATTTATCATATTTAGATATTTCCTATTATCAAATCTCTTCTGTTTTTCATATACTTCTTACTTTCAGCGTTTCATGTACCTTACTCTATTGCATGCTTTATATTTCCTAACATGATATGAACTGCGTGAGATGTTTTGTGCTCGCTCCCGTCCTGACTGGACCTGTTGAAAATTTTACAGAGGATGATGAGGTACCCTGCACCCTTACTTAGAGTTTGCCTAGTTGACACTCGCGACCTGGACCCCAGGGGAGGTTCAGGCAGCTACTGAGGTCGATACCTTGCTTAGTATAGATAGTTTAGACTGTTTTCCTTTTATGTTTAGTTGTTGTTCTTGATTCAGAGTTTGTATATTGTAGAGATGTTGAGACTTTTATTTCATTTCTGTTGTACCTCGGTTGAGGATTCTCTTATCTATTTTATCGTGACATATTCTATCTCTAGATTGTGATTAAGTTGTACCTCTGTATTGGCCTCTTTATGAAGAGCATTCATATTATGTTAGTTATAGTTCATGACCTAGAACAGCGTTCTACCACCGACACTGCGGCGTAGGCTGGGCGTTGTTACACTCTCGTACCCTCACAGTGGGTGCGGGTCGTGACACGTTTTTAGTGGTGGCCCATGCAGGTCGAGTTTATGTAGTGGTATTCGAACTAGAGTATCACTACAGCCTGCAGCAGGATTAGGATTATTTTTAGAGGTACTCAATCACATTAGGAAAAACTCTTAATCAGATTCCTTTGTCTAAAATTGTTGCTTATTGACTTCCCTTGAATATAAACTGTCCTCCTTTGAATTTTTGCTTCATTCTCAGAAATTGCTCCTTGTTTTGATCTATTTTCATGATGGTTATGAAGACAGGATCTCATCACTTCGGTTCGAGGGATACTATCGAGAGGCTGGCCACCTCTCGTCCTGTTCATCAGGGCCTCGAGACCGCAGCTCCTGTTGTGCCGACTCAGGTTGGCGTATCTGCTACATTGGAGGTGCACCTCTATCTGTACAGAGATTTTCTTCCGTCATTTCTGATTTCTCTCAGCAGCGGTGATTTCTTCCGTCATTTCTGATTTCTCTCAGCAGCAGACCAGGGGAAACCAGCAGGGCGAGCTATCGTCAGGACAGTCAAGGATTTACAGACCATTGGAGATCTTGCTGCAAGTTCCGTTCTTCTCAATTCCATTCCCAGAATTATCTTTTATAACTACCTTGAAATCCGATTCCATCTGTTCCTTGCTGATTTATTAAGTTTGTCATGTTGTTCTTTTGTTATGATATTTTTCTTCAGAATCGTATGGGCTAGGTCAAATAAATCATGGGATCTAGGATCTTCGATAGTTGTGTTAGTTGGTATAGTGAGGACATGTAGTCCGATTTCAGATGTATTTCTTGGATATGGGAATTTAAGATTTTCGCCGTCGCATGCGACTATACGAAAATTTTAAATACCATGAACCTAGAGGTACGTACCTTAGTCAAGGACTCTGTGATTATTGTAGCCTTGCTCACTAGCATGATGAAGACTCTGGACAACATGATTTTGGACAGACGCATATGATTAGCAGATTGTATCTTGAGAAGGTTTAAAACATCATACCCTTTTTGTTGTTATGAATGACTTAGGAGTAGGGATATTTAGATTGTAGAGCTTGTTCATAGGTAGTTCCTTCATAGTATATAGATATGGTGACTTGTAGAGTGTCTGTACCCTAGAGGTGATAGTTAGCATTGGTGCTAGAATAGTAACCCATTGCAGATAATTCCCTGTTATTATGATACCAACCAGTTACGTATAGGATGTTAGTATGCCATACAACCTTGATGATTATTTATTGTTTTCTTTTACCCTTCCAGTAAGGCACCCAGTAACCAGAGCCTGCCCTTGAGCATAGTTGTAGTTTCACCTAGGACTAAGAGGTCTATATATATAGATGATATACTTAGGATATATGTGATGGGTTGTTCTTCTTGAGCATATATATATATATGTGGTATTTAGGATTGGTGTGCTTAGCTTGTGGGTAATTAGTTATGGGTGACTTGATAGGATTTGGAAGTTAAGAGCTAGTCTATTATAGAGTTTTCTTTGCTAATCCCTAGTTGCCAACACTAGGTAGCTAGCATAGGTAAAAGTCCTAAGAAGTTGACCAGCTGATGACCAAGTACTAGGATGTTGAGGAAATTGACTAGTGATTGACCCTTGTCTATGTTCGGCCTAGAAAAGGGTACGATCATCTTAATTTCGAGGACGAAATTTTTATAAGGTGGGTAGGATTGTAACACCCAGTTTTCCAGATGAGGGTAATTTTGAAATTTTATAATTATAATTATTATTTAATAATATTTATTTCATATTATGATTTTTAGTAATTTTTCAATTATTTTAAACTATTTAAATTTATGACTTGTGGTTTTGACGATTTGCCAGTGAAACCCTAGAGACTGTTTGACCTAGAGCCTAACCATGTGATTATGATATTTTAATATCATTTTGGCCTAAGGATATTTTTGCATTTGACCTCTTTGAATTATTTTGATATCATTTTATTATTTATGATATTGTTTTGGGGTTATTTGAGTCGGGTTCAAATTTCAATTCAATCCGACTTGAAACGGGGACCCGGGGGTAGTTTAACTCTAGTGAGACCCACACACTAGTTAGGCATGGCCCACATGATATTAAATTTAGTCCACATGATAGAAATATTTTAGTTAGAGGTTAGACTAATTATTATGGATAAGGTTAGTGTGATTAGAGACTTTAGAATGACTAATTTAGCCCCAACCAATTAGTCCTTTCCTAATACTCATAGAATAGGTTAGTGGGGGCATTTTGGACCTTACCATAATAGGACAAATAGCCCCATATGGCCAGCCACTTTGGAAGAGGATAGGCTCAAGTTCATTTCATTATTCTCATCCACACTCTCTCTCTTGTTCTTCCCCAAATTCCTAGAGAGCAATCCCTAGCAATTTCTCCACCAAATCCTTCCATTTCACCACCAAATCTTCTTATTTCCTTCTCCATTATAGCCAAGGAGGAAGCTACCCAAGTTTGGGAGGATTCGGAGCTCGTTCGTGTTCTTTTGGAATCTCTACGTGTCGGTATCGCTCTAGGAAGGCTTCTCTTCGATTCGATCTACCGGGAGGTATAAATCCTTTCTCCTTTTCATTTCCTCATGCATATAGGTCTATTTTGAACCCATAGAAATGACCCCCATGGTTGCATCTCCATTTGTGTCCATTTCGTGTCTATTTGGAGGTCATAGGAGTGTCCTTTGTGTTGTGGTTGTGTCCATGTGGGAAAATCCTAAATTTGGACACACTATGTGTTGTTGTTATGTATGAATGAATTATTACATGTTTAATCTCATATTTTGTATTGGAGATGTGTTCTATAGTGTCTCATATATATATATAGGTGTAGAGAGTGAGTTCTTGATATATTATGTTATATACTTGTGTTCTTTTGTCTCAAACTACCCAAATTCGTCATAATTTTTATCCACGTTTTTAATTTCAGCCCTAACTTAGAAATGTCATAACTTCTAGCTCAAAGCTCGGTTTAATCTCCCGTTTTTTTAAAAAAAAGCATATTGAAGTTATCTTTCCAAAAACATGAATTAATAGGACTAATTCTTTCTGTAACTTTCTGGAGAATTATTTGAGTGTCAGCTGTACGAAAGACAAATGCGTTCTCGGTGTTTTCGCGATTCCGGGAGTTTCCTGAAACGAAAACGCGATCCGTTTGAAGTTTCGGAAAGCTAACACATAGATCTATAACATACTTAATCCTAGATTTTAATTCATGCTGAGGTGGTACAGTATTGATTATTAGTAGGAGTTACTATTCGGCATATGCATTTTGTGCACCCTTGTGTGTAATATAATGTTCTATTTGATTTTAACCCATGTTAATGTATATACATTATGTAATTAAATAGAGAATGCAAGCATGAGTAAATGTTTAAATAAATGATATATGAGGTGTAAGTATCCTATCTAATGTAAGCATGTATAAGTATGGCTTGTAATGAATATGTAGGTTCCATAGTATGTAATGTATGGTGTATATAGTGGTGCAAGAGAATAAATGAATGATGAATGAATGCAAACATGAATGTAATTTAATAATAGATGTAATATATGTAGCCTTGTTAGGAATAAAACTGGAATTAATTTTGTTTCACTAAATAAGAGATACATGAGAACTCATATATGTGAATGTTAACTTCCTATTGACACTTTGCTACACAACTGTCATGCCTCACTATCACTCCACACACAATGCACACTACACTATATAACCTTCACAACCTCACTCATTGACACTCTCATTCACATATTGCCTAACACTCATTCCATGATAACACACACATGTTCTTGTGCACTTTCATGACACACACACACCCCCATGAACACATACACATGCTCTTCTCTCTCTCTCTCTATATATATATATATATATATATATATATATATATATATATATATATACTATACATGGCTAAATGTGTTAATGTGGTAAATAGAGTTTTCCTATAGTTATATATATATATATATATGTGATATAGGGCCTAGTGTTGAATTCTCTTTTCATGTACACCTCTATGTTCACTCACACACATAGCTTTACATGTTAGCTTCCTTTCTCTTATATATAATATTGAATGTGATGGCTTATGTTTGGCTTGTATAGCCTTGTGATTAGTGTGTGATTGCTAGACTAGGCTTGGTTAGGCCAAGTGAGACTTATTAGACTTGTTGGGCTAGGATTTGACCTAGTTGACCTAGTTTGACTAGTCTAGTTGACTGGAGTTGACCAAGTGTTGACTTTAGTCTAGTTTGACCTAGACAGCATGCAGATGCATTGTAGATTATATTTATCATTCCCTGTGTACATCTTGACTTGTGTTGCTCTAACTAGGAGTAAGGTACCTCATCTCGGACAGTACATTTACTTCAGACATTCAGATACGAGGCGAGTACATTCTCTGACCGTTTCATACTTGTCTGGATTTATATTCTTGTTCTAGATTACTGTACTTGATGCTGACACGATCATTATCACGGATTGGTACTATACGGATCTTCTTCTGAGATGTTATCTCCTTGTATTCACTAAATACATATTGTGATGTGCGTTTCACTTATATATTGTATTTATTAAATACCCATATCCTTGTATACTCCTTGTGCATATTGTACTCTCAGTATCACATGAGTCCCAGGGATAGACCATTGTACAACTATTGTATAACATTATACATCTATTGTATAATATTGTACATCTATTGTATAACATTGTACATCTATTGTATAATATTGTACATCTATTCTATAATATTGTACACTATTGTGCAAGATAACGTAATCGGAGTAGATCCTTGTGTATTGATTTGGGGAGGGGGAGTAGAATTGGTTATGTAATCAAATCCTATTGTACAACATTGTATAACTATTGTATATGTCTATTGTACACCCACGTACAATGGAGTTACCATTGTATTTTCCTAGACCGTTTACATAACCATATTGTACTCTAAATCACAGTAGGCTTACAGTTCTTATTTATCATATTTAGATATTTCCTATTATCAAATCTCTACTGTTTTTCATATACTTCTTACTTTCAGCGTTTCATGTACCTTACTCTATTGCATGCTATATATTTCCTAACATGATATGAACTGCGTGAGATGTTTTGTGCTCGCTCCCGTCCTGACTGGACCTGTTAAAAATTTTACAGAGGATGATGAGGCACCCTGTACCCTTACTTAGAGTTTGCATAGTTGACACTCGCGACCTGGACCCCAGTGGAGGTTCAGGCAGCTGCTGAGGTCGATACCTTGCTTAGTATAGATAGTTTAGACTGTTTTCTTTTATGTTTAGTTGCTGTTCTTGATTCAGAGTTTGTATATTATAGAGATGTTGAGACTTGTATTTCATTTTTGTTGTACCTCGGTTGAGGATTCTCTTATCTATTTTATCGTGCCATATTCTATCTCTAGATTGTGATTGAGTTGTACCTCTGTGTTGGCCTCCTTATGGAGAGCATTCATATTATGTTAGTTATAGTTCATGACCTAGAACAGCGTTCTACCGCCGACACTGCGGCGTAGGCTGGGCGTTGTTACGCTCTCGTACCCTCACAGTGGGTGCGGGTCGTGACACGTTTTTAGTGGTGGCCCATGCAGGTCGAGTTTATGTAGTGGTATTCGAACTAGAGTATCACTACAGCCTGCAGCAGGATTAGGATTATTTTTAGAGGTACTCAATCACATTAGAAAAAACTCTTAATCGGATTCCTTTGTCTAAAATTGTTGCTTATTGACTTCCCTTGAATATAAACTGTCCTTCTTTGAATTTTTGCTTCATTCTCAGAAATTGCTCCTTGTTTTGATCTGTTTTCATGATGGTTATGAAGACAGGATCTCATCACTTCGGTTCGGGGGATACTATCGAGAGGCTGGCCACCTCTCGTCCTGTTCATCAGGGCCTCGAGACCGCAGCTCCTGTTGTGCCGACTCAGGTTGGCGTATCTGCTACATTGGAGGTGCACCTCTATCTGTACAGAGATTTTCTCCCGTTATTTCTGATTTCTTTCAGCAGCGGTGATTCATGCAGCATCAGCAGCAGACCAGGGGAAACCAGCAGGGCGAGCTATCGTCAGGACAGTCAAGGATGTACAGACCATTGGAGATCTTGCTGCAAGTTCCGTTCTTCTCAATTCCATTCCCGGAATTATCTTTTATAACTACCTTGAAATCCGATTCCATCTGTTCCTTGCTGATTTATTAAGTTTGTCATGTTGTTTTTTTGTTATGATGTTTTTCTTCAGAATCATATGGGCTAGGTCACCTAAATCATGGGATCTAGGATCTTCGATAGTTGTGTTAGTTGGCATAGTGAGGACATGTAGTTCGATTTCAGATGTATTTCTTGGGTATGGGAATTTAAGATTTTTGCCGTCGCATGCGACTATACGAAAATTTTAAATACCATGAACCTAGAGGTACGTACCTTAGTCAAGGACTCTGTGATTATCGTAGCCTTGCTCACTAGCATGATGAAGACTCTGGACAACATGATTTTGGACAGACGCATATGATTAGCAGATTGTATCTTGAGAAGGTTTAAAACATCATACCCTTTTTGTTGTTATGAATGACTTAGGAGTAGGGATATTTAGATTGTAGAGCTTGTTCATAGGTAGTTCCTTCATAGTATATAGATATGGTGACTTGTAGAGTGTCTGTACCCTAGAGGTGATAGTTAGCATTGGTGCTAGAATAGTAACCCATTGCAGATAATTCCCTGTTATTATGATACCAACCAGTTACGTATAGGTTGTTAGTATGCCATACAACCTTGATGATTATTTATTGTTTTCTTTTACCCTTCCAGTAAGGCACCCAGTAACCAGAGCCTGCCCTTGAGCATAGTTGTAGTTTCACCTAGGACTAAGAGGTCTATATATATAGATGATATACTTAGGATATATGTGATGGGTTGTTGTTCTTGAGCACATATATATGTGGTATTTGGGATTGGTGTGCTTAGCTTGTGGGTAATTAGTTATGGGTGACTTGATAGGATTTGGAAGTTAAGAGCTAGTCTATTATAGAGTTTTCTTTGCTAATCCCTAGTTGCCAACACTAGGTAGCTAGCATAGGTAAAAGTCCTAAGAAGTTGACCAGCTGATGACCAAGTACTAGGATGTTGAGGAAATTGACTAGTGATTGACCCATGTCTATGTTCGGCCTAGAAAAGGGTGCGATCATCTTAATTTCGAGGACGAAATTTTTATAAGGTGGGTAGGATTGTAACACCCAGTTTTCCAGATGAGGGTAATTTTGAAATTTTATAATTATAATTATTATTTAATAATATTTATTTCATATTATGATTTTTAGTGATTTTTCAATTATTTTAAACTATTTAAATTCATGACTTGTGGTTTTGACGTTTTGCCAGTGAAACCCTAGAGACTGTTTGACCTAGAGCCTAACCATGTGATTATGATATTTTAATGTCATTTTTGGCCTAAGGATATTTTTGCATTTGACCTCTTTGAATTATTTTGATATCATTTTATTATTTATGATATTGTTTTGGGGTTATTTGAGTCGGGTTCGAATTTCAACTCAATCCGACTTGAAACGGGGACCCGGGGGTAGTTTAACTCTAGTGGGACCCACACACTAGTTAGGCATGGCCCACATGATATTAAATTTAGTCCATATGATAGAAATATTTTAGTTAGAGGTTAGACTAATTATTATGAAAAAGGTTAGTGTGATTAGAGACTTTAGAATGACTAATTTAGCCCCAACCAATTAGCCCTTTCCTAATACTCATAGAATAGGTTAGTGGGGGCATTTTGGACCTTACCATAATAGGACAAATAGCTCCATATGGCCAGCCACTTTGGGAGAGGATAGGCTCAAGTTCATTTCATTATTCTCATCCACACTCTCTCTCTTGTTCTTCCCCAAATTCCTAGAGAGCAATCCCTAGCAATTTCTCCACCAAATCCTTCCATTTCACCACCAAATCTTCTTCTTTCCTTCTCCATTCTAGCCAAGGAGGAAGCTACCCAAGTTTGGGAGGATTCGGAGCTCGTTCGTGTCCTTTTGGAATCTCTACGTGTCGGTGTCGCTCCGGGAAGGCTTCTCTTCGATTCGATCTACCGGGAGGTATAAATCCCTTCTCCTTTTCATTTCCTCATGCATATAGGTCTATTTTGAACCCATAGGAATGACCCACATGGTTGCATCTCCATTTGTGTCCATTTTGTGTCTATTTGGAGGTCATAGGAGTGTCCTTTGTGTTATGGTTGTGTCCATGTGGGAAAATCCTAAATTTGGACACACTATGTGTTGTTGTTATGTATGAATGAATTATTACATGTTTAATCTCATATTTTTGTATTGGAGATGTGTTCTATAGTGTCTCATATATATATATTAGTGTAGAGAGTGAGTTCTTGATATATTATGTTATATACTTGTGTTCTTTTGTCTCAAACTATCCAAATTCGTCATAATTTTTATCCACGTTTTTAATTTCAGCCCTAACTTAGAAATGTCATAACTTCTTGCTCAAAGCTCGGTTTAATCTCCCGTTTTTTTTAAAAGAAGCGTATTGAAGTTAGCTTTTCAAAAACAAATATTAATAGGACTAATTCGTTCTGTAACTTTCTGGAGAATTATTTGAGTGTCAGCTGTATGAAAGACAAACGCGTTCTCGGTGTTTTCGCGATTCCGGGAGTTTCCGAAAACGAAAACGCGATCCGTTTGAAGTTTCGGAAAGCTAACACATAGATCTATAACATACTTTAATCTTAGATTTTAATTCATGCTGAGATGGTACAGTATTGATTATTAGTAGGAGTTACTATTCGGCATATGCATTTTGTGCACCCTTGTGTGTAATATAATGTTCTATTTGATTTTAACCCATGTTAATGTATATACATTATGTAATTAAATAGAGAATGCAAGCATGAGTAAATGTTTAAATAAATGATGTATGAGGTATAAGTATCCTATCTAATGTAAGCATGTATAAGTATGGCTTGTAATGAATATGTAGGTTCCATAGTATATAATGTATGATGTATATAGTGGTGCAAGAGAATAAATGAATGATGAATGAATGCAAACATGAATGTAATTTAATAATAGATGTAATATATGTAGCCTTGTTAGGAATAAAACTGGAATTTAGTTTTGTTTCACTAAATAAGAGATACATGAGAACTCATATATGTGAATGTTAACTTCCTATTGACACTTTGCTACACAACTGTCATGCCTCACTATCACTCCACACACAATGCACACTACACTATATAACCTTCACACCCTCACTCATTGACACTCTCATTCACATATTGCCTAACACTCATTCCATGATAACACACACATGTTCTTGTGCACTTTCATGACACACACACACACCCATGAACACATACACATGCTCTTCTCTCTCTCTCTCTCTCTCTATATATATATATATATATATATATATATATATATATATATATATATATATATATATATACTATACATGGCTAAATGTGTTAATGTGGTAAATAGAGTTTTTCTATAGTTATATATACATATATGTGATATAGGGCCTAGTATTGAATTCTCTTTTCATGTACACCTCCATGTTCACACACACACATAGCTTTACATGTTAGCTTCCTTTCTCTTATGTATAATATTGAATGTGATAGCTTGTGTTTGGCTTGTATAGCCTTGTGATTGGTGTGTGATTGCTAGACTAGGCTTGGTTAGGCCAAGTGAGACTTATTAGACTTGTTGGGCTAGGATTTGACCTAGTTGACCTAGTTTGACTAGTCTAGTTGACTGGAGTTGACCAAGTGTTGACTTTAGTCTAGTTTGACCTAGACAGCATGCAGATGCATTGTAGATTATATTTATCATTCCCTGTGTATATCTTGACTTGTGTTGCTCTAACTAGGAGTAAGGTACCTCATCTCGGACAGTACATTTACTTCAGACATTCAGATACGAGGCGAGTACATTCTTTGACCGTTTCATACTTGTCTGGATTTATATTCTTGCTCTAGATTACTGTACTTGATGCTGACACGATCATTATCACGAATTGGTACTATACGGATCTTCTTCTGAGATGTTATCTCCTTGTATTCACTAAATACATATTGTGATGTGCGTTTCACTTACATATTATATTTATTGAATACCCATATCCTTGTATACTCCTTGTGCATATTGTACTCTCAGTATCACATGAGTCCTAGGGATAGACCATTGTACAACTATTGTATAACATTGTACATCTATTGTATAATATTGTACATCTATTGTATAACATTGTATATCTATTGTATAATATTGTACATCTATTGTATAACATTGTACACTATTGTGCAAGATAACGTAACCGGAGTAGATCCTTGTGTATTGATTTGGGGAGGGGGAGTAGAATTGGTTATGTAATCAAATCCTATTGTACAATATTGTATAACTATTTTATATGTCTATTGTACATCCACGTACAATGGAGTTACCATTGCATTTTCCTAGACCGTTTACATAACCATATTGTACTCTAAATTACAGTAGGCTTACAGTTCTTATTTATCATATTTAGATATTTCCTATTATCAAATCTCTACTATTTTTTATATACTTCTTACTTTCAGCGTTTCATGTACCTTACTCTATTGCATGCTTTATATTTCCTAACATGATATGAACTGCGTGAGATGTTTTGTGCTCGCTCCCGTCCTGACTGGACCTGTTGAAAATTTTACAGAGGATGATGAGGCACCCTGCACCCTTACTTAGAGTTTTCCTAGTTGACACTCGCGACCTGGACCCCAGGGGAGGTTCAGGCAGCTGCTGAGGTCGATACCTTGCTTAGTATAGATAGTTTAGACTGTTTTTCTTTTATGTTTAGTTGTTGTTCTTGATTTAGAGTTTGTATATTGTAGAGATGTTGAGACTTGTATTTCATTTCTGTTGTACCTCGGTTGAGGATTCTCTTATCTATTTTATCGTGCCATATTCTATCTCTAGATTGTGATTGAGTTGTACCTCTGTGTTGGCCTCCTTATGGAGAGCATTCATATTATGTTAGTTATAGTTCATGACCTAGAACAGCGTTCTACCGCCGACACTGCGGCGTAGGCTGGGCGTTGTTACGCTCTCGTACCCTCACAGTGGGTGCGGGTCGTGACACGAGACTACCCGGGTCTCCACTTAAGTCCAAATTGGATAAAATTTAAACTAAATCAAACAAATCCCTAAAAATCATATAAAATCAAATAAAATTTCTAAAAATTATAAAACTTGAAAAATGACGAAAATACCCCTAATTCTAAAACTGTGGGTGACAAATCTACCCTCCTTAAAAAAATTTGTCCTCGAAATTGAATGAGAACTAACACAGCAATCATAAATTGAACAAGGAAGGAAAAGAAAAAATTTTACCTCAAGGCTCGAAGAGATAGGGGAATCGCTCCAGCATGTCGTCCTCCCTCTCCCAGGTAGACTCACCTGGAGAGTGGTGTCTCCATGCAACGCGAACCAAGGGAATGACCTGGTTCCAGAGCACCTTCTCTCTTCGGTCCAAGATCTCAACCGGCTTCTCTGGATAGCTGAGTGTCGGTCCCACTTCGATCTCGGAGTGGTCCAAGACGTGACTGGAATCTGCCACGTACCGTCTCAGTTGTGACACGTGGAACACGTTGTGCACTCCCTTTAGTACGGGCGATAACTCCAATCGGTAAGCCACTGCACCGACCCTACCCAAGATACGAAAAGGTCCGATGTATCGTGGACTAAGCTTCCCGCCGCCACCAAAACGAATCGTGCCATGCGTCGGAGAAATCCGCAGAAATACAAGATCATCAACCTAGGATAAAAACATAAGACTTCGAGCTTGATCTAAAACAATCACAAACAGACTAAAATACTAGAAAAATCTAAACTATACCTCAAACTCCAACAGCCTCCGGTGGCTATCGGCCCAATGCCACTGCCTATCCTGCGCCACCCGAAGTCTATCTCAGATAACTCTGACCTTCTCCGCAGCATCCACTACCATCTCAGGGCCAAGCAAAACCCTCTCGTCGACATCATCCCAAGACAAGGGAGTACGGCACCTCCGTCCGTATAGAGCCTCGAAAGGTGACATCTCTATACTGGCTTGGTAGCTATTGTTGTAAACAAACTCTACCAAGTGAAGGTGGTCCTCCCAAGATCCCCCGAAGTTAAGACACAGGTACGAAGCATATCCTCGAGGGTCTGAATCATCCTCTCCGACTGTCCGTCTGTCTGGGGGTGGTATGCGGTGCTGAACTTGAGCGATGTGCCCAATCTAAGCTGCAAACTCCTCCAGAAGTGGAAAGTGAATCGGCTGTCCCGATCCGAGACTATACTCACTGGAACCTCGTGCAATCGGACTATCTGCCGTACGTACATCTCGGCCAACCTCTCCGTAGATAAACCCACCTTGAAAGGCAAAAAGTGGGCCGATTTGGTCAATCGATCAACAATATCCAAATCGCTTCCTTCCCTCCTGAAGAGCATGGAAGCCCAGATACAAAGTCCATAGTGATATGCTCCCACTTCTACTCAGGAATGGGTAGTGGCTGGAGCAATCCACCGGGTCTCTGCCTCCCGGCTTTTACCTGTTGGCACACCAAGCATCTAGAAACGAACTGAGCCACCTCGCGTTTTATGCCATACCACCAAACATGTTGTCTCAAGTCTCTGTACATCTTGTTGGCTCCAGGATGCATAGAGTACTGAGAACGAAGCACCACCTGAAGAACCTCCTCCCGAAGTCCTCCGCTCGGCACGCACAATCTGGTACCATGCCTCAACGACCCATCTCCCGCTATAGAGAACTCATCCAACAGTCCTGCCCGGACCTGCTCCCTGATGACTCTCAGAGCCTCATCCTCAAACTGAGCTATCCTGACTCTGTCCATCAGCTCTGACTGCACCTAGAGACCCCACATCTGCGTCTTAAACCCAGAAACTATTACCTCTATGCCCAAGCTCTCCATATCTGCCAGAAGGTGACGATCCATCGTCAAACACATGGCCACGAAATACCTGCTCAAAGCATCTGCGACCACGTTGGCCTTCCCCGGATGGTACTGTAAGAATATATCAAAATCCTTCATCAGCTCTAACCATCGCCTCCGCCTCATATTCAGCTCCTTCTGGGTAAACACGTACTTCAAGCTCTTGTGATCTGTATAGATCTCAACTCGCTCTCCGTACAGATAGTGTTTCCACAGCTTCAAAGCAAAGATGACCGCTGCCAACTCCAGATCATGGATAGGGTAGTTCCTCTCATGAGGACGTAATTGCCTAGATGCATAAGCAATCACCTTCCCGTGCTGCTGAAGTACACAACCCAAACCCCGTCCTGAAGCATCACTGTAGATCGTATAACCACCAGATCCAGATGGCAGCGTTAAGATAGGAGCTGTAGTCAACCTCGCCTTCAGCTCTTCAAAGGAGGCCTGGTACTCCTCGGACCAAACAAACTTCTCATCCTTCCTGGTAAGTCGGGTCATCGACTGGGCAATCCTGGAAAAGTCCTGTACGAACCTCCGGTAATAACCCGCCAGACCCAGAAAACTCTAAACCTCTGCTACTGAGCTTGGTGTAGACCAGGACTCCACTACAGAAATCTTCTTCGGATCCACTGAAATCCCCTCGCCAGAGACAACATGGCCTAGGAACTCCACGCGATCCAAGAAGAACTCATACTTGGACAGCTTTCCATACAGCTGCTCCCTCCTGAGAGTGTCCAACACAATCCTCAGATGCTCCTCGTGCTCCTCTGGCATCTTCGAATAGATGAGAATGTCATCAATGAAGACCACCACGAACTTGTTAAGGTACTGATGAAATACCATATTCATCAAGTTCATAAATACCTCCGGGGCGTTGGTCAACCCAAACGGCATGACAATATACTCATAATGGCCATAGCGAGTCCGAAATGCAGTCTTCGGAATGTCATCCTGCTTCACCTTCAGCTGATGGTACCCGGTACGCAAGTCAATCTTCGAGAACACCCTCGCCCCGTTCAACTAGTCGAACAAGTCATCAATCCTTGGCAAAGGATACTTGTTCTTGATGGTAAGGTTGTTGAGCGCCCTGTAATCAATGCACATACGTACCGTACCATCCTTCTTCGGGACAAAAAGAACTGGCGTGCCCCAAGGTGAAGAACTAGATCGAATAAAGCCCTTGTCCTCCAGCTCATCGACCTGTTTCTTCAGCTCTGCTAACTCACTGTTGTTGATTCTATAGACGTGCTGTGAGATAGGCTCAGTGCCCGGTACTAGGTCTATAGAAAACTCAATATCACGATCTGACAATATCTCGGGCAACTCCTCGGGAAAGACATCCAAGAACTCAGCAATAAGTGGATGTGGCAACACTGGCCCCGCCAACAACGTACCGCAAAATCCATCTCCTGGCTCCGCTGTACCCCTGGTGAACTCAAACTTCGGCTCTCCCGGCGGCCTGAACAGAATTCTGCCTCCCCTACAATCTATGCTAGCATCGTGCATGCTCAACCAGTCCATATCGAGTACCACATCGTAACTCAGAAGTGGCATTACGAGAAAACATGCACTCAGCTCCCGGCCTCTCAAAGAAACTCTTCGCCCCTTGCAAACAATATTAACCAGGATGATGCCATTCCCAGTCATAATCTTACAAGTCCTACCAAGATACTCAGTAATGATATTGTGCCTAAGAGCAAAAAAAACAGACACAAAACTGTGCGTAGCACCAGAAGCAAACAAGGCTAAGGCAGAAAAAGAATCGAGCAGAATAGAACCTGCGACAACATCTGCAATAGGCTCCATCTCCTCGGCTGCAAGGACAAAATATCTACCCTGACCACCCCTCTGCTGGCGGTGCTGGACAAACTGCTGCTGCTGGGTCGGATGTGGACCCCTCGGCTGTACTGCAGGTACTCTCGTCGGTGCCCTCTGAGTTGCTCCAGCAACACGGGGGTTCACTGGACACTCCCTCAACTGATGGCCTGCGTTACCGTAAAAGGGACACACTCCTAGCCTCTTCCGGCAAACCTTCCAGACGTGACCAAGCTTCTTGTAGAAGTTGCAAGGAGCCCCATGCTGTGCCTGTCTCGGCTGAGTGTGTTGTACCTGCTGTTGATGATGCTGGAACGGCTGTTGCTGAAGCTGAGGGCGCTTAGCAGCCCCCGCGCTGCTACTGGCCCCCGAAAAAACTCACGATCCCTCTTCGGCTTCAAGCCCCACTCCCTCTCTATCTTCCTAGCCTCCGCATAGACCTCTGCATATGTCGCATAGAAGGAAAGGATCAGGATCTTGATATCCCATGTCAATCCCTCCCGGAAGCGCTCTGCTCGGATCACTGGGTCGCTTACTATGTACTCGACGTATCGGCTCAGCCTGTCGAACTCCGTCGCATACTCCTCCACAGTCATACTGCCCTGCTGCTGGTTCTGAAACTGCCGCACTAGGCCGATCTTGTCTGTGGGCGAAAAGAACTTCTCTCTGAACAGGGCCCGAAACTCAGCCCAAGTGTGGCCCTCTCCTGCAAGAGCCGGCTCCTTCCGGAACCATGTCCGGGCAACATCTAATAACTGCAAGCCAACCGCCTCGAACTTCAGGTCGTCTGCTAGGCGGAAGGCCCTCATCTGACGTTCGATATCCTCGAGCCAGTCATCAGCATAAACAATACCCTCGGTCCCTTTGAAATCCCTCGGACCCATCTTCTTGAAAGCTTGGATGTCTCCGAGCTTCTGCTGCTGCGCCTCCCGCTGTGGAGCCCCATGCTCCACCGTAGCCAGGGCCAACCTATGGGCATCCTCTATGCCCTGGCACATGGCCTCAGTCTGTCTCATCTGTGCCTCGTGCTGGGCCCGCTGGTACTCCAACACCTGCTGAAAGAATGCTAACATCTGTACCATGTCTGTGGACAGAGGAGGCAACGGAAGAACAGCTCCCACCACCGGCGAAGGAGTCCCCTGCTGAGGAGGAGGAGAAATGCCCCGACAGCTTCCGTCGTAGCCCCCGGCACTACAGGAAGAGCACCCGCAGTGACCACAGGGTAAGTCATCGAGAGCGCTGGAGGAGTACCCTCGAGAGTCCCTACTGAAGTCCCAACTGCAGGGGAAGTGACTGGAGCCTGTCCGCCAGAGGTAACAGACCTCTCCGTCTCCCCGTGCTCCTCACCGAGAGAATGAGTCATAACCATCCTGGAGACAGATTGAAAAGAAGATATAAATATGGCACAAAAAGATTATATCAAAGGAGGACAGCTAGAATGTATTAAATTAATATCAAAGACGGTAAGCAAGATAAGCAAGGAAAGATCCTACTGTGATTGAGTACTCTTAGCCTACCACCTCCTATATGTAACACAGGCTCGTAGTCAACACTCTAAGACGAGTGCCGCCATGACAACGCACTAATTACGACTTTAGGACCTGCATGGGCCACCACTAAAAACGTGTCACGACCCGCACCTACTATAAGGGCACGTGTGCGTAACAACGCCCAGCCCACACCGTAAAAATGGCGTAGAATGCTGTAGGTTTTCTACTCTAACAACAGTTTATATATAATATCAAAACCTGTCGAGAATATGGTCAACTCCGAACGGAGGACAAGCAATAATAATATACGAGTACTCAATCACAACTCTAAGATAATAAAGTAAAGACTGAAAGATAAAGACAACATGATAATAAAATATAACCTGTCAAGTCCAAACACAAAGAATATACAAGTCCAAGTCCAAAGTCTCTAATACTAAACAAAACAATAACCGTCCCAAGAGTAACTGGAGACAAGGTCCAGCACAAAAGACCTACTCTATCTATAGGATAGGCGGTGTCTCGCCCTGCGGTACTGCATCCAGCGGATCTAGGGTATCTGTCTCTAAACCTACTACGTCCGGTGGACCGTAGTAAGTGCAATAATAGTCCTCATCTACATCTGTAATATTTTCAACATATCCGGTCAGGATGGAACGAGTATAATCAACTAACAACAGTTCACAAGATATGACAAAAGCTATAAGACTGTAAATAGAGAGTATACACAAGAAATCATAGAATGTACATGTGAGTATCATGGCATGGTAAGTTGTAAATCTTAGATCTAGAACAAGGCAAGTAAAGCTGATCATGGCATGTACAAGAATCAAGAATCATCTATCTAGGTGTGTGAGTACTAGCTACAATATGTGGCCGGCTTGGGAACTTGCACAATAGTAACAGGCCTGGCTAATCATACGTGGGGTGTATGATCAACACTCACAATCAATAGGTGCACAATGGGTACACAATAGGCTTTGACCACATATCTACACTAATACTCCCCGCCCTCGACTGGTAGAGTGGATCCAAGCAAGACACGTTACGACACGGGATTCTGCGAGAAGGGAGCAAGTCTCCTCGAGAATCGGTGTCCATATACTGCACAAGAACTACAAAGGGGCTTGCACAAGATATACCAAGATAACGAGAAATAACATCTCATGTCAGGATCCATGAATACCAATCCGTGTGACCAATGTGTCGAGAACAAGCATATCTACACTAATTACATGAATTATAACAATCATCATAAATTGGAAAAAGTGTCAGAGAATGTACTCGCCTGTGATATGATATACTATGTCAACTGGATCCAATGCAGCGCCTCGAGGACCTATAGATAACAAGACGTATCAATACTATGTTTAGAAAATAAAGTCAAATCAAATTAAATCCTATTCTGTCATTCTAGGTCAAGGCAAGTCTAGTTAGGTCAACCTTGGTCATAGGAGAACATTGGAAGTCAACCCGTATCTGAGTCCATCTTGAACTCTGAAACCCATATCTTGGCCGTAGGCCAATATCTTAATTTACCCCTTTCACTAAATTTGACTCACTCACAAACCCTCTTTAATTTGATTTCCTACATTCTCCTTATTCTCCTTCTCCTTCTCCTTATTCTTCGTCTTCTTCTCCTTATTCTCCGTCTTATTCTCCGTCTACTTCTCCTTATTCTCCGTCTCCTTCTCCTTATTCTCCGTCTCCTTCTCCATATTCTCCGTCTTATTCTCCGTCTCCTTCTCCTTATTCTCCGTCTCCTTATTCTCCGTCTTATTCTTCTTCTTATTCTTCTTCTCCTTATTCTTCGTTTTATTCTTCTTCTTATTCTTCTTCTCCTTATTCTTCATCTTATTCTTCTTCTTATTCTCTGTATACTGTTGCTCCTGCTGCTAACTGCTGCTGCTGCCAGTGTTATAGCTAATGCTGCTGCTGCTGCTATGGCTAATGCTGCTGCTGCTGCTGCTCCTGCTTCCTACTGCTATTGCTGCTACTTCTTATTCTCTTCATTCCCTCCCTCTATATATATATATATATATATATATATATATATATATATATATATATATATATATATATATAGACTCTCAAACACACAACACATCTACATATATATATATATATATATATATATATATATATATATATATATATATATATATATATATATATATATAGACACTTGCACACTAAAACACACACTCTCTCCTGACACCACCACCACCACTCTCCTCTACACACACACAATACATACACACACACACACACACACACACACACACACACACACACACACACACACACACACACACACACACACACACACACATATATATATATATATATATATATATATATATATATATATATATTTATATATATATATATATATATATATATATATATATATATATATTTTATATATACACACACACACAATACATATATATACACACACACAATACATATATATACACACAATACATATATACACACACACACACACAATACATATATACACACACACACACACACACACACACACACACACATATATATATATATATAATATATATATATATATATATATATATATATATATATATATATATATATATATATATATATATTCCTCTCTAAAAAGGAAAACCCTAATAAATTCTTAAACTAGATTTTTAGGAAAACCTATAAAAGCTATGGTCATAATATAGAGAATGGTCTCCTCCACATTTATTGTGAAGGAGTAAATGAAATAGAGGAATTAATGAGGGTTAAATGAGCTTACCTAATTTGTGGTCTTCTCTTAAGAAGAAAGAGCTTCAAAAAAAGAAAGAAATGGAGTGAGAGATTGTTGCTTAGGAGTGAAGCAAAAGGGGAGGGGGTTGCTCCACTTGTGGCCGGCCATGGGGGGCCTTAGTGGGTTTGGGTGGAGACCCATTAAGCCCCCAACCCATTAGACTTAGTTTGGTTCGGTTTGTTTCGGTTTAACTCTAATTGACTAATTAAGTCTCTAAATGACTAGTTAAGCCATGGGAGTATGGTTTATTGGTTTCTAGCCTAGTTAGTGTCACTACCACTTTTCTAGCTTGAGGGTATTTTGGTCATTTTTAAAATTTTGGAATTAATTTGAATTATTATTATTATTTATAATTAATGTGATTTTTAAGTGATTTTAGAATAATTGATTTGATGTTTAGTGACTATAACTTATGTTGACCTTGGAGACTAACCTAGTGGCTAACCTAGGTCATGACTAAGTGGTTAGGATATGAAAACCTAGGTTGACTTAAGTTAGTGAGGTTTAGCTCATTGGAATTAATTTGGGGAAATTAGGAGCTAGATTGATTAAGGAATGGCTTGTGAAATCACAAGTCATTTTATGACTTAAAGGCTTAATGGCCCATAGGCCCACACCCTTTGAACCAAGCCCTAACCCTAGAAATTTTTGGCCGGCCAACTAAGGTCCCCCCCCTATTTATATCCCCTTGAAATTAGGGCTTGCCTCTTTAGAAAATCATTGCCATTTGGAAGAGGTGAGTCTCCATCTTTGTAAATTCTTAGAAAATCTATTTTTGCTCCAAATTCCTCCAAACAAATTGAAATAGGACCTAATATTAGTATTCTTGCTGTTGTTGATGAGTATTTTCAGGAAGAACACAATTTTAGGGAGTTTGGTGGCTTGTGAAACTCTTTCCATTGGGGATTTTAACCCATTGTTCACCTATAGGTATAATCCTTTCTATTGCATTTAAATTCTGTTAAATTCATTTCTAGGATGTCCTAACCCTAACCTAACAGTAGGATAGGCTAACCCTAGAATTTGGACCCATTTCGTGTCCGTATCGGACACGTATCCACGTGTATAGGTAAGTGTTCAACAAAATGCCTCAAAGGGCATTTCGATCGATTTTGTGTTTTGTGTTTGAATAGAAAAATCCATTATCACCTCGCTTATGCATTTCTTGGACACTGAGCATGTTTTCATGTCGGGTTGAGCCGACACGAGCGCGTGGACACGCGGTCGCGCGCGCGTGCACACTGGCAGGATTTTCCCCTGCTACTCGTGTGTGTTTTCTCAGTGCACATGACGTTTCAACCCTCAAAACTTAACACGTGTGTCGTGTCCATGACTAACACGAGATCCCTAGAGTTTCAGGAACTCTCGTGTCGTGTCGGACACGGATTCGTGCCTGTACGTGAGGTGCACTGTGTATATCAGTGTACAGTGTTGTGTTCTGTGTTTAAGTTGATTTAAATAGTTTTTAATTGTGTTTTTATTTATCAAATAGATCCTAAACATGATGATTAAGTCTCTGTTATATTAGTTACATGTTTAATTTGGGTTTTAATGAGGTGTATGGATTCGAACTTAGGGTTCTTTGTTATTTCTGATACTCTTGACACTGTGAGGTTCCAGTTAATTCAAACCATTTTAATTCCCTATTTTGTTATGTTTTCAATTGATTTGAACGCCACATATCATCATACATGTTAGCTAAGTTTTATATTTCGAATATAGGCTTTTGGACTGGGAAGGGATTTTTGGTATGTGGTTTCATTTCAATTGTTGAACTGTGTTACTGTTGAACCTGAGAATGATTCTTAATTATCTTAAATCGATTTCCTTTCCTTTTTCAGAAACCTGTGAATGTGTATTTCTGAACTAAGGGTGTTGGTTCTCTTATGAACTATCATTTAGCTGATTTATTGAATGATTCACTCTTCAAAACCTGAGATGTAATTGTAAAACTAATTTTGGGAGAAACTGAGATGTACACTGTACATTGATTTCCTTTCTTTTTATTTGACAGAAAACTGAGTTCCTGATTTTGTCTTCCCATTTCATAACTTGGTGTTTAACTGTTGAGAATGGGTTTTATAATATGTGGTTTCAAATAATTCTATACCTGAGTTTTCATGTACATTGATTTCAATATTGTCCATCTTTAAACCTGATATGGTATGTGTTTTAACTGTGTTTAAGTTGAATCATTAACCTGTGTGGTTCACTGAAATGTGTAACCTGAGTTTCTCCTTCATTCGAATTTCAAAACCTGAGAATAGGCTGATTTAGCTATGGGCTGAAATATTGATAACTGATATATGGGTGGAGGTATTGTTTTGATTTGTAAGGTTGCTTCTTAAAAACCTAAGAATCAATATGCATATAAATGAGATTAAGTCGGTATTGATTGATTGTAGACTGCTCCTTTAAACTGAATTGATTTCCTGTGTATACCTGAGATAGGGACTGGAAATTGTTCCATGTCTTTCCCCTATGAACTGAAATCTATTCCTTTCCTTTACTGTCTTTTAATACACACACAAACCCACAGTTGCTCACTGTTTTCAGGATTTGCATTCCCTATTATTTTCAGTTTTTACATTGAACATTACACACACTCTTGTGATATCTCACACACACATGCCTAAGTCTATGACACACACATCTAATACTCATGTGTCCCCTCTCTCTAATATATGCATTGTTATATATACTTGTAACCTATATAATATATCATAGTATTGTACCTATATATATTAGTTATATATATATATGATGTGTGAAAATGTATTTATATATATGATACTATGTGATATGTTATGTTATAGAGTATGGGATACCATATGTCATAATGTAATGTATATATAAATATGGGATATTATTTCATATGATATGATATGGGTGAGATTTGTATAGTGACTATAGGATAGATGTATTCCTAGTAGACTATTAGACATAGTCATGCCATGTGGTTATGTGGTTATGGTATAGTTAGGCATGGTATGCCTAGTTGGAATCTAGATAGACTGTTTAGCCTTAGTAAACCTAGAGTAGACTTGCTAGACCTAGATTAGACTAGTTTGACTTAAGTTTGACTTGGTTGACCTAGTTTGACTTCTAGGGTTGACCAGAGTTGACCAAGAGTTGACTTTGGTCGAGATTGGCCTAGATTCATGTAGAACGCATTGTGGTGCATTTTATTTCTATTCTGGACTTGTTGTGACTTGTACTGTTCTAAATAGGAGCCAGACACCACTCCTCGGATAGTACTTTCATCTCGGGCTTTCAGTTAGCAGGCGAGTACATTCTCTGATCTTTTCATACCTGTCTGGACTATATTCATGCTCTAGATTACTCTACATGATGCTGACACATATCTTCACGGATTAGTACTATATGGATCCTTTCCTGAGATGTTATCCCTCTACGGGTGCATCGGGTATTTCATGTTCATGTACTTTATCATGTGCATCAGGTACTCCTTGTACTCGTACTAGTTCATATTTTTACATGTTCTTATGTGCTTTCATGTGCTTATCATGGGCCTCATGTACTACTCATTACATGAGTTCACGTATCTTAGTTGTATTCATGTGCTTATAACGTAACTTGAATGGATCCTTGTGTATTGATTGGGGCGGGGTGAGTAGAATTGGTTATGTGAACACTATCCCCAGTAGCTGTATTCATGTGCCTCCTTATTTGTATTCATGTGCCCCTAAGCCGTTTACATAACCATATTGTACTCTAAATCACGTAGTCACTTACAGTCTCTACTATCATGTATTACTTTCAGTTACAAAATATCTCATGTTTACTTGTACTTCCATTCAGCACTTCCTGTATTTTACTCTATTGCCTGATTTATTTTCCTAACCTGCTATGAACTGTTTGAGAGATATGTGCTCGTTCCCGTCCTGACTGGACCTGTTGAAATATTACAGAGGACGAGGCTGAGGCGTTCTGCCCTACTTACTACGGTGCCACACTAGATGAGGGCCTGGACTTGGACCAGTAGCAGGATCCATTAGCAGTAGACGACACTCCATTAGTTTAGGATTGTCTTACTTTTCTGGATTACTGTACTAGATTTTGAGATATTCTGAGATATGTATTATTTTAGACACTTAGAATTCTGGATTGTATCTCTGTGATTCTCCTGTTCTGGATATTTTATCTTTCATTATCATTCCATCTTACCTGTTCTACCTTAGCTGTGGTTGAGTTATATTTCTGTTATGTCACCCCCATTCGGGGAGTATAACTGTTATTACCTTCAGCTGTCAGATGTTGTGACTTAGGACAGCGTTCTACCGCCGACACTGCGGCGTAGGCTGGACGTACCCACGTCGCGTGCCCTTACTCTAGGGTGCGGGTCGTGACACGTTTTTAGTGATGGCCCTTGCAGGTCTAGGTTGGAAATGTAGTGGTATTCGAACTAGAATATCGCTGCAGCCTGCAGTAGGAATTGGCATTTTTTTTGAAGGTACTCAATCACACTAGAAAAATTCCTTATCAGATTTCGTATATCTATTTTGCTGCTTATTGTCTTCCTTAGAATTTTAAATTGTCCTCCTTTGATTTTTCGACTCATTCTCAGTAATTGCTTCTTGTTTGATCTGTGTCTCCAGGATGGTTGAGACGCGATCGCATCATCCCATGACGGGAGATGCTGGAGAGGGGTCTGCCACCTCTCGTGTCCAGCAGCCAGCTCCCAGTGCCATAGGGCCAGTGCAACCCTCAGGAGTCGGTGTTTCTGCCACTTTTGGAGGAGCACCTCCAGCAGTCAGGAGGCCAGTTGTGATTCCTGAGATCCTTCCACCGCAGCAGCCTCCGCCTGCGGGGATGGTAGATGCTGCACATCTCTTCTCCTTCGTGGAGAGGATTCTTGAGTCCCTTCAGCAGCAGCAGACGAGGCAGACTGCAGATTTCAGGCAGAGGATCGATGAGGCACACCAGCTGGTACGCACTACAGTCGAGATGATCACAGCTTAGGGGACCCAGCAGCAGCCCCATCGGAGGGAGAAGGACATTCAGGACTTCCAGAAGATGCATCCTCGGGAGTTCTTCGGCACAGAGGGCATCCATGTTGCAGGCGACTGGATAGAGCATATTGAGGAGATCTTCCGACTGGCGGAGATACCAGATCGACTCCAGATTGAGGTGGCGGACAGTCAGATGCAGGACTTAGCCCGTGCGTGGTATCAGATAGATCCCAAGGTGGGAGTTGAGGGCCAGACTTGGGCCCAGTTCAAGGAACTGTTTAAGGAGCAGTTCTTTCCTGATGTTGCATTGGGAGGTATCGAGGCACAATTCGAGGCTCTGGTTCAGGGGAACCAGACGGTAGCTTAGTATGCCGGGGAGTTCTGCAGATTGGCCCAGTTCATTGATAATTTGTTTGAGAAGACGAAGGCGAGGAAGTTTTGCCGGGGTTTGATTAGAGAGGTTCGGTCGCTGACTACGAGCGACTGGAACGCCACTTACGCTGAGATATTTTCTGGGGCTATGACGGTGGAAGACGACCTAGGGCTGAAGCAGAAGAGGGGCCGTGACTTCCAGGGTGGCAGCAGCAGTCAGGGGCAGGCCAAGAGGCCTCACTTCCAGCAGCAGCAGCAGCAGCAGCAGAGGCCAGCTCAACAGCAGTATCAGCAGCAGGGTCGTGCACCCTTTCAGCAGCAGTACCAGCAGCAGAGAGGGCAGCAGGAACCTCGTCAGGTAGTCATTTGTGCCTTCTGCAAGAAACTGGGGCACATGATCCATGAGTGCAGAAAGAAGCTAGACAAGTGCCTACTTTGTGGTGCGGGAGATCACCAGTTGAGGGACTGCCCAGGGGCTTTTGGGCGAGGACAGCAGGAAGGTGGAGCCAAGGCTCCAGCAGGCCAGCAGAGGAGACCAGACCTGCAGACCCAGCCGCAGAGATTCCAGCAGCACCAGCAGCAGGCACGAGGTGGACAGCAGGGAAGGGCTTTCACCATAGCAGCTGAGGATGCCGAGGCCATCGGAGAGCTGATAGCAGGTTCGGTTCTCCTAGATTCCCTTCCAGCATTTGCACTCTTTGATTCCAGGGCTTCCCACAGCTTTGTGTCAGTATCGTATGCTATTAGACACAGTTTGGTTTCTGAACCATTGCCTAGGACCTACAAGATCACGACCGGGGGTGGGGTCATCCTCGTGAGTGATGTTTGCAGAGGGCGGAGTGTCATATTGGAAGGCCGAGAGTTGGGGGTGAGTCTACTCGTCATGCCATTACCGAACTACGACATTGTATTAGGTATGGACTGGCTGAGTAGACACCACGCCCGTATTGATTGTCGTGGGGGTAGAGTTTTGTTCGGGGCGCCAGGAGAGCCAGAGTTTGAGTACACCCGACGACAGGCATAGCAGGACGACGGAGTCTTCTGTGGAGCATCAGTCGAGGAGCAGGTGGCTCCGCATCCCTTGATCGCAGAGTTTATGGACGTGTTTCCAGAGGAGTTGCCAGGGCTTCCACCGGACAGAGATGTAGAGTTCTCGATAGACTTGGTTCCCGGTGCGGAACTGATCTTCCAGCATGTCTATCGAGTGAACAACAGCGAGTTAGTGGAGCTGAAGAAGCAGGTGGATGAGCTGCAGGACAAGGGCTTCATTCGCTCGAGTTCTTCACCTTGGGGTGCACCGGTACTCTTCGTACCCAAGAAGGATGGGTCGGTACATATGTGTATCGACTACAGGGTACTTAACAACCTGACAATCAAGAACAAATACCCATTGCCGCGGATCGATGATCTGTTTAATCAGTTGAGCGGAGCTCGGGTGTTCTCCAAGATTGATTTGAGGTCGGGTTATCACCAGGTGAAGGTGAAGAGGGAGGATATCCCCAAGACCGCTTTCAGGACGCGGTACGGGCAGTTTGAGTTTTTGGTTATGTCGTTTGGGCTAACCAATGCGCCAGCAGTGTTTATGAATCTAATGAACAAGGTGTTCCACTAGTACTTGGACAAGTTTGTGGTGGTGTTCATTGATGATATCTTGATATATTCCAAGACTGAGGAGGAGCACGAGAAGCATCTGCGGATAGTGCTAGAGACTCTCAGGAGGGAGCAGCTTTATGGGAAACTCTCCAAGTATGAGTTTTTCTTGGACCGGGTGGACTTCTTGGGGCATGTGGTGACTGGAGATGGTATCTCAGTTGACCCCAAGAAGATTGTAGCAGTTGAGGCTTGGACAGCGCCGACTTCAGTGGCAGAGATCATGAGTTTCCTGGGGCTGGCAGGATATTATAGGAGATTTGTGCAGAATTTCTCCCGGGTTGCAGAGCCGTTGACACGGTTGACCCGGAAGGATACTGAGTTTGTTTGGTCAGAGGAGTGTCAGGCAGCTTTTGATGAGTTGAAAAAGCGGCTTACGACAGCTCCGATTCTGACATTGCCTTCAGGATCAGGTGGATTTACTATTTATAGTGATGCTTCAGGGAAGGGGCTGAGTTGTGTCTTGCAGCAGCATGGGAAGGTGATTGCCTATGCTTCCAGGCAATTACGTCCCCATGAGAAGAACTACCTTACCCATGACCTGGAGCTGGCGGCGGTGATTTTTGCTTTGAAGTTGTGGAAGCACTATCTGTATAGCGAGAGGGTAGAGATTTTCACAGTTCACAAGAGCTTGAAGTATGTGTTTACACAGAAGGAGCTCAACATGAGGCAGCGTAGGTGGCTTGAGTTGATGAAGGACTTTGACATCGCACTTCAGTATCACCCGGGGAAGGCCAACGTGGTTGCCGATGCCTTGATTAGGTATCCGACAGCCATGTGTTTGACTATGGATCGACACCTGCTTGCAGACTTGGAGAGCCTTGGGGTTGAGGTGATTGTGCCAGGGGTGCAGATGCAGTTATGGGGCCTTCAGATACAGTCGAACTTGATGGACAGGATCAAGGTAACACAGTTCGATGATGTGGCTCTGCGGTGTATCCGAGAGCAGATCAGTGCAGGAGTGGAGGATGTTGAGTTCTCACTTGCAGAGGATGGTGCCCTGAGGCACGGTTTCCGGTTATGTGTGCCTAGCGGGGAGCTCAGAGAGCAGATTATACAGGAGGCTCACAGATCACAGTACTCTATACATCCTGGTGCCAACAAGATATACAGGGATCTGCGAGAGCATGTCTGGTGGTACGGGATGAAGAGGGAGGTGTCCCACTTCGTAGCTAGATGCTTAGTCTGTCAGCAGGTCAAGGCAGAGAGGCAGAGGCCTGGAGGACTATTATAGCCGTTGCCCATTCCAGAGTGGACGTGGGAACATATTACCATGAATTTCGTATCGGGATTATCGCGTACACCAGGAGGGAAAGATGCGATTTGGGTCATCGTTGACAGGTTGACCAAATCGGCCCACTTCTTGCCATTCAAGGTGGGTACGTCTACAGAGAGGCTTGCGGAGTTGTATATGAGACAGATAATCAGGATTCACGGAGTTCCCGTCAGCATAGTCTCAGATCGGGATAGCCGCTTTACTTTCCATTTCTGGAGGAGTCTGCAGACTAGTTTGGGCACTCAGCTCAAGTTTAGTACTGCATACCACCCCCAGACGGACGGACAGTCAGAGAGGACTATTTAGACGCTTGAGGATATGCTGCGGACGTACGTCCTAGATTTTGGAGGTTCCTGGAAGGATCACCTACATTTGGTAGAGTTTGCTTACAACAACAGTTATCAGGCCAGCATTGAGATGTCACCGTTTGAGGCTCTGTACGGGCGTTGGTGTCGTACACCCTTATCTTGGGATGATGTTGGAGAACGAGCTTTACTGGGACCAGAGATGGTTGTTGACGCAGCCGAGAAGGTGAAGCTCATCAGGGACAGACTTCGCGTGGCGCAGGACAGATATCGGCACTGGGTCGATAGCCACCGGAGGCCGTTGGAGTTTGAGGTACAGATTTAGAGATAGGGTTAGAATTAGGTTGTATTTTGTTTTGTTTGTTTGATTGATCGTGTTTGATTTTTTAGTAACTTGAGACCTTACTTGTGATTAGGTTGGAGACATAGTTTTTCTGCGAATATCTCCGACTCATGTACGATACGTTTTGGTGGAGGTGGGAAGCTTAGCCCGCGCTTCATCGGCCCTTTCGTTATCAGCGGGAGAGTCGGTGACGTGGCATACATGCTAGAGTTGCCACCTGCACTAGTGGGAGTTCACAACGTATTTCACGTATCACAGTTGAGACGGTACGTGGCTGACCCTAGCCATGTGCTCGATCACTCGGAGATAGAGGTTGGACCTACTCTCAGTTATCTAGAGCAGCCTGTGGAGGTTTTGGATCGCCGGGAGAAGGTATTGAGGAACCAGGTGATACCCTTGGTACGTGTCGCATGGAGGCATCATTCTCCAGGAGAGTCTACCTGGGAGCGGGAGGATGAGATGCACGAACGGTACCCCTATCTTTTTGGACCTTGAGGTATACTTTTCTATCCTTCTTAGCAGTTAGTTTCGCCTTTAAATTTTGAGGACAAAATTATTTTAAGGGGGGTAGATTTGTCACTACCACTTTTCTAGCTTGAGGATATTTTGGTCATTTTCAAAATTTTGGAATTAATTTGAATTATTATTATTATTTATAATTAATGTGATTTTTAAGTAATTTTAGAATAATTGATTTTGGTGTTTAGTGACTATGACTTATGGTGACCTTGGAGGCTAACCTAGTGGCTAACCTAGGTCATAACTAAGTGGTTAGGATATGAAAACCTAGGTTGACTTAAGTTAGTGAGGTTTAGCTCATTGGAATTAATTTGGGGAAATTAGGAGCTAGATTGATTAAGGAATGGCTTGTGAAATCACAAGTCATTTTATGACTTAAAGGCTTAATGGCCCATAGGCCCACACCCTTTGAACCAAGCTCTAACCCTAGAAATTTCTGGCAGGCCAACTAAGGTCCCCCCTATTTATATCCCCTTGAAATTAGGGCTTGCCTCTTTAGGAAATCATTGCCATTTGGAAGAGGTGAGTCCCCATCTTTGTAAATTCTTAAAAAATCCATTTTTACTCCAAATTCCTCCAAACAAATTGCAATAGGACCTAATATTAGTATTCTTGCTGTTGTTGATGAGTATTTTCAGGAAGAACACAATTTTAGGGAGTTTGGTGGCTTGTGAAACTCTTTCCATTGGGGATTTTAACCCATTGTTCACCTATAGGTATAATCCTTTCTATTGCATTTAAATTCTGTTAAAATTCATTTCTAGGATGTCCTAACCCTAACCTAACAATAGAATAGGCTAACCCTAGAATTTGGACCCATTTCGTGTCCGTATCGGACACGTATCCACGTGTATAGGTAAGTGTTCGACGAAATGCCTCAAAGGGCATTTCGATCGATTTTGTGTTTTGTGTTTGAATAGAAAAATCCATTATCACCTCGCTTATGCATTTCTTGGACACTGAGCACGTTTTCGTGTCGGGTTGAGCCGACACGAGCACGTGGACACGCGGTCGCGCGCGCGTGCACACTGGCAGGATTTTTCCCTGCTACTCGTATGTGTTTTCTCAGTGCACACGACGTTTCAACCATCAAAACTTGACACGTGTGTCGTGTCCATGACTGACACGAGATCCCTAGAGTTTCAGGAACTCTCGTGTCGTGTCGGACACGGATTCGTGCCTGTACGTGAGGTGCACTGTGTATATCAGTGTGCAGTATTGTGTTGTGTGTTTAAGTTGATTTAAATAGTTTTTAATTATGTTTTTTATTTATCAAATAGATCCTAAACATGATGATTAAGTCTCTGTTATATTAGTTACATGTTTAATTTAGGTTTTAATGAGGTGTATGGATTCGAACTTAGGGTTCTTTGTTATTTCGGATACTCTTGACACTGTGAGGTTCCAGTTAATTCAAACCATTTTAATTCCCTATTTTGTTATGTTTTCAATTGATTTGAACCCCACATATCATCATACATGTTAGCTAAGTTTTACATTTCGAATATAGGCTTTTGGACTGGGAAGGAATTTTTGGTATATGGTTTCATTTCAATTGTTGAACTGTGTTACTGTTGAACCTGAGAATGGTTCTTAATTATCTTAAATCGATTTCCTTTCCTTTTTCAGAAACCTGTGAATGTGTATTTCTGAACTAAGGGTGTTGGTTCTCTTATGAACTGTCATTTAGCTGATTTATTGAATGATTCACTCTTCAAAACCTGAGATGTAATTGTAAAACTGATTTTGGGAGAAACTGAGATGTACACGGTACATTGATTTCCTTTCTTTTTATTTGACAGAAAACTGAGTTCCTGATTTTGTCTTCCCATTTCATAACTTGGTGTTTAACTGTTGAGAATGGGTTTTATAATATGTGGTTTCAAATAATTCTATACTTGAGTTTTTATGTACATTGATTTCAATATTGTCCATCTTTAAACCTGATATGGTATGTGTTTTAACTGTGTTTAAGTTCAATCATTAACCTGTGTGGTTCACTGAAATGTGTAACCTGAGTTTCTCCTTCATTCGAATTTCAAAACCTGAGAATAGGCTGATTTAGCTATGGGCTGAAATATTGATAACTGATATATGGGTGGAGGTATTGTTTTGATTTGTAAGGTTGCTTCTTAAAAACCTGAGAATCAATATGTATATAACTGAGATTAAGTAGGTATTGATTGATTGTAGACTGCTCCTTTAAACTGAATTGATTTCCTGTGTATACCAGAGATAGGGACTAGAAATTGTTCCATGTCTTTCCCCCTATGAACTGAAATCTATTCCTTTCCTTTACTGTCTTTTAATACACACACAAACCCACAGTTGCTCACTGTTTTCAGGATTTGCATTCCCTGTTATTTCCAGTTTTCATATTGAACATTACACACACTCTTGTGATATCTCACACACACATGCCTAAGTCTATGACACACACATCTAATACTCATGTGTCCCCTCTCTCTTTCCCTATAGATATATAATATATGCATTGTTATATATACTTGTAACCTATATAATATATCATAGTATTGTACCTATATATATTAGTTATATATATATATATGATGTGTGAAAATGTATTTATATATATCATACTATGTGATATGTTATGTTATAGAGTATGGGATACCATATGTCATAATGTAATGTATATATAAATATGGGATATTATTTGATATGATATGATATGGGTGAGATTTGTATAGTGACTATAGGATAGATGTATTCCTAGTAGACTATTAGACATAGTCATGCCATGTGGTTATGTGGTTATGGTATAGTTAGGCATGGTATGCCTAGTTGGAATCTAGATAGACTGTTTAGCCTTAGTAAACCTAGAGTAGACTTGCTAGACCTAGATTAGACTAGTTTGACTTAAGTTTGACTTGGTTGACCTAGTTTGACTTCTAGGGTTGACCAGAGTTGACCAAGAGTTAACTTTGGTCTAGATTGACCTAGATTCATGTAGAACGCATTGTGGTGCATTTCATTTCTATTCTGGACTTGTTGTGACTTGTACTGTTCTAAATAGGAGCCAGACACCACTCCTCGGATAGTACTTTCATCTCGGGCTTTCAGTTAGCAGGCGAGTACATTCTCTGATCTTTTCATACCTGTCTGGACTATATTCATGCTCTAGATTACTCTACATGATGCTGACACGTATCTTCACGGATTAGTACTATATGGATCCTTTCCTGAGATGTTATCCCTCTACGGGTGCATCGGGTATTTCATGTTCATGTACTTTATCATGTGCATCAGGTACTCCTTGTACTCGTACTAGTTCATGTTTTTACATGTTCTCATGTGCTTTCATGTGCTTATCATGGGCCTCATGTACTACTCATTACATGAGTTCACGTATCTTAGTTGTATTCATGTGCTTATAACATAACTTGAAAGGATCCTTGTGTATTGATTGGGGCGGGGTGAGTAGAATTGGTTATGTGAACACTATCCCCAGTAGCTGTATTCATGTGCCTCCTTATTTGTATTCATGTGCCCCTAAGCCGTTTACATAACCATATTGTACTCTAAATCACGTAGTCACTTACAGTCTCTACTATCATGTATTACTTTCAGTTACAAAATATCTCATGTTTACTTGTACTTCCATTCAGCACTTCCTGTATTTTACTCTATTGCCTGATTTATTTTCCTAACCTGCTATGAACTGTTTGAGAGATATGTGCTCGTCCCGTCCTGACTGGACCTGTTGAAATATTACAGAGGACGAGGCTGAGGCGTTCTGCCCTACTTACTACGGTGCCACACTAGATGAGTGCCTGGACTTGGACCAGTAGCAGGATCCATTAGCAGTAGACGACACTCCATTAGTTTAGGATTGTCTTACTTTTCTGGATTACTGTACTAGATTTTGAGATATTCTGAGATATGTATTATTTTAGACACTTAGAATTCTGGATTGTATCTCTGTGATTCTCCTGTTCTGGATATTTTATCTTTCATTATCATTCCATCTTACCTGTTCTACCTTAGCTGTGGTTGAGTTATATTTCTGTTATGTCACCCCCATTCGGGGAGTATAACTGTTATTACCTTCAGCTGTCAGATGTTGTGACCTAGGACAGCGTTCTACCGCCGACACTGCGGCGTAGGCTGGACGTACCCACGTCTCGTGCCCTTACTCTAGGGTGCGGGTCGTGACAGTTAGGATGGCATGTGGGCCAAGCCCAGCTAGTATGTCGGTCCCACTAGGGTCCAGACTACCCGGGTCTCCACTTAAGTCCAAATTGGATAAAATTTAAACTAAATCAAACAAATCCCTAAAAATCATATAAAATCAAATAAAATTCCTAAAAAAATATAAAACTTGAAAAATGACGAAAATACCCCTAATTCGAAAACTGGGGGTGACAACAACATCCCGATATATTCATATAAATGCCGACATTGTTGAACATGCTCGAATGGAGGGAGGAGGGAGCCAAAGTTAGCTTTCCACAAATTGGAGGAATCATGCGGTTGAATAGTCCTGTACAATTTAACATATTGATATCTTGTGTAAATTTGATTTTTTTTACTTTGCAGGTCGTACATTGTACAGATCTTGTTGTCCAATATAATGTTGATGTAGGACACTTATTTTCAACATCCTCTACATTTCTTTCTTGTGATGCGGTGCTCGGATGGTGCAGAGAAGTTGGACGCCTACATAACATTGTTGTTGCCATTGTGAAATCCGAGAGAGGAGATGCAGGATGGAAAAAGTTAGAACTCGGATGTGAAAGAGGTGGTATTTTTAGGAGCCATAAAAGCGCAAAAGATTCTGAAAGCATGAATCTGAACGTCGTCAAACATAGAAGATGAGGGACGAAGAAATGCGGTTGTCCTTTCGCCTTACAGATTTTATCACTAGGATGTATGACGGATTATACAGTCCAAGTGAAGAATGGAAGTCACAATCACCCTATTGCCGACACACTCGTCGGTCATGTTTATGCCGAAAGATTGAATAGTGATCAAAAGATGCTAGTTAGAAAACTAGCCACTAGCGGAGTTGCTCCTAAACAGATTCACGCAGCCTTGCGACAAGAAAATGTCAACACGAAGTCGCCACTAAGAACCATCTACAATGCCTTAGCCGGAGCAAAATCTGATAAAATAATGGAAAGAATGGCGATGCAGTAACTGATAAAGTTGCTTTCCGATAGTCATTATGTCCAGTACAGTAGAAGACACCCAGATTCGCAGAAAGTTCTTTCTATCTTATGGGCTCATCCTGATTCAATACATTTGGCTAGGTCCTTCGTCGATGTACTGATCCTTGATTGCACGTATAAGACAAATAAATACAAGATGCCACTTTTTCATGTCGTCGGATTCACCTCCTAATTGATAGAAACTCCTTTCTTCCTAATTTTGAAAAAAATAGATGGCTACAGTGACTGCAGGCCAACCCTGCAGTCCTAAGTCCATTGAGGACTGCAGGCCTACCCTGCAGTCCCCAATTGACAGAAGCTCCATTCTTCCTATTTTTGAAAAAAATAGATGGCTACAGTGACTGCAGGCCTACCCTGCAGTCCTAAGTCGCTTGAGGACTGCAGGCCTACCCTACAGTCCCCAATTGACAGAAACTCCCTTCTTTCTATTTTATCTCAAATAAATGGCTACAGTGACTGCAGGCCAACCCTACAGTCCTAAGTCCATTGAGGACTGCAGGGTAGACTGTAGGTGTACATAACAGTCCTGATTAATAAGATGCACAAAATTTTAAAATTTGGTACACAAGCTAAGGGAGCGAAAAATAGAATGAAACGAAGCCATATCTAGCTTGAGAATGTTTTTTGCGAACCATGAAGAATGCCAAGAAGTTTTTTGAGTATCTCCGAGGAGGCTGTCGGCTCGATGGATAATAGAGAGCGGAGAGAGGGAGGTGATGTGGAGGGGGGCTATCGGATGGAGGGGAACGAACGGGGAAGGGGGCTGTCGAGTTGAGGAGGGGGGAACGAACGGAGAAGAGGGATGCCGGGTGGAGGAGGGGGAACGAACGAGGAAGGGGGGTTGTCGGGTTGAGGAGGGGGAGGCACGAACGGGGAAGGGTGGATGTCGGGTAGATGTGTCACGACCCGCACCTTAGAGTAAGGGCACGAGACGTGGTTACGTCCAGCCTACGCCGCAGTGTCGGCGGTAGAACGATGTCCTAGGTCAACATACATCTAACAATATATATCTAAACAGTTTATACTCCCCGAATGGGGGTGACATAGCAGTAATAAACTCAATCACAACTAAGGAAGAGATAGCACGATATGAAATAGAACTCAAGGAAACAAATAGATGAAAAAGTAGTCTAAGATAATCCCAGCAAATATCCAGAAGTACATGGTCTCAGATACAGAATGAAAGAATATATACAACTCAGAATAAAGTCTAGCTAAACATGTCTCAAGACTACATAAAGCAAGATAAGCCAAACTAATCTAGTCTAGGCAATGGGGGTGATCTCCTCAGCTAGAGCTGGGTCCTCCTGAGGGTCCAGCTCGCAGGTGTCATCTAAGGCTGTCCCGTAGTAAGTATCCAGGCAGGCCTTCTCCTCGTCCTCTGTAATATTTTCAACAGGTCCAGTCAGGACAGGAGCGAGTACAGTACATCTCAACAGTTCATAGCAGGTTAGAAAATATAATCATGCAGTAAAGTAAGATACAGGTGCTGAAGAATACAGTATGTAAACAGAGAGAGAGAACTGTAATAGAAATATCTACTATATGTAAGGAACTAACAGTGGCTAGTGAGTCAGAGTACAGGATAGCACATGTGAACAGAACAGATTTGTACATGATCTACACTAAGGAGTTTCACATGATCTACACTACTATGGAATTGTTCACATGACTACTAGCACTCCCCCGTTTCCCCAATCAATACACAAGGATATAAGTAGGTTATGTTATTATACATGATATCACATGGGGGCCCATGAAAGGGTGCACATGATAGTATACATGAGGGCTCTGTGAACATGAGAGTACATGATTCACAAGAGTGTACATGTATGGTGAAAGCACAGGAGTACATGATGAAAGTGAAACACACATGACACAATGTACCCGATTCTCCCAAGGGGGATAACATCGCATGAAGAGATCCATATAGTACCAATCCGTGATAATGTCGTGACAGCACAAGTAAAGTAATTTAATACAGGAAATAATTCTAAGTAGGATATGAAATGATCAGAGAATGTACTCGCCTGGTATCTGAGTGTCCAATATGAAAGTACTGTCCGAGGAGTGGTGTCTGGCTCCTAATCAGAACAGCACAAGTCACAACAAGTCCAAAATGGTATAATGAAGTCCTACTATGCATTCTACATGATTCTAGGTCAATCTAGGCCAAAGTCAACTCTTGGTCAACTCTGGTCAACCCTAGAAGTCAAACTAGGTCAACCAAGTCTAAATTAGGCCAAACTAGTCTACCTTAGTCTAATCAAGCCTAGCTTAGTACATACACAATATATGCATATTCACTACACTACACTTTTACATTATATATATATCCTATATAACCCTAGGCTAAAGTATAACCCATACAACATTAAGCTAAACATAGAAATATATATATATATATATATATATATATATATATATATATATATATATATATATATATATATATATATATATATATATATATGCAAAAAGGCCCATGTGTGTGTGATAATGTGTATGTGTCTGTTAACAGTGTGTAGAGAGATGTGTGTGTGTCATAGGATTTGTGAGAGTGTTAGGTGTAAGGAAAATCTGGAATCAAAAGTGTGTGTAATGTGAGTGAAACACTGTGTGTGTGCCAATGCATATAGGGTATGTATGTGTATGAAAGAGGGAGGTGTGTCATGAAGGGTGTATTGTGTAGGTGACTGTGTGTGTAGGACTGAAACATGGAAAAACAGTGAGTGATATAGGTGTGTAGCTGTGTATGTTAAAGAGAGGCAAGTGTGATAGTTAGATGAACTAAAATCTGGAAACAGTGAAGTAGGGTAAACAGTGTATATAGTGTCAGGAATTTAGAGTTCACTCATTGGAAAGAACACAATATTACAAAACACCTAATTCAATCTCAGGTTAATAAGAACATGATAGTTCTCCAAGCCAAAAATAGCTCTCCATGAATAGATTCCCAGGTTTCTAGGAACTGGAAATCAATGCTCAGATATTTGTTTAAAGTATCAGGTGCCTGGTTTAAATAGGGAACTTATCACAGGTTTAAAAACTAAACAGTGTATCAGTTCACTGTTCAAACTCAATGACATTTGAACTTCTCCCCCAACCAAAAGCCTATACTTGAATTTAAACTTAGTTAATCATGGTTTATAACTTGTAATGATCAAAATTAGTTGAAACATACTCAAAACAGCAACTTGAACATTTCTTAGGTTTTGAAGAACAACATTGCACAGCAGTACACCCATTTAAAACTCAGTCTGCACTCCTAATCATTCTCAGGTCTTCATTCATAAAGCTAAAATCTAGATTTTCAGTTCAAACACTACTTGCATTCAGTTTAGTCTTACACAATTCTTAGATTTTGATCTTAATACAATTTAGGAAAATATTTGAAATCAACTATTGACAGTTTTCATTTGAATCAACCCAATGGCCAAAAAGGCCATTCCCAAACAAAAACTAAATTCGAAATGATATACCTCAACAATGTGGATCAACACAAATGTAGGGGATGATTTACAGTAAAGAAACATCAGATAATTAGGAAAATTTTAGTGCTCAGGAATTTGAAAACAACAGTATCAGGGAAATGGTTTCAGTGAAGTATCAGTGATTGCTCATACATTCGAATATCAAAATCTCCACATAAAACTTAACTCAAACATGTAACTAATATTATCAGAGATTAACAACACCTACTGGATCTATCTAATCAAATTAAAATAGAATTTAAAGCATTAAAACAAATAACACAGGAACACATATTTAGGAACACTGAAAACACACAGTGTACGACACGTGCACAATCGATTCCTCCCTCGACACGACACGGGGACACATGGGACTTGACATACGGAATGTCAGTCATTGCCCCATGCCACGTGTCAAGTGGTTCGTGTCCTCGTGTCCTACAGAGGGAGAAAATAACCCCGAGTAGCAGGGGATCCAATCCCGAGCGCGCGCGCACGTGTCCACGCATCGAAATTGACACAAGCCGACACGAAAATCCCCTCAGAAGAACAGGAATGCATAAGCAATATCAAAACCTAACTTTCTATTTAAAAACATTGCACAAAAGCAATCGAAATGCCCTTTGAGGCATTTCGACAAACACCTAGGGATAACTCCTGATACGTGTCCAAACGGACACGAAACTGATGCAATCTGACACGAAACCAATACAGACACTTAGGGGACTCCTAGGGCTTCCTAAATATGTAAAGAAATCGAAAATACATGGAGAAATAAGGAAGTTACCTATACTTGAACTTTCAAAAAAAACTCTCTTTTAATAGCTCTTCTCCTTGATGTCCCAATCCCACAAAACAATGCCAAACTAAAATGAAACTTCAATAGCAGCAAGAGTGGGTATATTAGAACCTAATGGAGGAGATTTGAATGAAAAAGGAAGAGGAAAGGAATTCTAGGGATTAATTGAAATAGGAAACAAACCTTTCTTAAACCTTGAGCTTTCCTAAGAAAGAGGCAACCCTAAATTTTAGAAGAGTATTTATAGGGTGATGATCCCAATGATGATAGGGGTGGCCGGCCAAGTGGGTCTAGGGATTAGGGTTTTGCTATTTTGGGCTTTGGGCCAAACTACAAGGCTTTGAGTTAAAATGATTTATCAAAGGCTCTAAATCATAAGTTATGACTTATGACTTTCTAATTCCTAATGCTAACTAGAGTCTAATAACCAAACCAAGGATTAGCTTAGGCTAGACTAGAGTCATATAACCTAGCCAAGTCCATACTAACTAGGGTTAGCTCCTAGGTTGGTCTACAAGGGTCAACACTAGTCAAAGTCAACCTAGTCCAAACAATTCCAAAATAATTCCTAAAAATTCCCATAAATTCAAATAAATTCTAATAAATTTAAATTATCCCAAAAATGTCAAAAATACCCTCAAACTAGAAATGTGGTAGTGACAAATCTACCCTCCTTAAAAGAATTTCGTCCTCGAAATTGAAAGGCGAAATACAATTGATGAGAAGGATAGAAAGTATACCTCATGGTCCAAAAAGATAAGGGTAGCGCTCGCGCATCTCATCCTTCCGCTCCCAGGTAGACTCTCCTGAAGAATGATGCCTCCATGTGATGCGTACCAAGGGTATCACCTGGTTCCTCAGAACCTTCTTCCGTCGATCCAGAATCTCCACTGGCTGCTCTGGATAGCTGAGAGAAGGCCCAACCTCAATCTCTGAATGATCGAGCACATGGCTAGGGTCAGCCACGTACCGTCTCAACTGTGATACATGGAATATATTGTGGACCCCCACTAGCACAGGCGATAAGTCTAGCCTGTAAGCAACGTCATTGACTCTCCCGCTGATAACGAAAGGGCCGATGAAGCGCGGGCTAAGCTTCCCGCCTCCACCAAAACGTATCGTACCACGAGTCGGAGATATCCTCAAGAAAACCTGGTCTCCAACCTAATCACAAGCAAGGTCTCAATTAATTATAAATAACAAACATGATCAAAAATCATAAACAAACAAACCTAAATCTAATCCTACTATAATCTGTACCTCAAACTCTAATGGCCTCCGGTTGCTATCGGTCCAGTGCCGATGTCTGTCCTGTGCCACGCGAAGTCTGTCCCTGATGAGCTTCACCTTCTCGGCTGCATCAACAACCATCTCTGGCCCCAGTAAAGCTCGCTCACCAACATCATCCCAAGATAAGGATGTACGACACCTACGCCCGTATAGAGCCTCGAAAGGTGACATCTCAATGCTGGCCTGGAAACTATTGTTGTAAGCAAACTCCACCAAATGAAGATGATCCTCCCAGGAACCTCCAAAGTCCAGGACGCACGTCCGTAGCATATCCTCAAGTGTCTGAATAGTCCGCTCCGACTGTCCGTCCGTCTGGGGGTGGTATGCAGTACTAAACTTGAGCTGAGTGCCCAAGCTGGTCTGCAGACTCCTCCAAAAATAGGAAGTAAAATGGCTATCCCGATCTGAGATGATGCTGACCGGAACCCCGTGAATCCTGACTATCTGCCGCATATACATCTCCTCCAGCCTCTCTGTAGACGTACCCACCTTGAATGGCAAGAAGTGGGCCGATTTGGTCAACCTGTCAACGATGACCCAAATTGTGTCTTTTCTTCCTGGAGTACGCGGCAATCCTGAAACGAAGTCCATAGTGATATGCTCCTATTTCCACTCGGGAATGGGCAGCGGCTGCAATAATCCATCGGGCCTCTGCCTCTCTGCCTTGACCTGCTGACAGACCAAGCACCTAGCCACGAAGCGAGCCACCTCCCGCTTCATCCCTGACCACCAAACATGCTCCCGCAGATCTCGGTATATCTTGTTGGCACCCGGGTGTATAGAGTACTGAGATCTGTGGGCCTCCTGCATAACCTGCTCCCTGAGATCTTCGCTGGGCACACATAATCTGGAACCGTACCTCAAGGCACCATCCTCTGCAAGAGAAAACTCGCCCTCCAGCAATCCTGCTCGAACCTGCTCTCGGAGACACCGCAGAGCATCGTCCTCAAACTGTGCTGACTTGATCCTCTCTACCAAGTCTGACTGAATCTGCATCCCCCATAACTGCATCTGCACTCCGGGCACGATCACCTCAATCCCAAGTCCCTCCAAGTCGGCAAGCAAATGTCGATCCATGGTCAAACACATGGCTGTCGGATACCTACTCAAGGTATCGGCAACCACGTTAGCCTTCCCTGGGTGATACTGAAGTAGGATGTCAAAATCCTTCATCAACTCTAGCCATCTGCGCTGTCTCATGTTCAACTCCTTCTGAGTGAACACGTACTTTAAGCTCTTATGATCTGTGAAGATCTCCACCCTCTTACCATACAGATAATGCTTCTACAGCTTCAGAGCAAATATCACTGCTGCCAGCTCCAGGTCGTGGGTAGGGTAGTTCTTCTCATGGGGACGTAATTGCCTGGAAGCATAGGCAATCACCTTCTCATGCTGCTGCAAGACGCAACCCAGCCCCTTCCCTGAAGCATCACTATAAATAGTGAAACCACCTGATCCTGAAGGCAATGTCAGAATCGGAGCTGTCGTAAGCCGCTTCTTCAACTCATCAAAAGCTGCCTGACACTCCTCTGACCAAACGAACTCAGCATCCTTCCGGGTCAACCGAGTCAACGGTTCTACAACCCGGGAGAAATCCTGCACAAATCTCCGATAATATCCTGCCAGCCCCAGGAAACTCCTGATCTCTGCAACTGAAGTCGGCGCTGCCCATGCCTCAACTGCTACAATCTTCTTGGGGTCAACTGAGATACCATCTCCAGTCACCACATGCCCTAAGAAGTCCACCCGGTCCAAGAATAACTCACACTTGGAGGACTTTCCGTAAAGCTGCTCCTTCCTGAGAGTCTCCAGCACGATCCTCAAATGCTCCTCGTGCCCCTCCTCAGTCTTGGAATATACCAAGATGTCGTCAATGAATACCACCATAAACTGATCCAGATACTGGTGGAACACCTTGTTCATAAGGTTCATAAACACTGCTGGTGTATTGGTTAGCCCAAACGGCATAACCAAAAACTCAAACTGCCCGTACCGCGTCCTGAAAGCGATCTTGGGAATATCCTCCCTCTTCACCTTCACCTGGTGATATCCCGATCTTAGATCAATCTTAGAAAATACCCGAGCTCCGCTCAACTGGTCAAATAGATCGTCGATCTGCGGCAGTAGGTATTTGTTCTTGATCGTGAGGTTGTTGAGTGCCCTATAGTCAATACACATGCGTACCGACCCATCCTTCTTCGGTACGAACAATACTGGTGCACCCCATGGCGAGAACTCGAGCGGATGAAGCCCTTGTCCTGTAGCTCATCCACCTGCTTCTTCAGCTCTACCAGCTCGCTATTGTTCACCCGATAGACATGCTGAGAGATGGGTTCCACTCCTGGAACCAAGTCTATCGAGAACTCTATGTCCCTGTCTGGTGGCAATCCTGGCAACTCCTCTGGGAAAACATCCATATAATCTGTTATCAAGGGGTGTAGAATCGCCTGCTCCTCGACCGAGACTCCACAGAAGACTCCGCTGCTCTGCTCTGCCTGACATCTGGAGTACTCGAACTCTGGCTCCCCCGGCGCTCTGAAGAGAACTCTACCCCCTCTGCAATCAATACTGGCGTGGTGCCTGCTCAGCCAATCCATGCCTAGTACTATATCGTAGTTCGGTAATGGCATTACGAGCAGGCTCACCTCTAACTCACGGCCTCCCAAAACTACTCTTCGACCCTTACAAACATCACTCACGAGGATAATGCCACCCCCGGTCGTGATCTTGTAAGTCCTAGGCAATAATTTAGCTACGATACCGTGTCTAATCGTAAAAGATACTGATATGAAGCTATACGAAGCACCGAAATCGAATAATACAAAAGCTGGACTGGAATCGAAAAGAATCAAACCTGCAATCAGCTCTCCGATGGCCTCCGCATCCTCTGCTGCCATGGCGAATCTTCGCCCCTGTTGGCCTCCCCTGGCCTGCTGCTGGTGCTGGACGAACCTCTGCTGCTGCGTCTGCAGGGCTGGTCCCCTCTGCTGGCCTGCTGCTGCCCTGGCTCCTCCTTCCTGGGCTGCTCGTCCCCCAGACCTAGCACAATCCCTCAGCTGGTGATCTGCCGCTCCACAAAGAAGGTACTTCCCGAGCCTCTTCCTGTACTCGTTCCATCCATGTCCTAGCTTCTTGTAGAAGGTACAACTAACTGTCTGCTGCCTGGGAGCCTGATGCTGAAACTGCTGCTGGTGAACTGGCCTCTGCTGGATCGGCTGTGGCTGGAACTGCCTCTGCTGATGCTGAAAGTGGGGCCTCTTGGCCTGGCCTCCGCTGCTGCTGCCCCTAACTGGGTCTCGCCCCCTCTTGAGCCTAAGCTCAAGATTATCCTCTGCTAGCAAGGCTCCCGTCAAGATCTCCTCGAATGTGGCATCCCAGTTGCCCTTGGTTAAGGACTTGACCTCCTTGACTAGACCCTTCCGGAACCTCTGGGCCTTCACCGTCTCGCTCAAGCCCTCTACAAACCTGTCGAGACGGCCAAACTCCCCGGCGTACTCCTCCACTGAAAGGCTCCCCTGGACTAGGCTCTCGAATTACGACTCCAAGGCTCTGAGTGCTGAATCTGGAAAGAACTTCTTCTTGAAAAAGCCCTTGAACTGCTCCCAAGTCTGCCCAGGTACCCCCATCCTGGGGTCTGACTGATACCAGGTGCGAGCAAGATCTTGCATCCGGCTAGCTGCGGCCTCGATCTGAAGATCTGCTGGTATCCTGGCCAAGCGGAAGATCTCCTCTATATGCTCGATCCACTCATCGGCATATAGGATCCCCTCGGTCCCCAGAAAGTCTCTGGGGCTCATCTTCTGAAACTGCTCGATCCCCGGTGTCCTCGGCTGATGGACCACTGGTCGAGCTGCGACCGTCGTAAGGGCCAGCTCTATGCCCCTGTCCTGTCGAGCCTGCTGCCGGTCCATAAACTGCTGGAAGTATGCGAACATCTGCACTGCGTCCACGTGTCCTGTAGGCGGCGGCTGCTGGAAAGGATCCTCTGGAATAATCGGGTCCTGCCTCCGAGCCGATGGAAGCATACCCCCTGCTGCTACTGGCGAGGTCTCAATACGAGCAGAGGTGGTAGGAGCTGCAGTCCCCTGGCCTCGCTGTACTGGCTGGGAGGTAGCAGTCCCCTCCATAGCATCCCCATGGATGGTACGCTGCGATCTAGTCTCTACCATCCTGAAGATAGACAAACAAGAGTATCAATTTCTGAGAAAGAAGCGAAATAACAAAGGCGGACAATTATAATTCAAAGGATCAGCTGACAAAAAAGATTTAGATGGCAATAAAAGAAATTTTCCTAAAGTGATTGAGTACCTTAAAATTAATGTCCTATATCCTACTGCAGGCTGTAGTGATACTCTAGTTCGAATACCACTACACTTCTAGTCTAGACCTGTATGGGCCACCACTAAAAATGTGTCACGACCCGCACCCTAGAGTAAGGACACGAGACGTGGGTATGTCCAGCCTACGCCGAAGTGTCAGCGGTAGAACGCTGTCCTAGGTCAACATACATCTAACAATATATATCTAAACAGTTTATACTCCCCGAATGGGGGTGACATAGCAGTAATAAACTCAATCACAACTAAGGAAGAGATAGCACGATATGAAATAGAACTCAAGGAAACAAATAGATGAAAAAGTAGTCTAAGATAATCCCAACAAATATCCAGAAGTACATGGTCTCAGATACAGAATGAAAGAATATATACAACTCAGAATAAAGTCTAGCTAAACATGTCTCAAGACTACATAAAGCAAGATAAGCCTAACTAATCTAGTCTAGGCAATGGGGGTGATCTCCTCAGCTAGAGCTGGGTCCTCCTAAGGGTCCAGCTCGCAGGTGTCATCTAAGGCTGCCCCGTAGTAAGTATCCAGGCAGGCCTCCTCCTCGTCCTCTGTAATATTTTTAACATGTCCAGTCAGGACATGAGCGAGTACAGTACATCTCAACAGTTCATAGCAGGTTAGAAAATATAATCATGCAGTAAAGTAAGATACAGGTACTGAAGAATACAGTATGTAAACAGAGAAAGAGAACTGTAATAGAAATATCTACTATAAGTAAAGAACTAACAGTGGCTAGTGAGTCAGAGTACAGGATAGCACATGTGAACAGAACAGATTTGTACATGATCTATACTAAGGAGTTTCACATGATCTACACTACTATGGAATTGTTCACATGACTACTAGCACTCCCCCGTTTCCCCAATCAATATACAAGGATCTAAGCAGGTTATGTTATTATACATGATATCACATGGGGGCCCATGAAAGGGTGCACATGATAGTATACATGAGGGCTCTGTGAACATGAGAGTACATGATTCACAAGAGTGTACATGTATGGTGAAAGCACAGGAGTACATGATGAAAGTGAAACGCACATGACACAATGTACCCGATGCTCCCGAGGGGGATAACATCGTATGAAGAGATCCATATAGTACCAATCCGTGATAATGTCGTGACAGCACAAGTAAAGTAATTTAATGCAGGAAATAATTCTAAGTAGGATATGAAATGATCAGAGAATGTACTCGCCTGGTATCTGAGTGTCCAATATGAAAGTACTGTCCGAGGAGTGGTGTCTGGCTCCTAATCAGAACAGCACAAGTCACAACAAGTCCAAAATGGTATAATAAAGTCCTACTATGCATTCTACATGATTCTAGGTCAATCTAGGCCAAAGTCAACTCTTGGTCAACTCTGGTCAAACCTAGAAGTCAAACTAGGTCAACCAAGTCTAAATTAGGCCAAACTAGTCTACCTTAGTCTAATCAAGCCTAGCTTAGTACATACACAATATATGCATATTCACTACCCTACACATTTACATTATATATATATCCTATATAACCCTAGGCTAAAGTATAACCCATACAACATTAAGCTAAACATAGAAATATATATATATATATATATATATGCAAAAAGGCCCATGTGTGTGTGATAATGTGTATGTGTGTGTTAACAAAGTGTGTAGAGAGATGTGTGTGTGTCATAGGATTTGTGAGAGTGTTAGGTGTAAGAAAAATCTAGAATCAAAAGTGTGTGTAATGTGAGTGAAACACTGTGTGTGTGCCAATGCATATAGGGTATGTATGTGTATGAAAGAGGGAGGTGTGTCATGAAGGGTGTGTTGTGTAGGTGACTGTGTGTGTAGGACTGAAACATTGAAAAACAGTGAGTGATATAGGTGTGTAGCTGTGTATGTTAAAGAGAGGCAAGTGTGATAGTTAGATGAACTAAAATCTGGAAACAGTGAAGTAGGGTAAATAGTGTATATAGTGTCAGGAATTTAGAGTTCACTCATTGGAAAGAACACAATATTACAAAACACCTAATTCAATCTCAGGTTAATAAGAACATGATAGTTCTCCAAGCCAAAAATAGCTCTCCATGAATAGATTCCCAGGTTTCTAGGAACTAGAAATCAATGCTCAGATATTGGTTTAAAGTATCAGGTGCCTGGTTTAAACAGGGAACTTATCACAGGTTTAAAAACTAAACAGTGTATCAGTTCACTGTTCAAATTCAATAATATTTGAACTTCTCCCCCAACCAAAAGCCTATACATGAATTTAAACTTAGTTAATCATGGTTTATAACTTGTAATGATCAAAATTAGTTGAAACATACTTAAAACAGCAACTTGAACATTTCTAAGGTTTTGAAGAACAACATTGCACAGCAGTACACCCATTTAAAACTCAGTCTGCACTCCTAATCATTCTCAGGTCTTCATTCATAAAGCTAAAATCTAGATTTTTCAGTTCAAACACTACTTGCATTCAGTTTAGTCTTTACAATTCTCAGATTTTGATCTTAATACAATTTAGGAAAACATTTGAAATCAACTATTGACAGTTTTCATTTGAATCAACCCAATGGCCAAAAAGGCCATTCCCAAACAAAAACTAAATTCGAAATGATATACCTCAATAATGTGGATCAACACAAATGTAGGGGATGATTTACAGTGAAGAAACATCAGATAATTAGGAAAATTTTAGTGCTCAGGAATTTGAAAACAACAGTATCAGGGAAATGGTTTCAGTGAAGTATCAGTGATTGCTCATACATTCGAATATCAAAATCTCTACATAAAACTTAACTCAAACATGTAACTAATATTATCAAAGATTAACAACACCTACTGGATCTATCTAATCAAATTAAAATAGAATTTAAAGCATTAAAACAAATAACACAGGAACACATATTTAGGAACACTGAAAACACACAGTGCACGACACGTGCACAATCGATTCCTCCTTCGACACGACAAAAGGACACATGGGACTTGACATATGGAATGTCAGTCATTGCCCCATGCCACGTGTCAAGTGGTTCGTGTCCTCGTGTCCTACAGAGGGAGAAAATGACCCCGAGTAGCAGGGGATCCAATCCCGAGCGCGCGCGCGCGTGTCCATACGTCAAAATCGACACAAGCCGACACGAAAATCCCCTCAGAAAAATAGGAATGCATAAGCAATATCAAAACCTAACTTTCTATTTAAATACATTGCACAAAAGCAATCGAAATGCCCTTTGAGGCATTTTGACAAACACCTAGGGATAACTCCTGATACGTGTCCAAACGGACACGAAATTGATGCAATCTGACACGAAACCAATGCAGACACTTAGGGGACTCCTAGGGCTTCCTAAATATGTAAAGAAATCGAAAATACATGGAAAAATGAGGAAGTTACCTATACTTGAACTTTCAAAAAAACTCAATTTCAGTAGCTCTTCTCCTTGATGTCCCAATCCCACAAAACAATGCCAAACTGAAATAAAACTTCAATAGCAGCAAGAGTGGGTATATTAGAACCTAATGGAGGAGATTTGAATGAAAAAGGAAGAGGAAAGGAATTCTAGGGATTAATTGAAATAGGAAACAAACCTTTCTTAAACCTTGAGCTTTCCTAAGAAAGAGGCAACCTTAAATTTTAGGAGAGTATTTATAGGGTGATGATCCCAATGATGATAGGGGGTGGCCGGCCAAGTGGGTCTAGGGATTAGGGTTTTGCTATTTTGGGCTTTGGGCCAAACTACAAGGCTTTGAGTTAAAATGATTTATCAAAGGCTCTAAATCATAAGTCATGACTTATGACTTTCTAATTCCTAATGCTAACTAGAGTCTAATGACCAAACCAAGGATTAACTTAGGCTAGACTAGAGTCATATAACCTAGCCAAGTCCATACTAACTAGAGTTAGCTCCTAGGTTGGTCTACAAGGGTCAACACTAGTCAAAGTCAACCTAGTCCAAACAATTCCAAAATAATTCCTAAAAATTCCCATAAATTCAATAAATTCTAATAAATTTAAATTATCCCAAAAATGTCAAAAATACCCTTAAACTAGAAATGTGGTAGTGACAGGAGGAGGGGGGAATGAACAGGAAAGGGGATTTTGTGGACGAACGGGAGGGAAAGAGTTTGGGTTTTGGGTTTTTTTTTATTTTCGTTTTTTGTTTTCTTTTTTTTCCTTTGGTAGCCCTTAGTAAAATGGTTCATTTTAGGTTGTCCTTAGTAAAAATAAGATTGTATGATGGTTGCTCTTAGTAGGTTGGTGGCCCTTAGTAAAAAGGGGGTAGCCTTTAACATTTGCCAAAAGTAAAACCCAGCCACCCTGAAAATGTTTTTGCTTTCTTGAAAATATTGTTTGGGTGTTCTATTTGGACGGTAATATCCTTACCTTTACTTTAAACATTCTAACTTCTATCTCAAACATGTGAATTTAGGTAATAGAAGCATTGTGGAATTAATGAAATAATATTTATGAAAAACTAAACAAATTTAAATTCATATTTTTGTTTGAAAAAAATATGTAAATGAAAAAAATAATTTTTTTTTGGACTACATATTTCCACCTTAACCTAATATGGATAAGAAAAGGGCTATGTCAAGTTCGTTCCCGAATTTCGTATTTATGAATTTTCAGTATTTAAAAATTTTCATGTAAAATAAGTTTATACCTTGCTTTGCGTATTTGGTTTCGTATTTTGTATATTAGTTTTTTTAATATATAAACTAGCCTGGACTTGTAGAATAACCATTTGGTATTGTCATAGATCCGTATTAGGACCAGTGTGTAGATTGGATTCATAACCTGGTTCATCCTTTGGACCCTTGGTTTTCTTTGAGTGGCTAAGATTGTTGGGAGAGCCTTGGATTTGTGAATTAGCTCATCCAAGGGCCAAGAATCCATCCCTACCATATATTAGCCCTTTTATCTCTCTCTCTCCATTAATTTTTCACTCCTTCACATCCTTTCTTCATTTCTCTCCCTCAATCCAACTTAGGCAAGTACATCTTGCCCAAATGGAGAAACCATTATTTTTGGTTCTTTGATTTTTTTTCTTACATATTTTTGGTCTATATTATGCATCATTACATTCTCTCTATGTTTAGTATTTGATGTTTTCGGTTTTGATGAGTATTTTGGTACAGATCTAAGTTGCTAGAACTAGAATTTTATGGGTTTTCAAGAAAATAATCTATTAAAACTTATTATTTTCAAAAAGTAGTTATTTTATGTGGTAGAGAATTCAATTTCATACAGTTTTGCCTTTTGTTTCGCCGGATTTTGTGTCCAAGAGAAAAGGTTATGGCCATGACAAGTTTCTTATAAATTCGTGGCTTAACTTGCTATTTGATTTCTCATTGTACGCCAGTTTCCACTGTGCGTAGTTTCTCATTTGCCAGTTTACACTGTGCATAGTTTCCCAATTGTACGCTAGTTTCTCACACTCTACGTAGTTTCACAATTGTATGTTAGTTTCTTATTGTGCATCAGTTCCTAATTGTATGATAGTTCTCACTGTGCGTCAATTTCTCATTGTAAGCTAGTTCCTCACTTAGCGTAGTTTCACAATTGTATGCCAGTTCCTCCTCATTGTGTGTAGTTTCAACTGTACATATGTCAGTTTTTCACTGTGCGTAGCTTTTCATTTGTACGCCAGTTCTTACTATGTGTAGTTTTTCATTTGTACGCCAGTTCCTTGTACGTCAGTTCTCACTGTATGTAGTTTTCCAATTATACTTCAATTACTCATTGTACGTCAGTTCCCATTGTGCTTCATTTTTTTATGGTACGCCAGTTCTCATTGTGCATCAGTCACCCATTGTGCGCCATTGTCCTTACTATGTTGTCTATTGTAAAATTCTTCTACTATTTTGGATTTATTGCCTTTATGTGTGATTCTGTGAGATGTTAAAATATGGTATCCTTTCCATACATGCCTGACATGGGTTTATATCCTATGCGACACCGTTGATTGTGTTTCTATGTTAACCTACTGCATTTTGGCATAGGATAATCAAGTGTGAGCATTGTCCTATGTATCATGTGTTGTGAAATACGATAAGTTTGACAGTGATAACTCGTGAATAGCTTGTACTCTTGGCTCGTCATTATAGGTCAATACTTTAGTGTCCACGACTTGAGAATCAAGAAGGAAACTTGAGGATAATTGACTAGTTAATTTTACTTAGTACATTAGGAGGGGATGATACTTTGTGCTACTGGTAAAAAGTGGCAGATACAACCCCGATTGGCGTGGGTCCCTAACCACTATAGCTAGAGTACTGTTGGCATTATTGATCATTTACTTTTGAGTCACAAGGTGTGCCGGATTGCGACACAGTCAGTTATATGTTTATTTAATTATGTTGACATGTTAATTTGATCCGTCAGTTATATGTTTCACATGTTAATTTGCCTCACTCAATCAGTTATATGTTTGGTTGTATATAACATGTTATTTCTTTTACTTGTTCCCTATGGCTACATGAGTATCTGCAAAGTAGGTGTGTAACCCCCTGTTTTCAAAAATCCTACTTTCCAGAATTCTAAATTTGTATTTTGATTTTAATACTAGTTTCAGTATTTTATATTTTGATATTGTCTAGAGCTTATTAAGGAGAACATGGCATGAAGTAGAAACATAATTAGAAAAGGGAAGTTTCTAGAATATTTTAATGGTTTAATTTTTGTTCATGGTTATGATTTTAATTATGTTTTTAGTTATGATTTTAAACTATGACTAATTAAGCATTTCATTTATCCCTATTTTTCCTAAAGCCATTCTACAAACCAACCCTTTTCTGCCCTAGGCTAAACCTAGCACTGTGGAGCCGAGCCCACAAACTGACTAAACTATTTTATTGATCAAAGCCTTTATTGGATCAAGCCCTTCTAGCTATCCATTATCAAACCAACCCCAACAATCCTAAAGTCCCTTTTAAGTCAGGTCAGACCAAAGATTGTACAGAGCTTTCTTTCTTTCCTTCTTCTTTAAACTCAACGACGAATACAGAGTTCGACCACATTTCCGACGACGCCTCACCACGTGGGCGGCACGGCCTTTCCGATCTTCCTGGAAGGTTCCCAAAGCTTCTTTCCACCGACCTAGAGTCTAAGTATGCCCGTCGTCTGTTGCCACCGACTGATTTTTGGTGATTATCGTCGCAAATTCCTAACGGCCGCCTCTCTCGCTAAACTTATAAATTGAACCCTGACTCTGTATTTTCTTTATTCTTCTCCATTGGCAAAGCTCTGCTCAAATTCCATTGATCTTCCATTCTTCTTCTTTCTCCTAATCCTAGTTTCGAGCCCTTTGCCATGGCCATGGCGATCTCGTGTTCCTCAGCACATGAGCGGTGCTTCGTCATATCTCTTCGACGGAGACCAGCCAAGCACTACTGTAGGGACCACCTGTTGGAAATTATTCCAAAAAATCTGCAAATAAAATAAAATAAAGTAAATGTTACCGTCTTCCGGAAAAGTCGCGCATGAAGCACTGTCCTAAGAGTTGATTCGGGTCTATGTGCAGACTTATTTCGAATGCTCCTAGTGGTAAAACTCCCACTCTATCGGTATTCCTCGTTGCACACAACTCGGAAAGAGCGACCCCGAACTTAGCTTTTGCCCAGAGCATAAATTGAAGAACAATGTCTTTGAAGTAAACAAGAGAGATAAGGTTGGAGATTTTTTGTTTAATAAAGAGTTTACACCTCAGGTCAAGTTTAGAAGCAAAGAATGATAGGAATATATATAGGCAAAGAGCCCCAACAACTTTTCTATCACTTGGCCACAAAGGATGGTCCTCCTAACGTTGGTAAAACCCAACGTTCAATAGGCAAGATAATAGGACAAAAGATGAGACTTGGTTTTTGCATTTGCTTAGTCAAACAACCATGCAACAATCCTCCTCCAAAAACCAAGTTCTAAAAAATAAAAGATAAGAATAAGAGTAAAAATATCTGGGCAAATATATATACTATGCATAGATGAGATGGACTACAGCCTTGAATCTCACTTAGTGACTATTGTCTTTATCTGAAGAAGTGCTTTATGGACTATGCCTTGAATCAGACTTCTTGAACCAGATTCAGAAAATAGCACACATAGTACGCTAGAGGTTCTTGAGTCTATCGGTTGGCGCTTTTGATTGGCCATGCACTTATTCCATATTCATGAGAGTTGTCTAGGATCGCTCTGTCCTATAGTCGCGGCCTTCACGATCTCTCATATAGGTAAGTCCTCAAGGGTTGGTGATAGGTATCAACCCTGCATATCATGCTTGGACTTATTAAGAGTTTAAACTCACCCTAACCATATCATACCGGAACACTGTCACCATAGGGATGGGGTATCAATGTACACATGTACAGCCTTTTGGGCTTTTATTTTAAAGAGAATTTAATCTCAAGGTCATGTTCCATATTAGTCACTAGTCTAGTTTGTTCCTACCCATTGAACCGGCTTCTTGGGATCTCCATCAAACTCGATTGGGTTGCCACTGCTGGTGACTAAATTATGGGCTTAACCCCATCCCCCTCGATGATTCTAGGATCAATGTCCTAGACAGACCCTTCATCAAGTGATCTGCAAGGTTCTTTTCTGACTTTATATAGTCAAGAACCACATATTTGCCAATAGGCTCTTTATAGACTTGAAGCGCAGCTGCAAGTGCCTGTTCATCTTAGCATTTACAGAATCATGCTTTAGTAGTTCAATAACAGATTTATTATCACAATTGATAGAAATTGCAGGAATAGGAATATGATAAACAGGTATATGTATAATTAGATTTCTAAGCCATTCGGTTTCTATACAAGTAGTGTCAAGAGCTATCATTTCAGAGTCCATTGTACTCCTAGCTATGATAGTTTGTTTGCATGAACTCCAGGAGATTGCTGCTCCTCCTAGAGTAAAAACATATCCAGTTGTGGATTTCACATCATGTTTATCAGTTACCCAGTTTGCATCTGAATAATCTTCTATGATATCGGGGGTCTAGTATAATAAAGTTTATAATCTAGAGTACCTTAAGATATCTAAGTACTTTATCCAAAGCAGTCTAATGTGACTGATTTGGGTTACTGGTATATCAACTAAGTCTTCCAATAGCAAATGCAATATAGGGTCTGGTTCTATTTGATATATACATAAGGGACCCTATCATCTGTGAATATCTATATTGTTCTATAGTGATCCTTCATTCTTCTTGAGACCAACATTACTGTCATAAGGAGTAACGGCAGGTTTTTTGTCAAAATACTCAAACTTTCTTAGCATTTTCTCAATTGAATGTGCTAAAGATAGAGTATAGCCCTCTTTACATTTGGACACTTGCATTCCTAGGATCAAGTTGGCTTCGCCTAGGTCTTTCATATCAAACCAGTTAGATAAATAATTCTTAGTGTTATTTATCAGTTCCAGTGAAGATCTTAGAATAAGGATATCATCAACATACAAGCATAAAAACGACACAACTTCCACCAGAATTTTTAGAGTATATATATTTCATACTCATTTGGCAAGAAACCATATTCTATAATCACTTTATCAAATTTGTTGTGCCATTGCTTGGGAGCTTGCTTTAGGCCATAAAGTGGTTTTACTAATCTGCAAACTTTCTTTTCTTGACCTTTAGCAATAAAACCTTCAGGTTGCTCCATGTAGATCTCTTCTTCTAGATCTCCATTCAAAAATGTTGTCTTTACATCCATTTGATAGATCAGCATGTTATGAATGGATGCTAAGGCTAGAAGGGTTCTAATAGAAGTAATCCTAGCTATAGGAGAATAGGTATCAAAATAATCTAATCCTTTTTCTGAGTGAAACCCTTGGCTACTAATGTAGCTTTGTATTTCTCTATAGTACCGTCAGCTCTGAGTTTCTTTTTGAAGATCCACTTACAACCTATAGGTTTACTACCTAAAGGTAGGTCTGCTAAATACCAAGTTGTTCTCCATAATGGAGTTGTACTCATTGTTTATGGCTTCTTTCCAGAAAGGAGCATCAGAAGAAGATATTGCTTCTTCGTAAGTTGAGGGATACCCTCTATCAAATAAGTGAAGAAGCCTTCCCCTAAATTCCTTTCAATCCTTTCTCTTTTACTTCTTCTAGGTTCTAAGTCTTGTTCAGGTTGTGAGCTTGATGAATGGTAATAGGAACTTGTAGAAGAAGCTAGGAAAGAACTTAAGGGGTTGGAAGAAATTCTATCCTTAAAAGGGAATATATTCTCAAAGTAAACTGCATCTCTAGCTTCTATAATGGTATTGTTAGAGATTTCATTTACTTCAGAATTAGTCACTAGAAATCTATTGGCATTGCTATCTAAGGCATATCCTATGAACACACCATCTACGTCTTGGGTCCAATCTTTCTCTTTTTGGTTCAGGGATTCTAACTTTTGCTAGACATCCCCAAACTTTGAGGTAATGGACTCTAGGAGTTCTACATTTCCATAATTCATAGGGAGTCTTATCCTTAGATTTACTAGGAATCCTATTTAGGATGTAGCAGGCTGTCAATAAGGCTTCTCCCCACAGATTATCAGGAGCACCTGAGCTGAGAAGCATGGCATGGCATTACCATGTCTAACAGAGTGCGATTCTTCCTTTTAGCAACTCCGTTGGACTATGGTGAATAAGGAGCAGCCACCTCATGAATTATTCTGTGTTCTTCACAGAAGTTAGTCATTTCGTTTGAGGTATACTCTCCGCTATGATCAGATCTAAGGATCTTAATCCTTTTCTCTAATTGGTTTTCAGCTTCTGATTTGTAAACCTTGAATCTATCTAGAACTTCATCTTTAGTTTTGAGAAGGTAGGTATAGCAATACTTTGAACAATCATCTATAAATGTGACAAAGTATTTCCTACCGCCTCGAGTCAACACCCTATTTGAATCACATACATCACTATGAACTAGTTCTAGAAGATCAGAATTCTTTCTACGGATTTGAATGGTAGTCTAGAATATTTGGCTTGAACACAAATCTACACTTGTCTTTATTATCTACAGGAGACTTGGGAATAAGATCTAAGTTCATCATTCTTCTAAGGGAACCCAGGTTCACAACCTAGTCTACCATGCCAAACATTGGAAGATTCTATATTGGAAATAATAGGAGAAGGATCCAACATTTTATTTACAGTACTGAGAATAAACAGACCATCCTTTACAAATCATTTACCAACAATGGACTCATTCTTAGAAAATAACTTTATTGGCTTCATTACAATCTTGTAACCAGATGCTATAAGAAAGGAACCGCTAACTAAATTTCTCCTAACAGTCAGCACATGAAGAATATCATTAAGAGGCAGAATTTTTCCTGATGTCATCTTCAGATATATTCTTTTCTTCCTACAATTTGTGTCGTAGAGCCATCTCCTAGGGTTATGCCTCCTCCACATGATTCCTGGTAGTTTGAAAAATAGGAGCGATCAAATAAAACATGAACATTAGCTCCAGAATCCAACCACCAGTCATCAGAATGGCAAGAAATATTAACTAAGGGTTGGTAAGTCACAGACCTGAAAGAACCAGAAGACCAATTCAGAATCATGTTGGCTTCTGGTTTGGCTGGGCCTTTCCCCCTATAGGAAGTCTTGATTGGTTCCTTCTTCCTTTGGAAATAGTTGATGGTGTGTGGTTTGTTCTACCACACACAAAACAAAATCTTCCTTGATCCTGAGTTGACCAAAGTTTTTAGGTTTCTGGGGTTGCTGGTGTTGTGATTCTGGTGGTTCTGGTGATAAGGATGAACAATATTCTTCTTCTTGAAGATATTCTTCTTGGGTTTGTGAGGATTATTAGGCTTAGGTTTGCTTTGGGATAACTCTACTAGGTTTACCTTAGCCTTAGTCTCGGTCTTGGAGTTAGACCATAGCCTAAGTTGTTCTTCAACTCTAATTTGCTTCAGTACTTGGGCAAAAGTAAGGTCACCTTGGGTACGATGGAGGTCCTTTTTTACATCAGACCAAGAGGGAGGAAGCTTATCTACCAGGCAAGCTATCTTATGTTCAGCTGAAAAGGTTGTACCTTTAGCTTGAATGTACCTCACAAACTTTTGGAATTCATGGATTTGTTCATTCATAGGTTTGTCATCTACCATGAAATACTTATTAAATGCTGAAGAAGTGAATCTTTCAATTCCAACATCATCACAACCATATTCATCTTCTAAAGCATTCCAAAGTTCTTTGGTGCTTTTATATTCAAAGAATATATCATAAAGTGAATCAGATAAAGCGCTTAGAATTCAATGGAAGCAGTGAAAGTCTATTTCATTAGGGGTTTTAGGTTTGGAGGAACTGGAGGGTGTGGACATTCCTATGTCAGACTCAGTGTTGTCAGAATCATTTATGATGGGTGTGGAACCATCAATGGCTGAAATCAGTCCTAAAGTGGTGAGCCAGAAATTTATTTAACTCTGCCACCTCTTGAAGTGGGTGCCATCAAACTTGCTGGCTTAGCAGCAGTCGAAGTCTCGTCTTTGGTAGACATAATTTCTAAGGTCTGAAAATAAAATAAAATATTTACTCAATAAGATGGATTAAGCTAAAACTTAACAATTTAAATGATTTTAGTAATAGATCTTTAAAAATTTAGTTTTTCAAGTTTTGATAAGGTTGGGTTAGCTGTAGGGGCCGGATCCCAGCAAGCGGAGGTTCACTAGGAACACTTAAGAACCGGTCGCTTAGACGATTTATGTCTTTTTGACAGAATGGCCCTTTCGGCTTGTTCCCAAACAAATCTCTACTTTAGAACTTTAAAAATTAAAGGAATTTTACTAAATCAATTAATTGTTTACTTTAGCCTATTTAAATATTGAGTAAAGAAAACTAGAATTGACAAAATTACTAACACAATAATGTTTGCTCAGGTGTCACTTTATGAAAATGACAAATTGTTACTAATGTGACAAATATTCAAAAATTAACAAATAACTTGTTAATAGTAAGTTAAAATATTTGCCTGATGATAGTAAAGTGTATGCAATGTATAGCAAATTTTGTGAGTGAATAGGAGATATGCTAACACTAATATAAGTTATAACAATGCATATAAGTCTTAATGCTTACAATAATTTAAGCACCGTAGATTATAACAATGTTGATGATTGCAAAATTTTGCTAAAGGACAAGTAAGTATGCTGGAACAACTTATTTGAAACTAGCAAATAAATTAAGGTATCAAAAGAACTTCTTGTTTGGAAATAACATATATTTGATAACAAAAAACCTTTTCTTTCTTTTTTCTTTCTTTTTTCCGCTACAGTAAGAAATATTTGATAACAAATTTCGTAGCAGCAATTAGAGATTTTTATTTATAAATAATGCAACTCTTAGATTGTTGGAAATTATTCCAAAAAATCTGCAAACAAAATAAAATAAAGTAAATGTTACCGGCCTTCGGGAAAGTCGCGCACGAAGTACTGCCCTAAAAGTTGATTCGGGTCTATGTGCAGACTTGTTCCGAATGCTCCTAGTGGTAAAACTCCCGCTCTACCGGTATCTTCTCGTCGCACACAACTCGGAAAGAGCGACCCCGAACTTAGCTTTTGCCCAGAGCATAAATTGAAGAACAATGTCTTTGAAGTAAACAAGAGAGATAAGGTAGGAGATTTTTTGTTTAGTGAAGAGTTTACACCTCAGGTCAAGTTTAGAAGCAAAGAATGATAGGAATATATAGGCAAAGAGCCCCAACAACTTTCCTATCACTTGGCTACAAAGGATGGTCCTCCTAACGTTGGTAAAACCCAACGTTCAAAAGGCAAGATAATAGGATAAAAGATGAGACTTGGTTTTTGCATTTGCCTATTCAAACAACCATGCAACACCACCATCGAGTAAAGCTTCGAGTCATAGCGACGGTTTCACCACCGAGCCGGCGAGCTAGTTTCGGCGACCTCCTTCGCCCCTGTATCGAGCCATTCCTCCACATTGTCCTCGGTGGTGACGAGGCGATCGATAGCCTGAGATCGGTACGTCACCATTCTTTTATTGATAAGTTTTGATATATTATAACCATTCTTAATCCGAATGAATTAATCTTTGATCTAAATTCATAGGAATTTTGTTCCTGATTTCATATTGATTTTGATTAACTTCGTGGATTATTCGATTACTCATTTTAAGTATGTTTCGTTCGATTGATCCTTGATTTGGTTTTGGAATCATCAAGATTTATGGATTGAACATTAAACCAATATTTTTTCTGTTCTTGAGCATCATGTGCTCGACTATTTGCTTCGGAGGGGGAATTAATACTTGTTGTGTCAGAATTGGATACTAGGAAGTCGTATCGTCAATCCTAGGACACAGGTGTAGCTCTTCCCTAAATTCATTCATCGTTTGTGTTTTTATTCTTGATTAGAAGGAATGTGGATTTGCAAAGATAGGCGGTTAACATCATGTCTGAGTACATGTGGACTTAGACCTTGAGGAGAATAGACATAAAGGAGTGGTGTTAGTATCAGGTTGACGCATTTCGTGTCAGTAAAGTATCGGGTTCGACACCATATTATGAGGATGGCGCGGAACGATATTTGAATTGGGTTCTTACACCTAGTAGTTTAGAAGGAATATAGCGGGTTCATTGGGCCAGGTAGGCTGGCTGGCAGGCCAGAGGGCCATAGAGAAGAATTGATTAAAACAACAGCAGCTGTAATTTGGAGAAGGTTGGGCTTTGGAGCTTAGGGCCAGTAATGAAAGAAAGATAGAGAAAAAGAATTAGGCTTTTCTTTGAGCCTATGTCAGGATTTGGGGTTTAATGTGGGCTGGGCCTGCCGTCCAATAGGCCAGTAAGCTAGGAAATTGGGTTGGGCTGTTAGAATAAATATTTGGGTGGAGTAATAAGGTTTAATAGTATACTGTGTGTGAGTATGGATGGCTAGGTTAATAGTGATTTGTGGGCTAGGTTTGGCCAGCCCAATAGAGGGGCCAGCATGAAAATAAAGAAAAGAATAAGTGAACAACAACAGTAGCAATAATATTAACTTTGGACCATAGGTTTTATATTGGGATTTATGCTTGGTTAAGTTTTGGATTGGAGGAATAGGGTGTGGGCCTCAGTCCACTTAAGTGATACTAAGAATGGATTTAGGTTGGGATTTATATTAATTGGACTAAGACTTTTAGAGATTAATGAAGATTTTAATTAGAATTATTTATTGTATTTTGAATAAGTTTTGGACTAGGAGCAAAGACAAGCACATTAGACCAAGGCAAGTACTTCGTATTATGTTTCTCAATATTAAATAAATACAATTTATTTATTTCCTAAATTAGCAGGAATCATATTGCGATACGATTTTGACACGTATCATGACTCTGGCATCGCATGATTTTATTTAAGTCTTAAATCTTGTTTGTTATGAATTTATGAATCATGAATCTAAGTAATCAAGTTCTGAATCTTGCTTGATAAGAATCAAAGATATCAAGTTCTAAATCTTGCTTGATATAATTTTCTGAATCATGAAAAAAGGAAAAATATCGAGTAGATGTGTGGTCAAACCAGTCTAGTCTGAAGCATAGCTTGACATACACTGCACATATGTCCAAGCCTGATCAGTCTAAATCTAAACCTTAGTCGGCCACATGTTAAAACAGTATTTCAAATCACCTAGTTTACTAGTCGTGCTTCCTTGATTCATTGTCTGACTCTGTGATTAATTTAATTATATTTATTACGATTCTCATAGTTTCTCGTATTGTAGGTTGCATTTTATTATATTCATGCGTTTGTCTGATTCAGTTTCTATTTACTTTTTATGCTTTATATATTATTTTTACATTTTACGGAGATGTAATTTTCTCATTTTCTTGACTGGATGGTTGTCTAGCAGGTGTTAGTAGGTTAGCTTGGAGGATTACTTTGGAAGACTTAGAATTAGTGTAGAATCATTTATGTATTATCATTGTATATTATTTCGAGGATTGGCCAAATTTATCTTCGGGATGAGATGGATATGTATCATGTACCAAAAAGAGATATAGTGGAATGTGATTGTGTGTGTTTAATTGTTTTTCGTTTACTAGTTATGAGATTGAGCATAGATCGATATCATTATCACTTGAAGATTCTCGAGGACTAAACAGCTGACTACCGCTGTCAACGACAACATAGGCTGGACGTGCTCACAACCCGTATCCAATCATGTGGGCGCGGGCATGACAAGGTGGTAGCAATGATCCTAAAATTGCATATGTTAGTAACTAGGATTTATGATAACCCTAGATAGTTAACTAGTAGCAAGTCGTAGAGATGTTTGGCCGTGCTCTTTTGGTTGCGCGTTATCTTATATGCTCGCGTATTATTATGTGTCGATGGATGGCTAGAGGCTAAGTTCTGCTCAGAAGAAGATCTACAATCCCGGTCCTTGTTTGGTTTAAGGGTTGTGGCTTCGATTTCGAGTAGTTCCTAAACTCTATTATCGTTCATCGAGTTATCTTTCTCTATAGCTATCTTGTTCAGCATTTGTTTTAGTCTTCCTTATTTTCGAGATGTGTGCATTGGTACCGCACAAGTCTCGATCCGCACATTTATTCTATCTCTTTTTTGTGATCTTTGTTGTGAGTTTTGGTCGCTCGTCTTGGGCCTTCCTTGTGGTACTTGTTGATTGGGGTTTTGACCCTACTGATTTTGTATGGTCAGGTTCCTTAGTTGGATCCAATGATCTACCGTCTTCTTCTCCATATGGCTCGCACTAGGAGGATTGCAGCTCGGGATAACGAATGGGTTACTTTTATCTCCCACTCTATGTTGTACTTTCATTTTGTGGTGTTTAGCCAATAACATATTTTAGTCCTTGTATCTGGGTTTTTGTTCCCTCCGTCTCTGGACGGCGTGGATGTATATTCTGGATCGTGGGTAGTTATACATTTACGTGTCTTTGTATATTCAGTTTATGTATATTTTAATTATGTCAGCTCTCACAATTATTATACATATGTGTGGGAAGCCTTACCTATCGCATATATGATTTACTTTTTACTGGTTCTTGTGTTGATTGGATTGAGATATGATTTGTCTAACCTTAAAAGTTGTCGGTGGCATGCTAGAGTTCTCCCACTTGTCTTCTAGACCGTCGTGATTGTCGTACGATGTTTTCATACCTTGTAGAGGTAGGTAGCCATGCATGTCTTTGTCTTTTCTCAGTATTCTGGGAGCGGGGCATGACAGGCTATTGGACCCTGAATTTTATACCAACTTATAGTTTAAGTTCTGATATGTCCAATAGAAAAGTTTAGACCATGGTTTTTTTATTATTTGTTTCATTTTTTCCATTACGCCCTCCCTATTCTATATATATGAAGGTTTTATTGTCAAGCAAAGGGGAGAGGGTACAATAGAAAAAATAAATAAATAAATAATAAAAATTCATGGTCTAAAGACAAAACGCTTAAACTCTAAGCCAATATAAAATACAAGATTTAAGCTCTAATTAGCTATAAATTATTTTACCATTTATTTTCATAAAATAGGAATAGAAAGTGAATTATAGGACAATATTTTCACTTAAAGCATTAAATTTTTATAAAATTATATATAGAGCAAAGTTTCCATTTATTATATATAGAGCATAAGAACGCCCTTACCAATAGGCATTCTCCTATTAAATTGAATTTTAAAA